>QXEO01000450.1:6933023-7303651 GCA_007115705.1 Dactylis glomerata
AGAGACATCACGTTAATCTACATCACCGCGACTATTTTTGATAGTTAGATCTGAAAATTGTGGCTAGGATTTTAAACTACAACTGTTACGTAAAACATATTCTATGTGCAATATTTACCATCTTTCACGTATAGAGGTACAATTATAATGAATAAATATTAATATTTACCAACTATTTAGCTCAGGAAGGCTGCAGGAATAAAATCTGTAATTCTTGGATGGGGTACCTCCAGTCTAGATTGTGAACTTGTTAGACTCTGAATGTGGTGTGATTTAATAAAGTGCAGCCATTTAATCTAAAAAAAAGAACTATGCGCGTACCGAACCTTGTACCGCCTGCCTAGTTCGTTCATGCGTGGCCGCTTACTGAGTTACTGTGCTGGTACTTTTCCCTATTGATTAGTTCCTTCGTGAGAGAAAAACTTAGAGAGGTGTGTGATTGATGGATTTGACAAAATAAAAACTGGAACTTAACATCAGCGCTACGCACAGGCGCCGATGCAGACGATTTTTGTATACTAGACGGGCCGGCAAGCTTCGCCTCGCCCGCCTACATGACGTTCTAGCATAAGTAGCCAATATAGTTATATTGCACATCTAACATGAGATCTCTTGAAATATTTATGACTTTTTGGTTCATGGATGCACAAATTTCAAATTACAACTTCCATTGTTACATAGTCAAATATGCATGTATGACCCCTACGCACTCAAAATTTTAGAATTTGAGATTTCTAAAGCTCTTGGTTCTAGAACTGATAAAAAAAAGACAGAACAGATCAATAGTCCACAAGTAATGGTAACAATCATCTCCATACTATCACTATGTTCTAGGAATCCACCTAAACTCACAAGCATCACTAAAGAACAAAATATAATATCTAAATTGGCCGAAGAGCAAACAACTAATGATTAAATCACAATGTAACACTTCCAAGACCGGACACCTCACTTTTATCTCCTTCGTCACTCCATCGGCAATGCATACATGGAACTGAACATATGGGTATCATTGGTCCGAGAGCAACAACTAATGATCAGATCACAATGTAACACTTCCAAGACCGAACACCTCACTTTTATCTCCTTCAGCACTCCATCGTGATGCATACATGGAACTGAACATATGGGTATCATTGAGCCTTGCCACCACTCCACCACATTCCACGTTCAACAGAATTTTCATGCATCTACAAAAACATAATTCTCGTGTCCCCTAATCCCCAACAAACAATGAGCATCACCCATAGGAGCTCTGCAATACTCAGTCAGAAATAGGGATGAAACAATCATGTATAAACAGTGCATCATAAAATCATATGGAAAGACAAAAAAAGGTTTGGAAAAAGAAAAAAATTGATAGTCTGCGACTATGCAAAAGAACACACATTTAGAACATCTTTTTCTCATGCTACTATTTTGACTGCTAGCTCAACTAAAACTTGATCAAAAAAACATGTCATATCACAAACACAACATTGTAGTAGGTATTAGTACCAGGCTACCAGCTACCGACAACCTCAAGAGAAAAAAAGACATTTACTAATTATAGAGATGGTGCAATTTGACTCTTTTTTATTTTTTTAGCCCTACCCACACCTCAGAAAGAGAGGGGTTCACTTAGAGAACGGTATCCAATCAATGTAGTCGGCAGAACAAAGGAAACATGGAATTCTGAATGATGAATTTGGGATGTCATACCCCACAAGTTAGTTGCCCAAGCGCTTGTAGTGTATTTAACCAGAAAATCGATTATGCTCCTGCCTCTTTCCGGTCCAGGTGAGCAGCTGACTGCACCACCGCCCCCACATCGGCACCTCCAGTAGCAGCCTCCTACCGGGTCCGTCGGTGGCAGGCAAAGCAGGAACGACGACGCACCGGATAAATGATATTGTCGAGACACCGCTGAGAGCTGGTGGGGATACATCAACCATGTGGTGAAGCCTCGGTACTGAGGGTGTTGTGGTAGAGCGTCGAAGTGAAGGCAGCGATGCAGGTCACAACAAGCAGAACAGCATAAAGCATGTTGGGAGCTGTTGTTAGAGACACCCAAGGACATGTCATCGTCTCAGCCTGGAATGTGATTCATCAATGTTCAAACGAAAAAGAAGCAGTCCCGCATGCCAAGGAGCACACTAAGAAACCACCCTGCAGGCTGAAGTGACTGTATAGTACAGCTGTAGAAGCAATCACAAGCCAATACCCTAGTAGAGCAGCCATTAGTATTATTCAAGAAATTCAGAACACCCTTCGATGGGTTGCAAGCTACAGAGTGCAGATAGTGGAAAATGGTATGGCGCAAATGGTGTTATGGGGGATTCTGTTGGACTGGCATGTTGAGCGGGTCCTAAGCAACTATAGTCCAAAAATTATTATCTGATTAATCCACACTACACTTTTTAATGGATATTTCCTTTAGGTGTCTACTTTTGAATTTGTGCTACTCTTACCTGGTCATGGATGGAAACACTCTATCACCAAATTGCAGGCTATAAATCAGATTTCCATCACATGAACTACTGCAAGCAGAACTGCAAAAGCAGAGTAGCATCACTTACTCCTGGTCGACAACACGGCCTTCTCCAGTTTTGAATTAGGCTCCATACACAACTTGGTGTAAATTGAGCGAAAATACATAAATCTGGTGGAAAAAATCATATACTATTACAATGGTGTTAGAAAATCCGTCTATGAAAATAAACATTTACCCATTACAATAAACCAGGCAAGCCATTAACTTTCAAATCATAAAGGGTGTGACTGACACAACCATGTTATCTAAAATGGGGTCAAAACATCAGATTTTTCAATATCAAGCTGATGTTCATACATTTTTAACAGAGCCAATGTTAATACGAATAGATTCCTTAGCCTTATCATGAAAACAAATTCAACCAGAAGCATGTACCAATATCATAAGACACAGAAGCATAATGGTGAAACATGAGTTCTGACTTTTCAATACTCATCTGGTTACTGGCTAGTCCGCTATTTCCTCCTTCATGTTCTCTCTAGCCCTTGCACCCATATATATGTGAATCTTTGGTAGTTATAACTACCAAAGGCTCACAGGGAAGAAAGGAACTCCAGGGGCAATGAACGTCAGAGGGCATAACACAACAAAAGAGATCTAAGTTTTGTACTCTCAGGTGTGCAGCAGAAATGGCAGAAAAACTGTTATTTACATAGAAAAATAGTATCAATTCGTACGCTTAAAGGTAAAACTCGTATGCTTAAAGGTAAATGTTTGTCTTGTAAATTTCAGTCTTTAGCGAGTGCTCAACTAAACCAAGTATATTGGCAACTTATACATAGGTGCAAGAGCATCAACCAAGAGAAGCATGACAAAAAGGTTCTAACGGAATTAACATAATTAGCAAGATGTAGACACCACGAGGAATTTTTTGTAGACGATGTTGTGCCTAGGTCCTAAACTATTAGGGGAAGATAAAAATTGTTTTAAAGAGATCTGTTTGAGCTGACATCCCTCACCTTGCTTCAATTAGGAAATAAAGAAAAAAATAAAGTCCAACATTAAAAAGGAATGTATGATCTGAAAGACATAAGCACGATTTGCAGCATTTTAGCTGAGCTGTAAAGCAATTTGAAAAGCAACACCCTTCATATATTCATAGTCATATATTGGAAAACAACAGCCTTCATTTATTTTGATCAGAAATAGCAAATTGTGGAACAACTCTTTTGGCATAGCATTAGGAGTTCAGATTCGTAGTCGCTGTTTACTTAAAATGCATATAGCATCCAAATGATCAGTAGTTCAGTTTCAAATTTTTGTTTACTTATACAACATAAAGCCAAAGAATTAGGGGTCCAGATTCAAATTATTTGTTTACTTACAATGTAAAATTGATGAGTTCAGATACAGATTCGTTGTGTACTTACAATATATGTATCATCAAAAGAATACATATTTAGGATTCAAAGTCTTTGTTTACCTCCTATGTATAGCATCCAAAGCATTAGTAGTTCAGATTTGAATTCTTCGTTTACTTCTGATGTAAACAATTAAGAGTTCCTATCACAATCTTTTTACATAAAATATATTGTTTCTTGTCGTACAAAAATATAAATAAGACCTTGATCTAGTCCAAGCAAACCATAGTGGTAAGAGCATTGCATAAACATAGCAAGAGAGCAAGGGAGATGTTACCGCGGTGATGATACTATGACACAGATTAAGAACTTCTACGGGAGCATTAAGATCATGGGTCTTGGCTCTCAACCACAGTCAACCTCAAGCACCCAGTTCATCGGTGCCATCTTCACCGCCTCCTCATCAGGACGGCCGCCGTGACGCCATCCTCCAAGTGAATTCAGATTAGGGGAGGCATCTTCATATCATGGTTCTTGGCTCTCATCCAGTCAACCTCAAGCCCCCAATCTGAATCACTGTGCTCTCAGTGAATTCAGATTCAGCGAGGTATGAATTGGACAGTTTCGGAAGAGGTCACAACTGTCAGGTCATTTCCTAATTCAAACAAAGCAGGCAGTGAACCACTCTGCCAAGAAATAGATGTACAACTTTGCCAATAGGGAATAGCAATCAGTTTTCACAGTAATGCATGCCACATCATTGCCAATACTGAACAGTAAAATGGTTGCAAGCAATTTTCTGGACATGATAAATACTAAGGCTTAAGGCCTCGGATATAAACAGCAAGATATCTGCAAAGAACAATTGATATTACAGAAATTAAATTATCAGCACAACAACACTTGACATCTCCAAAGAACTCCTTTTGTCCATGAACTTGCGAATAGTTCAAGCTAATTGCAACTGACCGTCCACGAACCTGAACATGGAAAGGTTCCATGGTGCAAACAATGGTTACAAAAATTGCAAGGAGTTCAATTTTACCGTCGAGGAGGATGTCGAGCGGTCAAGGAGGATGTCGAGCGTTCAAGGACGACGTCGAGAGGTGGACTGGATCGAGGACGACGTACATCAGGATCGGTCACCGCTGCGCGTGGATAGGCGGGCTCGGTCGTCGGCGCCGGTCGCCGCTGCACATGGAGAGGCGGGTTGCGACTTGAGCTGAGGTGAGCGGCAGCGGCTAGGCGCGGCTGGTGGAGCGGCGGGGTGAGCGGCAGCGGCTAGGCGCGGCTAGAGGAGCGGCAGGGTGAGCAGGCAGCGGCGGTGGCGTGATACCGTGGTTGAGAAGGAGCATCCTCATTACAGGCTGCTCAAGTTCCACCAGGTTCCTGGACACAGACACAATGGCATCGCTGGACGGAACAAAGCTAGCGAATTAAGGATGCCCGTACGTCCTATTATTGCCAAATGAAAACACGAGCGATCGATTAATTTACCAGAAGGTAGGATTGTCCTGCTGCTGTGGCCAGCCAAAGGAGGTTGCCGTAGTCGCGGACGCGGCCAGCGTCAGTGGGATCCCAGACACCTCGTTCTGCTGCCGCTAGTCTTCACCTGTGCTTATGGAACCTCATGCCCGCCGCCGCCGCGACCCACCGCCGGGACCCGAACATGCTCCTCTATAAGCCGCACCCCCCGCCGGAACCTCACCCGTTCCTACTCCACCTCAAGTCTCCCCCGTCCCCGGTGGCCGCGGCCGCCGCGCTCCTCTCCGCGCCTCGCCGCCTCCACGACCACCGGTTCGCCTCCTGCGTCCTCTACCGCCTAGTCCACGCGCGCCTCTTCCCGCTCCTCCTCCCGCTCCTCTCCAGGCTCCGTGCCCGCCCCGCCCCGCTCCGCGTCACCGTCTTCGCGGCCCTCATCGACCGCCTCCCGCCCGGACGCGGCGCTCCTCGTCTTCTTCCGCTCCTCCTCTCAAGCGCGGCCCCGTCGGAGATGTGGCCGTGGTACGGGACCGTGGTGGTCACCTCGTTCTGCCGCTTGGCCTCCACCGGAAGGGCGTACAGCTCGGGCGAAGAGCGCCGTCGGGAGCTCCGGGCCGAGCGCGCCGTGCGTAATAACCACGAATCTGTGCGCCGCCTTGGATGCGGTCAGGGCCGCCCGGGCTTTCGGCCACCTGGCCCCGCGGAGGTCAACCTTGGTCATCTTCATTACCAAGCTACGGCGAAAAGCCTATCTAGTTGGAGCTCGAAATTCATTGGCAACATTAAAATGCAAATTCTCCTTGCCACCGAGGTGATTCTTCGTCTGGATGTTGCTATGGACTCCCGACTGCTGTCCCCTGAGGAGCGTGCCCTTCGGCGCCTTCTCAAGAAGAAGTTGCTGGGGCTTGCTTCTCTCGAGCGGACCTTGGCGCGGCAAAGGTCGCGTCTTCTTTGGCTCCGGGAGGGCGACGCTTGTACTCGGTTCTTCCACACCCATGCCAGCCATAGGAGACGCAAGAACTTCATCGGGCATCTCTTGGTAGACGGTCGACGAGTGACGGATCATGTGGATAAGGCGGAAGCCGTGGACTCCTTCTTTGAGGGTTTGCTAGGCACCTCGGCAGATCGCCCCTTCTCCTTAGACCTTGACTACTTGGGGATTCCCTCCATCGACCTGAGTGGGATTGATGGGGATTTCACCATGGAGGAAGTGCGGGATGCTATCAAGGGCATGCCCCTGGACAAGTGCCCCGGTCCGGATGGTTTCTCTGCTCGCTTCTTCTTGGTCTGTTGGGACATTATCAAAGTGGACGTCATGGCGGCGTTTGACTCACTCTCGCGCCTTGACAGTCGTGGATTTGGAGCGGTTAATAGTGCGCTCATCACCCTCCTTCCTAAGAGGCCCGGGGCTGAAGAAGTGAAGGACTTTCGGCCGATCAGCCTGATTCATGGCTTTGCCAAGTGGGTAGCTAAAGTGATCGCAAACCGGCTTGCTCCCCTTCTCCCTCAGTTGGTGGGGCCTCACCAGAGTGCCTTTGTACGTGGACGTTGTCTTCATGATAACTTCATGATGGTTCAGGGGACAGCCCGCAAGTTGCATAGCTCTAGACAGCCGGCAATCCTTCTTAAGCTGGATATCACGAAGGCCTTCGATACGGTGGATTGGTCCTTCCTGCTTGAGGTTCTCAGGAAGATGGGTTTCGGAGACAGACTCCTTGTGTGCATCTGCGCCTTGCTCTCGACGGCCTCTACCCGTGTTCTCCTGAATGGATCCCCAGGATCTCGTGTGGGCTATAGGCGTGGACTACGGCAAGGGGACCCCCTCTCCCCTCAGCTGTTCATCCTGATCATGGAGGTTCTTCACTTCATGCTAGAGAAAGCAACTCAGGAGGGCCAGTTAGCCCCTCTTGCTGCCACAGGCCTTCGCCAGCGTACATCTATTTATGCGGATGATGTTGTTGCCTTTCTCAAGCCACGAGTGGATGACCTCAGGACATTTGCTGCGATTGTCGATGATTTTGGGGTTGCTTCAGGGCTACGCACTAACCTCAGCAAGTGTTCAGCACATCTGATCAGATGCCCGGTGGACGTGGCGGCTCAGGTGGATCGAGAGCTGGGGTGCCCGGTGCTTCCTTTCCCGCTCAGATACCTTGGCCTGCCCCTTGGCCTTAGGAGGCCAACGGCGGCTCAGCTACAGTACTTGGTGGACGCGGTCGCGGACAGGTTGCCTAGTTGGCGGGCCTCCATGCTTAATCGCGCTGGCCGGCTCGAGCTAGTCAGGTCAACGCTAGCAGCTATGTCTATCTTCGCCATGATGTCTCTCGATGTCCAGATTGAGACCCTGCTCGCGATCGAGAAGATCCTCCGTGGCTTCCTGTGGAAAGGCCGTAAGAATGCGCATGGTGGCCACTGCCTTGTGGCGTGGGACAAAGTCTGCATGCCAAAGGAGCTTGGGGGCCTAGGTATCCCAAACCTTCGAAAGATGAACCTTGCCCTTCGAGCGCGGTGGCTCTGGTTGAGTCGAGTGGAGGCCTCTCGGCCGTGGAAAGAGTTCGATATCCAAATTCCCCAGAGGGTAACGGAGATCTTTGAAGCCGCAACCTCCTCGGTGGTGGGAGATGGGACCCGTACTTTCTTCTGGTTGGACAATTGGCTACCAGATGGGCGCCTAAAGGACTTAGCACCGCACTTGTTTTCACTGATTCCGAGGAGGCTATCTAGAGTAAGGATGGTGAGGGACGCCCTGGATGGTGGGTGGCTGGATGACATTCCCCCTGATCTTGATGCGCTTGCAATTCAGGAACTGTTGGCGGTTGCAGACCGTGTGGAGGGACTTGCTATCACTGAGGGTGTGGCTGATGAGTTCCGGTGGGACTGGGGTGCCGATGGGGTCTACTCCTCGAAGTCCTGCTATCTTGGCATGTTTCGTGGGAATGTGGCCATGATGGGAGCACTCTAGGTCTGGAAGTCCCGTGCTCCAGCCAAGTGTCTGTTCTTTCTCTGGCTTGTTTTACGTGATAGATGTTGGACTGCGGACAGACTACAGCGTCGTGGTTTGCCGAGGCCCTTAGCCTGCCCGTTCTGCGATCAGAGCCAGGAGTCCATCACTCATCTTCTACTTGGTTGCGTGCTGGCGAGGTCTGTGTGGACCACTTGCTTACGTTGGTGGGGCAGAGAGGACCGCCTCCCGTCGCAGATGGCCGTGTTTGTGGACTGGCTGCGTGCCTGGCACGGGGGGAAGGATGATCTGCGCGATTTCTGGACAGGCATTGCTCTCGTGTGCTGGTGCTTGTGGAGGCACCGCAATGACATTGTATTTGAGGGTGCGTCACCATCCTCCGGGGATGTTATTCGCAAGATTCTCGTTGAGGCAGAGGTGTGGAGGGCTGCTGGTCTCTTTAGGGCTAAGCTAGCCTCCGTAGATAGGTGGAGGGTTGGCGAGTAGTCGCGTGTGTTCTGTTGCTGCCCTAGGTTAGGCAGCGTGGAGTTGCGCCCTCGACGTCTGTGTCGACCGCGATGTAATTCGGCCTCTTGGCCCTTCTTCTCTGAAACCGATACGTCTGTCCATGACGTATCCTTGAAAATTACCAAGCTAGCTGGTGCTGGTGGATGCCCTTCGCCAGTGTCTACCTTCTACCGCCGTGTCGATCCCCTCCGCCGTGTCGATCCCCTCTGCTGGCCTCCACCAAACCACTGCTGCTCCCTCCCCTCCCCTCTGCTCCTTCAGCTGCAGTGACCTCCCGTAGGCTAGGCAGTCGGTCCTAGAGCGGCCAGAGGCGGCGGGTGTGGGGGCGGCGGCCGAACCCTAGGCTGGGGAGGAGAAGGAGAGAAGAGAATGGATGGGCTGGGTCTTTCGGGCTCGGGTCTGGGAGGGCGGGGAGGGAGCAGCAGTCATTTTTTCATAGCAAGGATCGGACGATCTAGATCGTCTAAGAAGAAGATCGGACGGCGGTTAATTCATGTCGTCGGGACACCCTCACCACACGCGGTCACGACTACGCTTAAAGCTTAGATAGATGTGGACTTGAGTGTAACGGCTTGATTTGTATTTTGAATAAACCTATATTTTTTATGGATGATATCTTATTTGTGCAATAGTACGGATAGGTATTTTATATTGAATGTATACATTTATAAATTTAAATTACTCTCTTCGATCTATTTTACTCGTAAATATGGATGCATCTAGATACAATTTAGTTGCAGATAATTTCTATGACGAGTAATATAATCAAAGCGAGTAACTTTTATACAGTTCTCAGAATTGGGGGTATTTTAGACAATTCCTCAGCTAACAGCTAGACAGCCAGCTAAGTCGCCAAATAGTGAAACTCAGAACAGCAGCTTTCTCCGCACAGCAGCTTTTCCTGCACAGCTAGCCACAGACAACCCAAACAAACAGGCCCTTAGTATGTAATAGATATACACCGTAGAGGCTCACCCTATGGGTTTCATGGTAAAAATAATGATAATAATGAGAGAATAGATCAAGCTACTGTCACAAACACTTAGTTCAGAGGTGAACTACTCCATTATCATAATGGTTCCCGTGGATACGACGTTTGAGGAGTCGACGGGGCCACCCAGGGCGGCCCAGGTGGGGTTTCACCCCTCTGATCTTCATCGAAGGGGAAGTTTCTATCTCCATTTTATGGTTTATTTGTTTGCGGCCGCCTCCTCGCAAATTCATGAAATGGTACATATATATATATAGTCGTTTTAGATCAAAACAAAGAGGCACATGTTGAAAAAATCAGGGAAAATGGAGCTTCGAGGCTCCAACACAACTCGTGGCACGTGTGGGCCATCTGGATGTGCCATGGGGTGCTTCTGGGCCCCATGCCTCCTCATATCTTTCTTATAGTTCCACATTCCTTCTTTTCCATAGAAACAATTCTCGATGTGTCATGGGGTGCTTTTTGGGCCCCTATGCCTCCTTTCGGCGGTCCTAAAGTTCCATGCTCCTTATTTGTTATGTAACCTAAGGTGGCAAAAATTCCTGGTCCTAATTTTGAGTTCAAAAATCAATAATAAGTAAATACAGAAAATTCCAGCACCGCGGAGTTATAACCAAATATATACAGAAAAATCCTTTTGAGTTTGTCCACCTAAGTGTCAAGAAATATATAATCCATTAAAGATTTTGATCATCAAAGAACAGCTATTATGCTTAAGAAATCCGAGGATAGATCTAAAGTCGATGAGGAACACCTATTTTGATCATCAAAGAAATCCTATTGTATTTTGGATCATGCGACCAAATTTTCTTTTGATCTCGGTGAAGATTCAGGAAATCATAAGGTTCTCCTATCCGAGAGGTGCATGGTGAATGCGGTTATCGGAAAAAAAGAAAAGTTAGGACCCTCAATGGTGCACTGAAGTATAAGATTATAAAAAACATCAATGAAAGGATGTTTTTCGAATAGTGAGGGATTTAGGGATACTACCAAACCTTTTTTTAGAGAAACAATTTCCCAATACAGGCTTGATTTTTCTTCAATTTTAGAGTCTGGGCGATCAAATTTTGCTATGTCTTTATAAAATAATTTGCCAGAATGGGGGAAGGGGGACTGGGCTATGAGTGATACTTCCTACCACACATTGGTCGTTCTGGGGGTATACTTGTTGGTATTGATATGCCCTCGTTACATGTCTAGAATGTGATAATGGGGGATAAGTTATAAATTTTACATTTCATCCAAAGATGATAACTTCAAATGGGTGTTAGTGTCCGTATATGGGGCATCTCAAGAGGAGCATAAATATATTTTTTCAGCCGAGCTGGTCTGCATATATGAGAATTAAACTCTACCAATTCAAGTTGGTGTTGATGTTAAAATTATGAGGACTTAAGATGAAAAAACAATGATAATTCAAGTTGGTGTCGATACTTAGGTGATTTTCAATTTCTAACTATGATATGTAATTTTGCCTTTTGGTTTTCATCCTTCATAACTAGACAGCGGCAATGTGCATTTAAATATGTAGAGGCCAGATGTATGGCTTAATTCTCTTAAGTAATAAAGCGCCCTTTATCGGAAAAAAATATTTTTAAAAAGGCAAATGATATAGAAGAGCGGTATAAGATTTTTATTTGGGTGTGAATTAGGGTCGCTCCTGTTTCAATATATGTGATCCCTACTCACTTTTGCAATCTTAATAATGGTGAATAGATACATGTGGAGGATCGTTTTGATACTAATTTGAGTAGGATTGGGAAGTTGCTTTTTTTATAGTGATCTCTTAGTTCTTATTAATTCGGTTCATATGAGTCTACCTTTGTTTATCCCATCATTCCTAGAAACCTAAAGAGGTAAGGAAGAGATTCGCTTTCTTTTGATCATGTTTATTCTAGCAAAGTGGCGGCCATAGATAGAAATACATGATATAACCAAATGGAATATGATATGTAGAACTAACAAAACAGGGGGTTGTGAGTTGAGGTTTTAGATCTAAAAATATAAATGCTTACGTAACAAGTGGCTATTTAAGCTTTTAAATGAAGAGGGGTTTTAGCAAGAGCTTATGTGTGACAAATATATCCAATCTAAAACCCTATCTCAGGTTTCAGCTATACCAATCGATTCTCCTTTTTTAAAGAGACTCATGAATATCAAAAGTGATTTTTTTCCAAAGGGTTGCTTCGAAATTGGCAATGAGATGAACATTAGGTTCCGAGAGGTATCGTTGTTAGGAGACAAACCTTTTCTGATATTGTACGTCGTAATAATGTGATGGTTGCTAATGTTATGTCCTGAACACCTTTCAACATTGGTTTCAGGACGGATTTGATGGGGATTACGTGGGGTAGGTGGTTGCACATAGTGCATCATTTAAAGATGTAAAGTTGTCCACTCAAGAGGATGTGCTCAAATGGAGTCTAACATCAACCGTAAGTTTACGGTTAAATCTATGTACCTTGATATGATTAATTTTCACACACGTTTCCTTCACAGATGCATTTTGAATATCAAAGTTCCACTTAAAATCAGAAATTTTATATGGTTTCTTCATCAAAGGGTCATTCTACTAAGAATAACTTTGCCAAACATAACTGGCATGGGTGTTTCAAGTGTTGTTTTTGTGATCAAGATGAAACGATACAACACTTATTCACATGGCTTTGAATATTCAGACATCAGCAAATATCACGAACTTATTTGGCAATTGGTTGAATGGGGTCACAAAGAAAGAGAAGGATCGAATTAGAGTGGGAAATATGGCGAGTCAGGTATGATTTTGTCTTTAACAAACCAAGCTTACCATGATTTCTGCAGGTTATCTACGGTAATTCGTTTTATTCAAATGTTGTCTTTTCTCTAGACACATGAGAAACGCTAAAACAAGGATATTGGGTGCACCTGATTTGCAACATTAGCACGAGATTGGGTTTAACCAATTTGGCTGACGACTTGATCGGAAAACCTCTCCTTGAGGTTCGGTTTGCACGGTTGCATGGGCACAAGGTTGACACCTCGTGTTCATATCTAAAAATAAAATTTGACAATGAATATTGGTTCCTATAGGATTAAGAAATGATAGTTCCTTTACACATTCTAGAAAAAGATCTCTGCAAATAATACTACAAAACATGCTGAATAAGAAAAACGGTTCACATATTAAAATGAACTTTGATTGCGAATGAAAAAAGATTGATCATGAATTTGCAAAAAGTAATTGGGGATCTGAGGAAAAATATCAGAAATAACTTAAACATTTATTACAACTCTTTATAATATTTTGAATATTGTATGTTTTACATACTCCAAAATAGCTTGCTCGCGCAGGGTATTGGCTAAGAACTACAGTACTACTGTCGGAAACTAGGAACTAATACAAATGTACTGTACTTTTCTGTAAACTAGCATCGTGGCCCTGGCAAATGCGAGGGCATATGACCAAATATATAACATATAAATATATTATAAAATTTGAGTATATATTATTCATGGTTTGAGCCTACATTCCCAACTGTGGATCAATGCATGTTGCCAAACTGGTATCCTAACATATGTGCCTCTTTTTGTCTATGTATAACTATATGAAAATATGTTTCCTATTAGTCCATATGTTCAAAAGTTGTTGAAGTCGTATGTTTGGTTCCAAGTCAAAGTATCTTAAGTTTATAGGAAAAATATATCAACATCTGCCTCGCCAATTTACTTCGATAGACTCATAATATAATATACTTTTACATTATATAGATTTGGTGTGATACATATTTTCATATTTTTACACAATTTCAGTCAAACAAAAAACAGTTGACTTAATTAGGACAAACCTAGAACTTCAATTATTTTGGGATGAAGGGAGTAACTATTTTGATACACATATCGAAAAGATGTACTGATATGTTTGATGTATTTACATCACGTTAGGTATAGGCAGATCCATAAAGATAATGAGAGACTGATTCTCGAACGACCTAGAACTCATTTAATTTTTGCTCTGTACAAACCAAACATGAATCACGACTTAAATCCATCCGCCAAGAACATTCTTGAAATCTCATTGCAAATCATAGAGTGCACTAATACCAAAGCAAATCCAATAGCTCTGAAGTCAATCGAAAACTAACTTAATGGATCGAGAATTAGCAAAACTGATAGAAATAAGCAATCTACGAAAGCAACATAGTGACCATATATGTTTTTGTAAGAAATTAATTTATGCTAGGATATCAAAAGCTCCATATTTGTTCTAAATCATGGGTTTGATTTTGCGAGATTTCATATAAAGAACTAACTCTTGATGCTATCCAAATGTTTATATGCTAACGCCACACAATACTATATACATTTATTCATATTTGTACTCAAGCAAAGAAACGCTTTATTTAACAAAATTCTTTGTATAATCCTATGTGTACGTATGTAGACAAAGAGTTCATAAATTACTTGCTTGGTCAAAAAACTGTGAACACCATCAAATTATCAGTACGTGGCTGACCTTGTTCTTGTTAGCTAGGGCCTTTAGGGGTACTATCGATTCAAATTTGCTCATGTATATGCATGCGTGTACCCTGCAGCCAATATATCAATTCAAATGCTGGCCCTCTTGGTGCATGCATGGAGCCGCATGTCTATACCTTTGATCCTAATTATCTGCTCAGCCGATGCAGGTTAAATAATCATGTAAGATTGGAAAAGGTATCTATTCATGATGTGTTCATATCTAAAAATAAAATTTGACAATGAATATTGGTTCCTATAGGATTAAGCAATGATAGTTCCTTTACACATTCTAGAAAAAGATCTCTGCAAATAATACTACAAAACATGCTGAATAAGAAAAACGGTTCACATATTAAAATGAACTTTGATTGCGAATGAAAAAAGATTGATCATGAATTTGCAAAAAGTAATTGGGGATCTGAGGAAAAATATCAGAAATAACTTAAACATTTATTACAACTCTTTATAATATTTTGAATATTGTATGTTTTACATACTCCAAAATAGCTTGCTCGCGCAGGGTATTGGCTAAGAACTACAGTACTACTGTCGGAAACTAGGAACTAATACAAATGTACTGTACTTTTCTGTAAACTAGCATCGTGGCCCTGGCAAATGCGAGGGCATATGACCAAATATATAACATATAAATATATTATAAAATTTGAGTATATATTATTCATGGTTTGAGCCTACATTCCCAACTGTGGATCAATGCATGTTGCCAAACTGGTATCCTAACATATGTGCCTCTTTTTGTCTATGTATAACTATATGAAAATATGTTTCCTATTAGTCCATATGTTCAAAAGTTGTTGAAGTCGTATGTTTGGTTCCAAGTCAAAGTATCTTAAGTTTATAGGAAAAATATATCAACATCTGCCTCGCCAATTTACTTCGATAGACTCATAATATAATATACTTTTACATTATATAGATTTGGTGTGATACATATTTTCATATTTTTACACAATTTCAGTCAAACAAAAAACAGTTGACTTAATTAGGACAAACCTAGAACTTCAATTATTTTGGGATGAAGGGAGTAACTATTTTGATACACATATCGAAAAGATGTACTGATATGTTTGATGTATTTACATCACGTTAGGTATAGGCAGATCCATAAAGATAATGAGAGACTGATTCTCGAACGACCTAGAACTCATTTAATTTTTGCTCTGTACAAACCAAACATGAATCACGACTTAAATCCATCCGCCAAGAACATTCTTGAAATCTCATTGCAAATCATAGAGTGCACTAATACCAAAGCAAATCCAATAGCTCTGAAGTCAATCGAAAACTAACTTAATGGATCGAGAATTAGCAAAACTGATAGAAATAAGCAATCTACGAAAGCAACATAGTGACCATATATGTTTTTGTAAGAAATTAATTTATGCTAGGATATCAAAAGCTCCATATTTGTTCTAAATCATGGGTTTGATTTTGCGAGATTTCATATAAAGAACTAACTCTTGATGCTATCCAAATGTTTATATGCTAACGCCACACAATACTATATACATTTATTCATATTTGTACTCAAGCAAAGAAACGCTTTATTTAACAAAATTCTTTGTATAATCCTATGTGTACGTATGTAGACAAAGAGTTCATAAATTACTTGCTTGGTCAAAAAACTGTGAACACCATCAAATTATCAGTACGTGGCTGACCTTGTTCTTGTTAGCTAGGGCCTTTAGGGGTACTATCGATTCAAATTTGCTCATGTATATGCATGCGTGTACCCTGCAGCCAATATATCAATTCAAATGCTGGCCCTCTTGGTGCATGCATGGAGCCGCATGTCTATACCTTTGATCCTAATTATCTGCTCAGCCGATGCAGGTTAAATAATCATGTAAGATTGGAAAAGGTATCTATTCATGATGCGTTTGGCCCTTGGCGCTGCCCGGCTAGCTGAAATCTCAGGCGAGAATACATATAGAATCTTTGGCATGCACGTCCATTGAAACGTCTTGGTGCACTATAATTATTTGTTTATTAAAAAAAGGCTTCGTGAGCCGCTTTGAAGACGTGATTGAGATGGACTCCATCTAACTAAACGCTATGTGATTTAAAGTTGGCAATTTTTCTTTGACACGCATACGTGTGCGTTTTGTGTACGTGTCAAACATGTACTTCACAACAAAGTTACGCTATTCTTGTTAAATCTTAACCGTAAATTATAGATCTAACTGCTAGAATAATTCTGTTGATGTGGATTAACGTGGTGTCTCTATTTTAGGACCCCTGTATTGTGTTTTTAGTATATAATAGAATAGAATCTCTACTAATAATATTGCTAGAGGTATGGTCCGTAGCTCGCAATCTCACAAATACGCTTTCAATTCACCAAAAATACGCTTTCAAAAATATTACATAAACTGCCACCGACAAGTCAAACCGTTTGTTTTCTTCCGTTCGACACCACCTCGATCCGCCGTATGCGGGACGACCCCCTCTTTCCCTGCTGCCGTTTTATCCCCACCAGGAGGCAGGACACGATCTCAAGGGCGCAGCCAGCCAGCCAGCCAGGACACAGGCTCCGGCCAGTTTGCGCACACGAGGACACCGCCGGTCAGCCAGGACGCAGGCTCCGGCCAGTTTGTGCAGGCTCCGGCCACTTTGCGCACACGAGGACACCGCCGGTCAGGTAATGGCTCCAGGGATCTCGAGGGCGCTGCCGGTCAGGTGCAGGCTCCGGCCAGTTCACTCGGCGGCGGACAGGTAGTGGCTCCCGGGATATTCTGGCCAGGTCGATCAGGTCGCGGGCTCCGGCCAGAGGGGCCAGGACGCAGGCTCCGGCCAGTTTGCGCACACGAGGACACCTCCGGTCAGACCAGGACGGGCTTCGACCGGCGAGGACGGCGCCGTTAACTGCCCGATTTCGTCTGTCTCGTCGAGCCGGTACCTGCTAGACCATAACCTGGAGAGGGAAGAACGGGGCGGCCCCGTTCCCTGAAGCTAACGGGCCCGGCGGCTGTAGCCCCTGTGCAGGCCGCGCGACTCCGCCATGAGAGCATGTCGGAAGCAAAATCCGGCAAGTTTGTCGTCGTGCTGCCCTCCCACTGTCGTCCAGAGGTACGCGTTTTCCAACAGGAGTGAGTGATGGTGAGAGAGAGACGGTTCTAGGCCGAATCGGCCGCCGCCGTGCCGTTCCCAAAGGTCTACGATGCTCGGTGGACTCAGGCGGTGGAGACCGCTGAAGATGACGCTGTTGGTGTTCAGAAAAATTTAGAGATGGGAGATGTATTGCTGCTGCTCGATGGATTGGGTATTTTGGTGAGTCTCATCTCGTTGTGAGCTTGCCATTGTTCTTATCGGTTAAATAGATCTTTCCATAGTTATTTTAATAGTTTTGATTTCCTAGCAATCTATCTCATCCGCTCAATCTAAGCTAGCAGTAGCATACATGAACTGGTCCTTGCGTGGCACATGATTCAAGTGGAGCAACATTTCTGCCTTCTCATCGGTAGCCTTTCTACTGCACTTTTTCAAAGATAGTCTTGTTTCAGATATACTCATCGGTAGCCTTTCTACTGCACTTTTTCAAAGATAGTCTTGTTTCAGATATATAGAAAACAATTTGCTTTGTTGATTTCAGATTTTCGTTGTTTTGTGAGCCTTGTGATTTCTTATAGCAAACTGCAACCAACTTGAATGAACATTCTCGGAAGAAGCTATGGTTTCAAGTTTCGGTGGAGATAAGAGTGAGAGTTTTTCATCCAAATTCATTGAAGCCGGCAAATGTATATAGTTCATGAACTCAAATATATTTAATAAGAATTAACCTGCTGCAATACATTGATACGACAAAAAAGTTGGTTTTGTTCTTTCATCAAGGGAGATTATATACATGATAAACTTCTTCATTCAATCAGTGCATGGATAATACTAAAAATGTTATATGGCCAATTTATTTTTTTCAAAAAGCCTTGGATGGCTGCTACCTATGACACATATCAATTTCTTGTGGCATATGGTTGTTTCAAATATAATCATATTAAAAAATTAAAACAAAGACTAAAATCATAGATAAATTTTAATTTAGACCCGTTACAACGCACGGGTATTTTTCCTAGTAGATAGATAATAGATAGATAAACCAAACTACACGGCGGCGCCGCATCCGAGTGACTCCCGTGCAGTGGCTGGTATGCGCGCGAAACAGCGAGCCTGTGGGTCCGCCGGTCTAGAGAATTCATTGGTGGGACGTGTTGGACCTACAATCCCATCGCTACTAATTATCAGCTCGCATCAGATTCCTCTAAAAAAAAGTTCGCATCAGATCTTTATTCAAAAATAAAAGCTCATATCAGACCCCATTAAATTTCTCTTTCTACAATATCTCTGTTACCTGCTTCCTTTTCATACTCATTATACATCATCACAACTTTGCTACTCTTAAAAAATATATTATATGAAGATAAATAAACAAGACGAGAAAATGATGGCACAAGGGCTTCATAAAAAAGGATGCAACCCATATGACATTCACATCACAAAGAAGTGTGATACTAATTAACAGATTATTTAGATCATACTAGCTGCCAAATAAATTATGAGCAATTAGCAGATTAATTAGGATTAATTACCAGATTATTAAAATTTGATTGATTACCAGTTTAATATGGCAACTAGAAGTAATTACCGATTTGGCAAGCACTAATTAACCTGAAAAATATGCAATAATTAACTTGGAAATTATGATATAATTAATCTAGTAATTAACTTAATTAATCTGTTAATTACCTCTAATTAATCCGGTAACTACTCCTAACTAATTTGGTAATCACTAATATGGAAACTAATATGCTCCTAATTAATTTGTACGTAGCTGCCTACATGCTCTAACCTACGGGTTTTTTTTTTTGCAATGGCCACGAGTTTTCTTCCCCAAAAATCGAACATAGACGCACAATGATGAGGACATCCCATCTAATGATACACCCCATGCACCTACAGCGGAACACATACAAGGACCTATCACTCGAGCTCGTGCCAAGCAACTTAACTATCAGGTACTTTCGTTTCTTAGAACTCTTTCTCACATACATGAGAATATGATGCTGCCTAAATCAGATATGTTTGTTACTCTTAAGAATAATGGACCTAGCATGGATGAGAGGGACAAGCATTGGAGCATGATCGTGCATGGAGATGGCAGCAAGCGTTTGAGGATGAAAGAAGATGCCACGAGTGAAGATTTCAGAACTTTGAAGCCACCATAATGAAGAATGAAGACTTGGACGAAATATACAAAGAGCTACTTCATAAATTCGTCCATAGATAAATATGGTGCGGCGTCACTTTTATTTTTGGGTCAGGCCCATGTAATTTTCGTAGCAAATAAGACAGCCACTTTTAGGAGTCCGAATTTGAGGAGAAAATGCATGTTAGGGTTCCGTTCGACCACCATACCCATGGCTGGTCGCACCCCTACCTTTTCCTCCTCAAATACCCCCTGTAGCCGTCATTAGAACTCAGATTTTATTTAGACTAAAGTTAGCCATTGCTGCAACTACGAGCTTGACTTTTGAGGCCAATCGTCCAAAAGAAGACTGCCTATTTGGAATTCCACCTTTTGAATAAAGCATATATCTTTCATCCGCAATATCTTGATTGTTGTATTAGTTCTTACTTGTTCTCGATTTTAGGTAGGAATTAAGACCCTCGCTGGTCAGGCTGATCATGCATCCGTAAGATCAGTAACTTCCAGAGATTGTCCTAGCGATTGCATTGGCGCATGAGCTTCACACGTGTAGTCGGATCGTCAAGCACGAACTCCATCCACCAAATCGACATATCAAGATCTCATCAAAAGATCGGACACCTTTGCCCTATCAAGTGGTATCAGATTTCAGGTTGCTCGATGAGATTTACTATTTTCATAGTCTAGATTGCATCTGTGTTCATACCTATAAACCACGAAAAAGCCAAAAATACAGTTAGGGTTTAGATCATCTCGTCCCATCAACCATCCGAGCCTTTGCATTGTCTTTTCAGTTTGCATCGTTGAATTTGTGTCTGTATCTGCGTGTCGAGTTGCTGGTCTTAGTGTCTGTTCCATTAGAGTTACGAGTTCGAATCACCCTAGTCACGCCGCTGCCGCACGTTTGCACCACTCCTCCACCATATCCTTCCACCACCACGCCATATACTTCCGCCATCGCCTTCACATTAGGTTTTGTTTGTTCCTCCCAATTTTATCCATGCCTTTTTCAGAGTCCGTAAGTTAAGTTTCGGTTGCCAGGCAAGAGGAAGAACAAGAGCAAAAAAAATCCAAAAAAAAAGTCAAATCCGCATCCTAGGCAGTTTGACCTGATTCCTACTAGTCCAGTCCAAAATCAGTCCGAATTGGACAGTTTCATCAGTTTTTGACAGTTTTTGACAACAAATTTAGATTGGCCATAACTTTTGCATACGAACTCCGTTTTTGACGTGCGACCACTCAAAATGCTCAGCACAAAAAGTTCTATCTGCTTGGTGTGCGGCCATCGGAACGCTCAGAATTCCCAAAAGAGTCCGGGAAGGTCGAGTTTTTGCCCTCTGAAGTTTCGGACCCAGAATTTCCTGTAGATCTTCACTTATATCATGCTTTTGAGCTGTTTCTTTCTGCTTGGTGTGCCGCGCCGTGACTTTCTTAGTGTTCTCGGCTCGCGTCTCTAGCATGGTCTAGCCTAGGACCAGCACAGTACCGTTGTTGAGCATTCTTTCAACATTGCATTACTATTTTGATATTTACTGTTTTTGCTACCATATAAGCCTTCCTACAGCTCCACATATTTCTGCACGTGCTTTGTATCGACACCTGGTAATCACTTTGTGCAATTTTGGGAGTCGCTGATCTTTTCTGGTTGCATATCACCTTCCTCCTGTTTGGTAAGAACTTGTAAGAGCTTTCTATACTGCTTGACGGATTACGCGTGATTCCACCATATTCCGTAGTGCGTAGGTATATATATTTGCGCTTGCTTCTACGCTAACCATGACAGGAACCACGAAGGATGATGTTGATCCGGAGAAGATGACAAGTGCCGAGTTGCATGCCCACTTCACTCGGTTGTTGGTGGGGCGTGCACAAGATATGGACACACGCTTGGGTGATGTTGATTCCAAGCTTTCTAATGCGATGGACAAGATTGCTGGTCTTGAGGCATCCTTCAACATCAAGCTCGATGCCAAGTTCCAGGAAGTCCTGGCCCATTTACCACCACAACCACAGCCGGGCGTCCATGTACCACGTGCTCACCGCGTTCCTCTCGTACCGCCATCTGCGGGTACCGTTACAGCTGCGGCAGCTGTTGCGGCCGCTACGGAGGCGGCCACCCTGGATGGATATGTTGCTGACGAGGGGAAAAACGAGTTCGAAGATGAAAACGAGCTCGAGGAGGATGAGGTCCAACAACCTGCACCTGGCCGTCTGCGGCAATACAACCGCAATGCTCGTCCATCTCCGCGTCCGGTATGTGATGATGAACATGTGGCCAAATTGAAATTAAATATTCCGCCATTAGAGGGTAGATATAATCCTGATGCATATCTCACTTGGGAATTAGAAGTAGAGCAACGTTTTGCATGTTTACGCTACCCTGAGCATTTGCGTGTTAGTGTTGCTACATGTGAATTTACAGATTTTGCTTCTATCTGGTGGTCTGAATATTGTAGAGTCAATCATGCTAATATTCCTGCTATTTGGCTTGGTCTAAAACATGCCATGCGTACTCATTTTATACCTCCACATTATCAACGGGACTTGCTTAAAAAATTAGCTCGTTTAGAATAAGGCAAAAATTTCGTACAAGAATATTATCAAGAGTTACAAACGGGCATGATTCGTTGTGGTATTGTAGAGGATAATGAAGCTATGCTTGCATGTTTCTTTGGTGATTTAAATAAGGAGATTCAGCATATTTTAGACTATAAGGAGTACAACACTATTACTCGTTTATTTCATCTTGCTTGCAAAGCTGAACTCGAAGTGCAGGATCGACAACCATCATGGCAAAGACCTAATAATTCTGCAGGTCGTACTTCTTCATGGTCTGCGCGTCAATCAGCTCCACCTTCTCGTGGGGATGCACCAGGCCCTTCCACCTCCAGGTATACCACGCCCACATCAAGAACGCCACCTGCTCCTGCTCGGGGAAGACTCGCGACATTCAATGTCGCAAATATTTTGGGTTTGGTCACATCAAAAAAGAATGTAGAACCAAACGTGTGATGGTGGTGCTTGAAGATGGCGAATATGACTTTGCGAGTGATTTTGATGATGATACATTGGCACTTATTGCTGCACATGATGGTGCCAATTCTGATTCTGACGAGATAGAGGTAATGGGAGCTGAAACTGCTGATCAATACAAGAGTTTAGTTGCACAACGTGTCTTGAGTGTGCAATTGAGCAAAGCTGAGCATGATCAATGCCACAATTTTTTTCAAACAAGAGGCGTTGTTAAGGAGAGAGCTATCCGGATCATCATTGATGGAGGGAGATGTAACAATCTGGCTAGTATTGACATGGTGGAGAAGCTTGCTCTCCCCACATGACAACGACCTCATCCCTATTACATTCAATGGTTTGAGAGCTCCCGTAAGCTCAAGGTAACAAGAACTGCACGCGTGCAATTTACTATTGGTACCTATTCAGATTTTGTTGATTGTGATGTTGTACCTATGCAAGCTTGTTCTTTGTTACTTGGTAGACCATGGCAATTTGATAGAGAATCTGTACATAATGGTAAAACTAATTAGTATTCTCTTACACATGCCGGCAAGAAGATTGGAATTAAACCCATGACTCCGAAACAAATTTTGAAAGATGATCTTTCTAAAGCTAGTAGATTAAAAAATGAGGAAAAACCTAAGAGTGGGAATCAGATTATTGCTGCAGATTTTGTACCCCCTAAGCATACTTCTAAATATGATTCTAACCATGCTACTGAAATTCGTTTGAAGAATCCTTGTTTACTTGCTAGCAAATCTGATCTTGCTGAACTTGATGTGAATATTACTCCATGCTATGCCATCGTTTGCAAAGAAGTTCTGTTTTCATTTGAGGATATGCCTCCTTCTTTGCCACCTGCGGTTGCTAATCTTTTGCAGGAATACATGGATGTTTTCCCACAAGATGTTCCACCTGGACTTCCACCTATTTGTGGAATAGAACACCAAATTGATTTGATTCCAGGAGCCTTGCTGCCCAACCGTGCGCCATATCGCACCAATCCCGAAGAAACAAAAGAGATCCAATGACAAATCCAGAGTTTATTGGACAAAGGTTATATTCATGAGTCTCTTAGTCCATGCGTTGTTCCTATTATTTTAGTACCTAAGAAAGATGGTTCTTCGCGCATGTGTACTGATTGTCGAGCTATTAATAATATTACCATTCTATATCGTCGCCCTATACCTCGTTTGGATGACATGCTGGATGAGTTGAGTGGTTCTATTATGTTCTCTGATACGTGTCCAACGTATCCATAATTTTTGATGCTCCATGCTTATTTTTACACCATTTGCTTAGTGTTTCGTTACACTTCGTGGCACTTTTATGCATTTTCTGGAACTAACCTATTAACAAGTCGCCACAGTGCCAGTTCCCTATTTTCTGTTGTTTTTGTGTTTCAGAAAAGCTACACAAGAAATATTCTCGGAATTGGATGAAACCAAAGCCAGTCGCCTAGAATTTTACCGGAGCTTCTAGAGAACCGAAGAGGAGTTGGAGTGGGGCCACGAGGGGCCCTCACACCAGGGCAGCGCGGCCAGGGGCTAGGCCGTGCCCCCTATGTGTGAGACCACCTCGGTCCACTTCTGATGATACCCCTTCGCCTATAAAGACCCCCTGATGGGAAAAACCTAAGGACCCGATCAGTTTTCCAGAACACATCGCGATCCGCCGCCGCCGTTGACCCAAAGATCGGGAGGGTCCAGAAGCTCTTCCCGGCACCCTGCCAGAGAGGGGAATTGCCACCGGAGGTCTTCTTCATCGCCATGCTTGCCTCCAGAGCGATGAGTGAGTAGTATACTGCTACTCCAAGGTGATGGTGCTAGAAAAGAGCTGGTGGCGTATAGTTGACGTGGGAGCAGTAAGTCCTTGTGCGTGGTGAATGACCAGCCCTTTGGGAACCCCAAGAGGAAGGTATGATGTGTATAGCAGCTAGTTTTCCCTCAGTTAAGAAACCAAGGTTTATCGATCAGGAGAGGAGAGACGGCGACGACTGAAGGTGATATGGAACCTGCACACACACAAACAAATACTTTGCTACCAACTTGCGATGAGGTTGTCAATCTCACCGGTTTGCTTAAAACAAAGGTTATGAGTGTATCGAGTGGAAACAGTAGTAATATGCGAGTAAAGTAAACAGTGCAGGAAAAGTAAATAGGTGATAGCAATATGATTAAAATAGGACTGGGGTCCACAGTTCACTAGTGGTGTCTCTCCATAGATAAAATAACATGCTGGGTAAACAAATTACAGTTGGGCAATTGATAGAATAAAGATAACATGATATGTCAAGAAGATCACTATGAGATTTACTCTGGGCATTACAACAAAATACATAGACCGCCATCCAACTGCATCTATGACTAATAATCCACCCCCGGGGATATCAATCCGAACACCCCAAAAGTATTAAGTTGCGAACAATAGATAATTGCATTAAGCAAAGTGTGTAATGTAAACAAAGCATATGCCCTTGAGCATATGAATGTTGTTTTCTCCCTAGTAGCAACAGCACATCTACCACCTTAGAGGTTTCTGTCACTCCCCCAGGTGAAATAGAGACATGAACTCACTATCGAGCATAAATACCCTCTCTTGGAGTCACTAGCAACTACTCGGCCAAGATAGCCACTAACAACGGAGAGCATGCAAGATCATAAACAACATAGAGATAACAAAAGATATAATTCAGTATAGCAACTTAATCATAAACACCAATATTCATCGGATCCCAACAAACCAACATCATAGAATTACATAACGGTGATCTCAATCATGTAGGGCAGCTCATGAGATCTAAACATGAAGCACATGGTGGAGAAGACAACCATCTAGCTACTGCTATGGACCCATAGTCCAAGGTAGACTACTCACTCATCGCTCCGGAGGCAAGCATGGCGATGAAGAAGACCTCCGGTGGCAATTCCCCTCTCCGGCAGGGTGCCGGGAAGAGCTTCTGGACCCTCCCGATCTTCGGGTCGACGGTGGCGGCGGATCGCGATGTGTTCTAGAAATCTGATCGGGTACTTAGGTTTTTCACGTCGGGGGGTCTTTATAGGCGAAGGGGCATCGTCAGAGGTGGAGCCAGGCGGCCACACACGAGGGTGGCGCGGGCCAGGGGCTGGCCGCGCCACCTGTGCATGTGGGCCCCTGGTCCCTCGCCTCCTACTCTCCTTCGGATCTCTGGAAGCTTCCGGGTAAAATAAGACTTCGGGAACTTGTTTCGTCCAATTCCGAGAATATTTCCTGTGTATCACTTCTGAAACACAAAAACAGTAGAAAACAGGAAACTGGCACTGTGGTACTTGTTAATAGGTTAGTTCCTGAAAATGCATAAAAATGCCACTAAGTGTAACGAAACAATATGCAAATGGTGTAAAAACAAGCATGGAGCATCAAAAATTATAGATACGTTTGAGACGTATCAAGCATCCCCAAGCTTAACTCCTGCTCGTCCTCGAGTAGGTAAGTGATAACAAAGAATAATTTTTGAGGTGACATGCACCTACACAATCTTGATCATATATGTAAGCATTGGTGAGCTGGGATCAATAGAACTTAAAACATGGGCATGAAGATATAATCATGACAATAAGAAACTTAGCAACCATGTTGTAAACATGCAAATGAACACAAACAAAAGATCATGATAATGAAACAATGAAAGTCAAACGTGTGTTCAAATCATAAGGAAAAACATACAAATGGTTTTCAGCTTGTCCTTCAAAGAGAGCAAAACATAAATACATAGGACACCTCAAAGTTTAAGAGGGCGACTAGATACAAATAATTTAAGAACAAGTGAAACAAATCATCATGAATCAATCAATGAACTTTGGGACAATGCATATCACACTAAGAATGACAACTATGCTCTCTTAATGGTGCATAAAGAAAGAAGGTGGTGACTCAACATAAAAGTAAAAGAAAGGCCCTTCGCAGAGGGAAGCAGTGATTGCAAGTTTTATAACCTTCAAAAATTATGGTACTTACCGGATTTGAGCTCTCATTGCCCCCATCATAAGCATCTTGAATGGTTAAAGTTAATGCGAGAACAATTATGATGCATATTCTTGACAAATCATAAGTTGAAAACCTCGTGCCCCGTGAATACGAGTACCCAAACCTCATGCTACTTTACTTAGAGTCCCAAGCAAGGCTCTTGTCATTGTAAATATATGTGTATCATTGAGAACCGCCAATGGGGTACCTCCGTGCCCGATGACATGGAACAAGCCCACACCAAAATGACAGGACAAGCAGACAATGAACACCTCGACATCTCTTTTATTTGCTATATTGTTTAGCTTTTTATTGTGAGATGCGTCATCGAATGTTCACCATGGGTATGCTGCAAATTTCCACCATGAATTATGCATGGCTTAGATTGGCGGCCCGGCGTTTCCCTAGCACATATAAAAACTCCATGATCCTCACAAGATTCCCAATTCATTTCACACCGCGGGCATCCATAAACAAAAGATCACGATATCAACTAAAATAGAAGTGCAATGTTGAAAGCTTGCCCCATGACAGCATGGCTGGGCTAGAATCCAACTTACAACTTGCAAGCATAACAACTCAACATAAAAGACCACAATGTCAAATTTTTAGAACAGGAAAAAGTAAAGTGTGCCTTCCGGTTCGTGAGAGCTTTACTGACCGAATTTCACATAACACTGGTAAGGGTTTAATTTGAAGAGAAAATAAAAGCAAGTCAAATTTACTTGGAATAGCAAATTGCTAGTAGGTATGTATGGTGGACACTTTGAAATTTTTTTGGCTTTTAGGAGTTGGATGCACGAGTAGAGCTCATACTCAGTACAAGGCGAGGGCTAGCAAAAGACTGGGAGCGACCAACTAAGAGAGCAATAATGGCCATAATCATGCAAAGCGACAAAGCGACATTAAAAGAAGCATAAGATGGCATCAAAAGTCAAAAACTAAATGATCATGAAGGCTATTGGCGACTTTGTAAGAGTCTAACATGTGTGAGCATGTGCCAAGTCAACCCAAATAAAGCATCAAGGAGAAAACCAAAATAATGCTTTCATACAATAAAAACAACGCATGATTTTTTCAAAGGCTCATTAAGCAATCTCAGTTATTTGAGACAAGTCATGCTACAGCAAAACCACTAAGCATACTATCAAAAAGACATCAAGCATGACATGAAAAAGCCTAAGCCGCAGTCTACACAAGCTCCTTCTTGTACCACTATTTTGCACAAAGCTTTTTCTCTTTTCCAATACCATTTGAAATTTTTATAAACACCTCTTTTGATGAAAACCAATAAAGATCAGAGGCAAAAATACACCTTGATGAAAAGATATGACAAGATCTGAACGCATATCAAGGCGAAAACGAAAACCAAAAGCAGTAGCGGAAAAAGTAGAACGCTCGATTTTTAATAAGAGCGAAAACTAGAGCGTTCCTTGCAAATGAAAACGAGTATATCTCCTCCAAAGGAAATTTGTTGGGGTCCAACCATTTATTGCAGAAAACAAACAAACTAAACCAACTAAGAAAACTAAAACAACTGACGCTCCAAGAAAAACACATAGTGCATGAAGCAATAAAAATATAGTGTCTTGAAAGGTGACCTGATTTTTGCCGATGAAGAAGGGGTGCCTCGGGGGCATCCCCAAGCTTTGACGCTTGTACTTCTTGGATATTTCTTGGGGTGATGCATGGGCATCCCCAAGCTTGAGCTTTTGTCCATTCTTCAACTCATCTCATCATTCTCCAATCCCTACACTTGAAAACTTCCTTCATACAAAACTAAACACAATTCTATTAGCAACATTAGTGTAAGCATAAAATATATTCAACCTCTTTTAGCTTCAGGTTTAAACTCAAAACCACCACATATAAAGTAAATACTACTGTAGCAACTTCCCAAAAGGTTCCATGATAAAAAATAACTCAAAAGAAAGCGATAAAGTGGCAAACACAAATATTGGCAGAAATCTGTCAAAACTGAACAGCTGACAAAGGACGAATTTTTGAGGGATTTTTTGTTGCTCAAATCAAAAAGTGTTCAACTAAGAAAAGTTTGGATATAACCTGGGGCATATGCACAAGAAATCGCAGGTCCAAAAGATAAACAGAGAATTTATACGAATTTTTACGGTACAGCACCGAAAACAGTTTCAGGACAGCAACATCCCCAAATCTTTACCTAGCTCAAATTAGAGGCTTCTCTTGGCACAAAAACGAAATAAACAAGATAAGGAGCGGTCATTACAGTTGTAATGACTTCCAAGACTCAAATAAAAGAAAAAGTACTGAAAAGAAAACATTGGGTTATCTCCCAAGAGTGCTTTTCTTTAACGCCTTTGAGCTAGGCGCAGAAAATTGCGAATCAAGTATTATCAAGTGATGAAGCATCAAGCTCGTAATTTGCTCTAAGAATAGAGTCAAAAAGTAATTTCTTTCTTTTCCTAGGGAAGTGTTCCATACCTTTCTTAAGTGGGAATTGATACTTGATAGTGCCTTCCCTCATATCAATGATAGCACCTACAGTTCGAAGAAAGGGTCTTCCCAAAATAATAGGACATGAAGCATGGCATTCAACGTCCATAACAAGAAAATCAACGGGAACAAGGTTATTATTAACCACAATAAGAACATCATTAATCCTTCCCAAAGGTTTCTTCTTAGCAACATCAGCAATAGGAACATGGAAATAACATTTTTCAAGCGGTGGTAAATCAAGCATGTCATAAATCTTTCTAGGCATGATAGAAATACTAGCACCTAGATCACATAAAGCATGGCAATCATAACCATTAACATGCATATCAATGATGGATTCCCAACCATCTTCTAACTTCTTAGGAACAGAGGCTTTTTGCTTCAACTTTTAATCCCTAATCTTTATGAGAGCATTGGTAATATGCTTAGTAAAAGCAATATTTAAAGAACTAGCATTGGGAGTCAAAGCAAGCTTTTGCAAGAACAAAATAACTTCAGATATATTGCAGCCATCAACATCAAAATCATTAAAAGAAATAGAGCTATCATCTCCCACACTCCGAAAAATTTCAGCACTCTTTTGAGAAAAAGTTTTGGCAGTTTTAGGCTTTTTAACACAAGGAGTGGGAGTTTTCTCTACACCAACCAAAGTAAGTGGGTTGCTATCAGTAGGAGCAACATCATTAGAGGTAGTAATGGTACATACCTTCATCTCTCTAGCCATCTCATCTTCTCTTTCCCACCTGGCATGCAATTCCGCTAACAATCTAATATTTTCATCAATTCCAACTTGGATAGCATTAGCGGTAGCAATAACATTGCTCACTTTCACATCATTAGGAAACACTTTTAATTTCAGAAGTTCAACATCATGAGCAAGGCTATCAACTTTAGAAGCAAGAATATCAATTTTGCCTAACTTTTCCTCAACAGACTTATTAAAAGCAGTTTGCTTACCGATGAAGTCCTTGAGCATTACCTCAAGCTCGGAGGGCGCGGCCCTAGTGTTGTTGTAGGAATTACCATAAGAGTTACCATAACCATTACCATTGGTAGAAGGATACGGCCTATAATTGCTACTAGCAAAATTGTTCCTATAAGCATTGTTGTTAAAATTATTGTTTCTAATGAAATTCACATAAACTTGCTCTTCTTGAGAAACCAGAGAGGCCAAAGGAACATTATTAGGATCAACATGAGTCCTATCATTAGCAAGCATAGCCATAATGGTATCAATCTTATCATTCAAGGAAGAGGTTTCCTCAACAGAATTTACCTTCTTACCTTGTGGAGCTCTCTCGGTGTGCCATTCAGAATAATTTACCATCATGTTGTCGAGTAACTTTGATGCGGCGCCCAAGGTAAGGGTCATAAAAGTGCCTCCAGCAGCTGAATCAAGTAGGTTCCTTGAAGAAAAATTCAGTCCTGCATAAAAAGTTTGGATAATCATCCAAGTAGTCAGTCCATGAGTGGGGCAATTCTTTACCATAGATTTCATTCTTTCCCAAGCTTGAGCAACATGTTCATTATCAAACTGAGTAAACTTCATAATATTGCTATGCAAAGCTATAATCTTAGCAGGAGGATAGTATCTACCAATAAAAGCATCCTTACACTTAGCCCATGAATCAATACTATTCTTAGTCAAAGACAGCAACCAATCTTTAGCTTTTCCTCTCAAAGAAAAAGGAAACAGCTTGAGCTTAATAATATCACTATCAACATCTTTATACTTCTGCATCTCACATAGCTCAACAAAATTGTTGAGATGAGCTGTAGCATCTTCAGTACTAGCACCAGAAAATTGCTCTTTCATAACAAGGTTCAATAAAGCAGGCTTAATCTCATAAAAGTTTGCAGCAGTAGCAAGTGGTGCAATAGGAGTGCAGATAAAATCACTATTGTTTGTGCTAGTAAAGTCACACAACTTGGTGTTTTCAGGAGTACCCATTTCAGCAAAATGAAAGTAAACAAGTAAAAACAACTACCAAGGATTCTAATTTTTTTGGGTTTTTGATAAAAAGCAATGCAGGTAAAATAAATAAAGTAAAGCAAAACAATAACAAAGTAAAGAATGTGTGTGCGAAAACTCCCCTCGCAGAAGTCTTCTTTCCTCCCCGGCAACGGCGCCAGAAAAAGAGCTGCTACTCCAAGGTGATGGCGCCAGAAAAGAGCTGGTGGCGTATAGTTGATGTGGGAGCAGTAAGTCCTTGTGCGTGGTGAATGACCAGCCCGTTGGGAACCCCAAGAGGAAGGTATGATGTGTATAGCAGCTAGTTTTCCCTCAGTTAAGATACCAAGGTTTATCGATCAGGAGAGGAGAGACGGCGACGACTGAAGGTGATATGGAACCTGCACACACACAAACAAATACTTTGCTCCCAACTTGCGATGAGGTTGTCAATCTCACCGGTTTGCTTGAAACAAAGGTTATGAGTGTATCGAGTGGAAAACAGTAGTAATATGCGAGTAAAGTAAACAGTGCGGGAAAAGTAAACAGGTGACAGCAATATGATTAAAATAGGACCGGGGTCCACAGTTCACTAGTGGTGTCTCTCCATAGATAAAATAACATGCTGGGTAAACAAATTACAGTTGGGCAATTGATAGAATAAAGATAACATGATATGTCAAGAAGATCACTATGAGATTTACTCTGGGCATTACAACAAAATACATAGACCGCCATCCAACTGCATCTATGACTAATAATCCACCCCCGGGGATATCAATCCGAACACCCCAAAAGTATTAAGTTGCGAACAACAGATAATTGCATTAAGCAAAGTGTGTAATGTAAACAAAGCATATGCCCTTGAGCATATGAATGTTGTTTTCTCCCTAGTAGCAACAGCACATCTACCACCTTAGAGGTTTCTGTCACTCCCCCAGGTGAAATAGAGACATGAACCCACTATCGAGCATAAATACCCCCTCTTGGAGTCACTAGCAACTACTCGGCCAAGATAGGCACTAACAACGGAGAGCATGCAAGATCATAAACAACATAGAGATAACAAAAGATATAATTCAGTACAGCAACTTAATCATAAACACCAATATTCATCGGATCCCAACAAACCAACATCATAGAATTACATAACGGTGATCTCAATCATGTAGGGCAGCTCATGAGATCTAAACATGAAGCACATGGTGGAGAAGACAACCATCTAGCTACTGCTATGGACCCATAGTCCAAGGTAGACTACTCACTCATTGCTCCGGAGGCAAGCATGGCGATGAAGAAGACCTCCGGTGGCGATTCCCCTCTCCGGCAGGGTGCCGGGAAGAGCTTCTGGACCCTCCCGATCTTCGGGTCGACGGTGGCGGTGGATCGCGATGTGTTCTGGAAATCTGATCGGGTACTTAGGTTTTTCACGTCGGAGGTCTTTATAGGCGAAGGGGCGTCGTCAGAGGTGGAGCCAGGCGGCCACACACAGGGGTGGCGTGGGCCAGGGGCTGGCCGCGCCACCTGTGCGTGTGGGCCCCTGGTCCTCGCCTCCTACTCTCCTTCGGATCTCTGGAAGCTTCCGGGTAAAATAAGACTTCAGGAACTTGTTTCGTCCAATTCCGAGAATATTTCCTGTGTATCACTTCTGAAACACAAAAATAGCAGAAAACTGGAAACTGGCACTGTGGCACTTGTTAATAGGTTATTTCCTGAAAATGCATAAAAATGCCACTAAGTGTAACGAAACAATATGCAAATGGTGTAAAAACAAGCATGGAGCATCAAAAATTATAGATACGTTTGAGACGTATCATATACCTTGGACTATGGGTCCATAGCAGTAGCTAGATGGTTGTCTTCTCCACCATGTGCTTCATGTTTTGATCTCATGAGCTTCCCTACATGATTGAGATCACCGTTATGTAATTCTACATGTTTGGTTTGTTGGGATCCAATGAATATTGGTGTTATGCTTGAGTTGAAGTACTAAAATTTATCTTTTGTTATCTCTATGTTGTTTATGATCTTGCATGCTCTCCGTTGTTAGTAGCTATCTTGGCCGAGTAGTTGCTAGTGACTCCAAGAGGGGGTATTTATGCTCGATAGTGGGTTCATGCCTCTATTTAATCTGGGGGAGTGACAGAAACCTCTAAGGTTGTAGATGTGTTGTTGCTACTAGGGGGAAAACAACATTCATATGCTCGAGGGCATATGCTTTCTTTACATTACACACTTTGCTAAATGCAGTTATCTGTTGTTCGCAACTTAATACTCATGGGGTGTTCGGATGATATCCCCATGAGTGGATTATTAGTCATAGATGCAGTTGGATGGCGATCTATATATTTTGTTGTAATGCCCAGAGTAAATCTCATAGTGATCCTCTCATCATATGCACATTGTCTTTATTCTATCAATTGCCCAACTGTAATTTGTTTACCCAGCTTGTATTATTTTATCTATGGAGAGACTCCGCTAGTGAACTATGGACCCCGGTCCTATTTCCATTATATTGCTATCACCTGTTTACTTTACTCGCACTGTTTACCTTACTCGCATACTATTATCACTTTCCACTCGATACGCTCATACCCTTTGTTTCAAGCAAACCGGTGAGATTGACAACCTCATCGTATGTAGCGCCCCGCCTTTTGCTAAAGGCAGAACTCCTGTGTATCTGTGCCATTCTCTAGATCAGTAGATAGCACCACAGTACAAAATAAGTAATCATTGCAATAGCATCAATATTACAACGTAAATCCAGTTACATAGGTCTTCAACCTTACAAGTACACAGCATAAAGCATAGTTGCAGTGAGCCTCCATTCTTCATCACATGCCACAGGCAGACATGTTGGAATGTAGTCTCGAGATCCTACTCCTGGTTCCTTACTCGAAATAAAACCTGCACGTTTGAATATGCAGCCCCAGAGGGGTCAGTACAATGATGTATTGGCAAACGACCCATATTTGGTGGCTGTTGTGAAAGAAACTAACTACATGACATTTGGCTGGTGGATCTCATAGGCTGATTTGCATAAAGCCAATTTTATCCTAAAAATCCTTTTCAAAACTTTCTTTCAAAATTTTATTTTTCAAGGGTCAAGACAACCCCCATACATTACATACTGGCCGGTATGTAGTTCTGGGCGCAACTCAACAAAGTTTGGAACCTCAGGCACCACCACCCCTCGGAGTGCATGGTCCTTAGTTCCTACTGAAAGGGGTCCCACGGGCGACTAGAGGGGGGGTGAATAGGCGCTACACAAAATTTTACCTTTTTCAATTTTAGGCTTGACACAAAGTAAATTCTCTAGATGTGCAACTAGGTGAATTTCCTAAGTGGCAAGCAAGCAAGTGAACAAGTAAACAAGTAAACAAGTAAGTGAGTTCGGGCAAGAAATAACCGAGGAGCGGAGACCGGAGACACAAGGATGTATTCCCGTAGTTCCTTCCCTTTGAGGGGAAGTACGTCTACGTTGGAGAGGTGTGGTGACACGGAGTCGACCAACGCCACGGAGGCTCACCTTATTCTCCGGTGAGCAAGCCACGGAGGCTAGCTCATTCCACTAAGCGGTGGTATTGGGGGAACTCACCGAAACCCTTACACGGAGATTGGGGCACACATCCACAACTGAATTGGAGGCTCCCAAGAAAGCCACGGAGGCTAGAATCCACAAAGACTAGAGAAATCTCGAAACAAGTCACCTAGTGTTTCCAAAGAACCACTAGGAACAAATCCCTCAAGCAAAAGGAGGGGAAATAGAAATTCCTTCGGTGGAGATGTAGATCGGGACCTCCTCCTTCGATCCTCCAAAGATCTAAGACTTTGGGTGGTTGAGGGTGGAGATCTTGCAGTGGGGTTGGCTCCAAATAGTGTCTTCTTCTTGATAAGGACGAACCAGCAGGAGAAGAAGAGGGGAGGGGGTATAAATACCCCTTCCCGAATGTATCCGTTGCAGCCTCCAGGGACCGGATTATCCGGCCCAAACTTGAACCGGATAATCCGGCCACCGGATAATCCGGCCCACTTCTGGACAAAAATCCGGCCAATAATCCGGCCAAGAATCTGGGTGACGCGCACTCTGGAACTTTTGGTCCTTAGCCATTTTCACCGGGGGGCGGATAATCCGGCCCACTTTTGGACAAAAATCCGGCCAATAATCCGCCCATGAATCTGGGTGACGCGCACTCTGGAACTTTTGGTCCTTAGCCATTTTCACCGGGGGGCGGATAATCCGGCCCACTTTTGGACAAAAATCCGGCCAATAATCCGCCCATAGATCTGGGTGACGCGCACCCTGGAACTTCTGGTCCTTAGTCATTTTCCGGGATGGCCGGATTATCCGGCCCAGTTTTGGCCTAAAAATCCGGCCAGTCTTCCTGCACAGAAACTTTGATAAAATGTCTTGGTGTTGTCAACTAACACACAAAACTAGGGAGGCTAGAAAATGCCCTAACAATCTCCCCCTTTTTGGTGTTAGATGACAACACTAAGATTTACAATAGTAGGATCAAAAAGTAAGGGAGCTCCCCCTAAAGATATGCAAGAGTACAAATGAAGCTCCCTTTAGAGATAAGCAAAATAACAAGATTGACAATAGCAATAAGAGCAAGACACTTTAAGCAAATAGACTTTAAACAAGTTCCACACACAATAGATCAAACCTAAAGAAGATTCACCAAGCACACGATAACAATAGTTCGACGATAAGTTCATAAGCAAGAAAAACTGAAACTGAAAAGCAGCTCCCACCAAAGCATCCCAACGAGAAGTCCTACTAGAACAACTTCTCCCCCTTTGGCATCAAAACACCAAAAAAAAGGACAAGAGCAAACTACACGCCCCAAGAAGTCATTCAAAGTCGTCGTCGTCCTCGTCCTCCTCGTCCTCGTCCTCCTCCTCTTCATCATCTTCTTCGAACTCACCTTCCTCATCCTCTTCCAAGTCCTCTTCAACTTCATCTCCATCAACACGAGTGGTGCGACCAACATAGAGAGCCTTCTCCAGCGTGCCCCAATCAAAGGTCTCGGAATGCCACTTGTTGTAGGCAATGGGAGGAGCAGGAGTAGGAAGAGCAGCTTGGTCCCCACTGAGCTTATGAAGAATCTCTCGCTGAGTATCAAGAATGGTCTTGCGCTCACAATAGGCTTCATAGTTCTCACGATGTATTTCCACCTTCATGCAAAGAACATGCTTCTGAAACCAGCTCAACTTCCTCACCTTCTTGGGCACATCATGGGACACAAACTTGCCCCTTGGCACACTAGAACGAGCATCTCTCATGAAGGAATCGGGACCCATGGGAGCTGGAGCAGAAAACGGCTTCACATAGAGCTTCTTGACCTTGTGAGACACACACTGACTGCTGAAATCCTGACCTTTGCAAGTGTCAATGATGAGCTTCATGATGAAAGGAGCATACGGAAGAGAACCCTTGCTGACCATAGCATCGAACATCTCATTGAAGATGAAGTCCATCACGTCAAGGGTGAAATCTGCATCCGGGTCGGTAGACGTGGCACAAGTATGAGAAAAGACAAGGAGATCCACCAAGGAGCTCCTAATAGCATCATTGTTCCCTCCACTTGGAGCAATGTTCTCCCTGAAGATGCGCACTAGAAGATCATACGGATACCTCAGACCAGCAGCTAGACCAAGAACACCACCAGGTTCATACATATCACAAAGCAGATTCTTGTCGGCAGGAAGCGGAGTGTGAACCCGGTGACCAACAGGATTCGTCGGGCCATTAAAAGGAAAACCCAACAGAGCAGCAAACCGGACGAAAGAAGACTGACAGAACCGAGTCCCGGTCATCCACTTGAAAGTCCTGGCATCATCAGCTTCAAAGGCCAAGGTAGCATAAAACTGCAGAATGAGCTGAGGATCATAATCACACTGAACAGTCAACAAACCAGAGATGCCAAGCCTCTCCACAACCTGAATAGCTGGAACAAAATACTCCTTCGACTTCAAGAAAGTGAGATCAAGGGGATGCATCGGACGAATAGGCTTACTCATGCGAACATAGATATCCTGAAAGATGTACAGCTGCTCTGGACACCAGAAACGACGGTCTTCAATGTGAGTTGCCCTCTGCTGAGTGGCGAACCAATCTTTCTGCCTCAGGGCAGAATAGGAACTCTGACTCATCTGCTTGTAGTTGACACGAGGTTCTTTTCCCTTGTTGGATCGAGCAGCTCTCTTAGCAGACCTCTCAGCTGCCTTAGCATCCTTGGCTGCCTTCACTTTCCTGACCGCAGCACGCTGTTTTGTTCGGATGGACACCTCATCTTCAAAAAAACCCTCATCATTGTAATGGAAGTAGCGAGGACGACTCCTCTTGGCTGGACCGGCACCTGTGAAGAGAATAGGTAGGGAGCATGGTGATGAGGATGCACACAAGTTACAGGAACATACACTAGGGTGATGAACATAGCAGAGGAACGCATGACATTGATGAACAAGAGAAGAGAAACTTACGACAGCATATAACAGGCCGGATTATCCGGTCCAGATCTGGGCCGGATAATCCGCCCCCTGACAGAAATTTCTCAAATCTTGCCCTAACAAGTCAAAATCGAAGATCGGCTAGGTGCATCACTAAAGTATATCACAAGGCCTAAGGAGAGATCAAAGGGAACAACTAAACTCCAAGAACTAGGCAAAATAAATCTCACAAAAGCTTCACCACTAGGGCTAGGAGATGCGAAATTTACCCTCATCCATTGGAGGAACTGCTTGGAGGAACTTGTTCCCGAGAAGGAGGAGAACACGAGCCTTGAAGATTGGCCGGATCCGGCGGCCGGGGGGGCGCCGGCGAGCAAGAGGAGAGGCAGGCGGCGGCGGTGGCGGAGAGAGGGGGTGCGGAGGTGGAAGAACTGGCCAAAGTGGCCAGTTCACCCCGCGCCCCCCTTTTTATATGGACTGACCGCAGGACCGGATTATCCGGCCCATACTTGGACCGGATATTCCGGCCCCCGGATAATCCGGCCCAGAAGTGGCCCGGATTATCCGGCCTGGAACTCCTTTTGCTCAGGAAATTTGGCAGGAAACTGAACTTGTGTGCATGGAAAGAATGTTTAGGGATGAGATGGGCTTAGGTTAGAAAGCAAACAGGGAGTGGTTCTCGGCACTTGAAGTTGCAAAAACGCAAGAAAACATCGAAAGACCAACCCAAGTGCCTTCCCATAACAAGAACAAACACAAGAAAAACTTAAACCAAACTCAAAAGATTTTCAAGGAATGAACTCTTCAAAAGAAGAGGTCGGTGGCCGAAGCCACCATATATGAGTGTTTTGGCATTGAACCGCGAAGATATATCTTGGGTCCATAACCAATACTCATCATTGAAGCTCACATATCACAAAATGATATTAAGAGAATGATTGCATTACTATCGGCATAATGGTGGGAGGGATAGCCCAATGAATTAGGACCGCACTCCCCCTATGTCCATGCCCACATCTAGAGTCGAACACGTGCTATCGTATGGGAATGAGTGCACACTAACAAGCCACATTGCAAGAATCAATGATATTCAATTCATGCCTCAACTCTCGGAATCTTGCTTCATCAAGGGGCTTCGTGAAGATGTCGGCGAGTTGATCATTTGTACCTACATAAGACAAGTTAATATCACCTCGATTGACATGATCCCGGATGAAGTGATGCCGAATCTCAATGTGCTTCGTCTTGTTGTGTTGAACCGGATTATGAGCGATCTTGATGGCACTCTCGTTGTCACAAAAGAGTGGAACCTTGTCGCAATGAACTCCATAGTCCTTCAACGTTTGCCGCATCCAAAGGAGTTGAGCACAACCACTTGCCGCGGACACGTACTCGGCTTCGGCGGTGGAGAGAGACACACAATTTTGCTTCTTGGAAGACCAACTAACCAAGGACCTACCAAGGAGTTGGCAAGTCCCGGAAGTTGACTTCCTATCAACTTTGTCTCCCGCCCAATCCGAGTCCGTGTACCCAACAAGCTCGAAGCTTGATCCCTTCGGGTACCAAAGGCCGAAAGTTGGAGTATGAATCAAATATCGGAAGATTCTTTTCACGGCCATTAAATGACTTTCCTTTGGGGCGGCTTGATAACGTGCACAAATTCCCACACTAAGCATGATATCGGGTCTAGATGCGCAAAGATAAAGAAGCGAACCAATCATCGAACGGTAAAGCTTTTGATCCACTTCCTTACCACTAGGATCGAGATCAAGAGTAACCTTTGTTGGCATGGGGGTTTTAGCTCCTTTAACCCCGGAATCCATGTTGAATTTCTTGAGCATGTCTTGGATGTACTTGGCTTGATTGATGAATGTCCCTCCTCGCAATTGCCGAATCTCAAAGCCAAGAAAGAATTTCAACTCTCCCATCATGGACATCTCGAATTTGTATGTCATTAGCTTTGCAAATTCATCATTGAAGAGCTTGTTAGAAGAGCCAAAAATAATATCATCTACATAAATTTGGCATATGAAAAACTCCCCGTTGACTTTCTTAGTAAAAAGAGTTGGGTCGATGAGCCCAATTTCAAACCCACGGTCTAACAACAACTCCTTAAGGTGCTCGTACCACGCGCGTGGGGCTTGTTTAAGGCCATAGAGTGCCTTATCGAGTTTGTAGACATGGGTCGGGAAATGGGGATCTTCAAACCCCGGGGGTTGCTTCACATAGACCAATTCATATAGAGGACCGTTGAGAAAAGCACTCTTCACATCCATTTGATATAACTTAAAGTTGAAGTGAGAAGCATAAGCAAGAAGGATACGGATTGACTCGAGACGAGCCACGGGAGGGTAGGTCTCCCCACAGTCGATTCCTTCCACTTGAGAGTACCCTTGAGCAACCAAGCGAGCCTTGTTCCTCACAACGATCCCATTGGCGTCTTGTTTGTTCTTGAACACCCACTTGGTTCCAATGACATTCCGGCACTCCTTGGGCTTCTCCACCAAAGTCCAAACTTCATTGCGCTTGAAGTTGTTGAGTTCTTCGTGCATAGCTTCCACCCAATCCGGGTCTTCAAGTGCCTCAAACACCTTTTGAGGTTCCACACAAGAGACGAAGGCATGATGGATGCTAAAGTTGGCTAATTGTCTCCTTGTGGAAACTCCTTTTCTCACACTTCCAATCACACTATCCAAAGTATGACTCCCTTTGCGAAGAGCTTCTTCCACTTTCCTTGCACGGCGAGCTTGAGCTTCTTCAAAAGACTCTTGAGAAGCCACTTGGTCATCACCACTATTTTGGTCCTCGCCTTGACCTTCAACTTGAGCTTGATCAACATCATGAGCATGCTCAACATCTTGAGCTTGGCCTTGATCTACCAATGGTGAGAAATCACCACCGTCCACTTGGTCTTGATCTTGGCCTTGCTCGCTTGAATGAGGGTCTAATGCTTGTCTTTGGTTAGCATCTATCGGTCCTTGAGGAGCTTGTAGAGCTTGTGAAGGTGAAGGCTCCACTTGAGTAGAGCATAGTCCTTCTCCTTCGGCCAAAAGGTGTCCCTCAATGGGTATGAGATGACCCACACCCATTCTTCTTATGGCTTGGGGAGGTATTTCGTCACCTACATCACAAACACCACTTTGCTCCACACGGGAGCCGTCATTCTCGTCGAATCTCACGTTAGAAACTTCAACAACACGAGCGGACTCTTTGTCAAAGATTCTAAAAGCATGAGATTCGGCGGCATAACCAACAAAGATACCCTCAAGAGCTTTAGAGTCAAATTTGGACAAATGAACACCCTTTCTAAGATAGAAGCACTTACAACCGAATACTCGAAAGTATTTGATGTTAGGCTTGTTGCCGGTGAGGATCTCATAAGGAGTCTTGTTCAAGCCCTTGCGAAGATATAGCCGGTTGGAAGCATGACAAGCGGTATTGATAGCTTCGGCCCAGAAGTTATACGGAGACTTAAACTCCGCTAACATTGTCCTTGCCATGTCCATCAAGGTCCGGTTCTTCCGCTCGGCTACACCATTTTGTTGCGGAGTGTAGGGGGAGGAGTATTGATGTTGAATTCCCTCATCACTCAAGAATTCGTTGACGGTGTAGTTCTTGAACTCCGTCCCGTTATCACTCCGGATCATCAAGATATCTTGGCCATATTGACGCTCCACTTCCTTGACGAAGTCCATGACGGTTTGTTGGGTCTCGTATTTGTGCTTGAAGAAGTAGACCCAAGTATATCTTGAATAGTCATCAACAATCACCAAGCAATACTTCTTCCCTCCTAGACTTGCATGAGATGGAGGGCCAAAGAGGTCCATGTGAAGGAGCTCTAAGACCCTCTTAGAGGAAATGATCGTCTTGCTAGGATGAGGAAGTTCATGCATCTTTCCTTCAATGCAAGCTCTACACACACGATCTTTGGCAAAAGTTAGATCGGTTAGTCCTAGGATGTGGTTACCTTTGTGGAGTCTTTGCAAAGTTCTCATATTGACGTGGCCTAGCCGGCGATGCCATAGCCATCCCACGTCAACTTTAGCCATTAGGCAAGTTGCGGCTTTAGTGACCTTCTCCGAGAAGTCAATCACATATAAGCCGTTTTCAACATGCCCAACAAAAGCTACTTTAAGAGACTTGCTCCACAAAAGAACCACAATCCCAACATCAAAGAAAGTTGCAAAGCCCATATCGGCAAGTTGAGCTACGGAGAGTAAATTGTAAGAGAGAGACTCAACAAGCATGACATTCTCCACGGAAACATCTTGAGAAATAACAACTTTACCAAGACCCAATACCTTTGACCTTGAGGAATCTCCATAGGTGACGTAGCCCGCACTAGATGAACCGGTGCGAAGCTCCTTCACCAACTCTTTGCTTCCGGACATATGATTGGTAGCACCGCTATCAATTATCCATTGTCCCGCACCGGAAGCAAAGCCCTACAAGAGATCAAGCTTTGTTTTTAGGTACCCATTTTTCAATGGGTCCTCTTTTGTTAGTGACAAGGGTCTTAGGAACCCAAATAGACCAAGCAATGCATTCATTAGGTGAGCCAACAAATTTAGCATAAACATGTCCATCATAAGCACGACGAAGAACATAAGAGGGGTTATATTTTCCCGCAAAGTCGTTGTGGTTAGGCATTGCCCTCTTGGCATTCCCAACTACCTCCCTCACAAGCTCCCCCTCCTCCTCATAAACATTGCCATCCTCGTCAAAGCATATGTCATTTGGGATGTGCTTCTTAGGAGGAGGATTGGGCACAAGAAATTGCGTCTTCTTCTTGTTCTTCTTCTTGTTCTTTTTCTTGTTCCTCTTCTTGTTGGACTTGGGAGTGAAACCAAGCCCGGTCTTGTCACCATGTTGCTTTTGAGCACTCAAAAGCTCGTCAAGTCTTGTGTCACCTTTGGGGGCATCTTTCTCATAAAGAGGGTTAGAGTAACAAGTACTTGCAACAAAGGTGCTAGAAGATAACTTGGTTGCTTCTTTAGCAATCATAGCATTTAGTTTCTCATTTTGCAACCTAAGTTCATTAGCTACTGATTGAGCAATATCACGATCATTCTTAAGTCTAGCAATGTCCAAGTTATAGGATTCTTCAAGACCTAACTTGGATGCCTCAAGTGCCATCCTTAGATCTTGCTCAACCTCAAGAGATTGATTGAGAGTTGCAATTTCATCGGCATACTCACGAGCATGCCCTTCTAGCTCAAAGATGCGTTCCTCATTTTTATCATTAAGTTGAAGAGACTCATTATATTGATTTAGGAGAATCTCAAATTGAGCTTTGGTCTCCCCATTCAAGGTTGACATGAAGGTGTCAAAATCATTAGGCTCATCCTTATCACTACTAGTATCAACACAATCCATCAAAGATAAGCTTCTAGGTATGATGGGTATGAAAGTCGGTGATACCTTTGTAGCGTGAGCCATAAGACATGTTCCCTTGGAGTTGAAGCGCTTGGACTCGTTTGCGGAAGCGAAGAGGGATGGTGAAGAGATGGGCTTGGCGATGGCGATGGCGGCCCTTCCTACTTCTTCATCATCACTTGCATCATCACCGGATGGGTATTCTTCTTGAGTCGTCAAAGCATGTATTGGAACGGCTTTCTTCTTATCAAAGTTCCTTGGTGGGTAAGACTTGGCCTTCATCTCCTTGCGAATGAGTCTTCCATTGTGATCTTCCACTCTTTCATAGGGACAATCCGCGATGAAGTGGTGTTGATTCCCACAATTGTAGCATGTCCTCACTCTACTTGTGGCCTTAGGTTTGGAGGGACTTGATGACTTCCACTTCTTCATGAAAGCCCGTTGAGCAAGAGCCATGTGTTCGGCATGAGCATACTTCATATCTTCGGGACTTCCACTCATAGACTCTTCCTCTTCCATCAAACTTGCTTCTTCATGAAGAGAAACTTTTGCCTTCAAAGCAAGGTTGGGTGCACGCACACCACGTGCACGAGCTAGAGCATCATCCGCATTCTTCTCAGAAATCTTCCTTGCCACAATCTCTTGCAAGATGTCATGAGCGGTCATCTTCCTAAAGTTGGCATCTCCCTTGATTGAGTTCATAGTATCCTTGAAGAAGGGCAAGAGAGCTTGGACAAATTTCCTCTTCATCCATCTTCCATCACATTGAGTGGAGCCGAGGTCGACAAGCTTCACTTGGAGTGCCGAGAGACGACGATGAAGTTCTTCGGGAGATTCACCATCAAGCATAGCGAAGTTGTCGGCTTCATTAGACGCCTCATCAAACTTGGACTCTTGAATGCTCTCATTGCCGATGAAGAGTTTGGTGAGAGCATCCCAAGCTTCCTTGGCGGAAGAGATGTTGCGGACGAAGGCCTTGTCCTTCTCGGAGAGTGACATGTGAATGAGGTGCAAGGCGGAGGCATTGAGCTGCTTGTCGATTTGCTCCCAAGGTAACAAGTTGGTCAAGTCCTTGGAAGTTGGATGATAACCCTGCTCAATGATCCTCCAAAGCTCAATAGACACGAAATTGATGTGAGAGCGCATGTTATCTTGCCAATTGGCAAAGCTAGAAGCATCAAGTTGTGGCGGAGGGCCGCATGAGGCAAGGTGTGGCATTTGAAGGTGCCTTCCGGAGACATAGCTTGTAGGATGTGGAACCTCCGTGCTATGTCCCCGAGAGGTGTCATCTTTCTTGGGGGGATCCTCGTTGTTCTCATTCCCATCCTTCTCCGGATCTTCCTCGTTTAAGGATGGCTTATCCTTACCCGAGGTGTCATCCGGAGTTGGTGGAGTGGTACTTGATGTTCCACTAGTGAGAGCATCAAGTTGAGATTTTTGGCTTTCCATGGCTGCCATCATAGCATCCATGCGAGTCATTATGTTGTTAAAATCCGCCTTAGTGGCGGGTTCCTCTTCGCCCATGATCTCTTAGGCGGTTAAGCCCAATCAAAGAGCACGAGGCTCTGATACCAATTGAAAGGGGTCCCACGGGCGACTAGAGGGGGGGTGAATAGGCGCTACACAAAATTTTACCTTTTTCAATTTTAGGCTTGACACAAAGTAAATTCTCTAGATGTGCAACTAGGTGAATTTCCTAAGTGGCAAGCAAGCAAGTGAACAAGTAAACAAGTAAACAAGTAAGTGAGTTCGGGCAAGAAATAACCGAGGAGCGGAGACCGGAGACACAAGGATGTATTCCCGTAGTTCCTTCCCTTTGAGGGGAAGTACGTCTACGTTGGAGAGGTGTGGTGACACGGAGTCGACCAACGCCACGGAGGCTCACCTTATTCTCCGGTGAGCAAGCCACGGAGGCTAGCTCGTTCCACTAAGCGGTGGTATTGGGGGAACTCACCGAAACCCTTACACGGAGATTGGGGCACACATCCACAACTGAATTGGAGGCTCCCAAGAAAGCCACGGAGGCTAGAATCCACAAAGACTAGAGAAATCTCGAAACAAGTCACCTAGTGTTTCCAAAGAACCACTAGGAACAAATCCCTGAAGCAAAAGGAGGGGAAATAGAAATTCCTTCGGTGGAGATGTAGATCGGGACCTCCTCCTTCGATCCTCCAAAGATCTAAGACTTTGGGTGGTTGAGGGTGGAGATCTTGCAGTGGGGTTGGCTCCAAATAGTGTCTTCTTCTTGATAAGGACGAACCAGCAGGAGAAGAAGAGGGGAGGGGGTATAAATACCCCTTCCCGAATGTATCCGTTGCAGCCTCCAGGGACCGGATTATCCGGCCCAAACTTGAACCGGATAATCCGGCCACCGGATAATCCGGCCCACTTCTGGACAAAAATCCGGCCAATAATCCGGCCAAGAATCTGGGTGACGCGCACTCTGGAACTTTTGGTCCTTAGCCATTTTCACCGGGGGGCGGATAATCCGGCCCACTTTTGGACAAAAATCCGGCCAATAATCCGCCCATGAATCTGGGTGACGCGCACTCTGGAACTTTTGGTCCTTAGCCATTTTCACCGGGGGGCGGATAATCCGGCCCACTTTTGGACAAAAATCCGGCCAATAATCCGCCCATAGATCTGGGTGACGCGCACCCTGGAACTTCTGGTCCTTAGTCATTTTCCGGGATGGCCGGATTATCCGGCCCAGTTTTGGCCTAAAAATCCGGCCAGTCTTCCTGCACAGAAACTTTGATAAAATGTCTTGGTGTTGTCAACTAACACACAAAACTAGGGAGGCTAGAAAATGCCCTAACACCTACCTAGGGGTTTCTAGACAAAATTTTATTCATTCAAAATCGGTGATGAGATTCTTCCGTACATTTTCCATGTCTAGAGACTCAATTGTCCATTCCGAGGACTCGGCAAATCGATTAGTTTTGACACCTTGCAAGGGTTGTGCACTTTCACCTTACGATTCATTTTATGCCCATACATAAAATGAAACGAGAACTTTTAGAAGGAGAGGGCAACTAACTGGCAAGCTCCGTTCCCAACCTACAATTCAACTACCAGCCACTTCTTGCACACAAGTTGCACTCTCACATCTAATCAGTCAAGACAGAGCCCATAATATCATAAGGCTGCACTAGAAGCACTCTAAGCATGAAAGACTTAGTAACCTCTTTGTTCCTGGGTGGCAAACCACAAGTGAACGCCCAGGCAGCAACTACACAATGTGTAGCCCCAGGTCGCCACTCAACATCGCCTCCATCATCAAACCAATCGACCCAGGTGTTTCATTTTAGTTGAAGTTCTTAATTTGTTCACAAAACACTTTTCAAGTGATCAAAGCATGGCATCAATAATTTTCAAAGTATTTAGCATCCTAACAGGTGGGGTTTAGGGATAGCTACAAACTACTAGGATCTAAGCATTTGATAAAATAGTTGAATATTCCACCTATCATGCATACTACTGAATCACACTAATGCAATAGTAAAAATAGGTGGGGGATATGTGTGTCACTTGCCTTTTTGAAGATCACAATGTTTCACTTCTCTCAACTAAGCACGTAGCTCTTCGCACCAACTATAGCACAGAAATAGCATACCAGAAACAATCCAGACAACACAATCAAACAAACAGACAAACGAAAGGTGTTTGTTTAGCAATTTAGATTTATTGAGATGTTATGACAAGAAAGATATGGTAAAGGGTCATGATTTGTGAGATATGAATTTGAGAGCTTAGCTCGGGAAGATCAATATGATTTGAGAGAGAATTGGACTAGGCATAATATAATTGATGAAGTTTTTATGCTTTATTAAAGCATAAGAGTTTTAGGAATAGCTCATGTGTAATAAATTACACAAGAGTCAATTTGTGCAACTACAACACTATTGAGTAAATGTGACAACAATTACTCTTAAATAGTATCTACTGCACTTAGGAACTAGGCTAGGTTTTTAAGAATGCTTGAACTACTCAATTAGCACCATTGCAAGTTGAATAGTTTAATACATGTGGACAAAACTAAGTAGGCATTAGATTGGGTATGAATGATTGATATTTGAGGACATGGCTCAAATGGTTCATTGATCAACATGGTGTATAACACATACTATGGTACGGGTTGTAACAACACCACATTAACAAAATCTAGGTTTGAGATGAGTTCATATTCTACTCAAGTAGCACAATTGCAATTTGAATATATATATGAATTAGACAAAACATGTTTTGTTGGACAAGGTATGGATCAAGATAATGTTTAGATGATATTTGATGGATGGGTATGGTCAAGTGATTGGAAAGGATTGATCCTCCAAGATTACAATGTAATGATAATAATCCTGGGCTTGGCATAGGCATGAGTAGAGTTTAGAATGACTCATGTGAATAGATTCACATGAGTTTAGAATAATGCAACATATCACTGCTGAATAAAGTGTGATAACACTTACTCAAAATAGTACATGTTGCACATAGGCTTGGGTAGGAGTTTGTGATATATTGATTTACTCAATTAACTCATTTGTTAATTGAATAGTTCTACACATGAAAACAGGATCAAGTGGGTAGAGGATGGAGTATGGGTAGATAACATTTGAGATTATGGTTTAAGGTTTCTATTGGGTACATGGAGTATTGGATAGGTGCTATAATGTTGATTAGATCAACACCACAAGGATAGCAAGAATAGAATCTATGATTGAGATGTATCACACTTTACTCAAACAGCACAATTGTAATTTGAATATATGTGAACTAGATAAGATAGGTCTAAGTAGATATGATCTTGATCAAGGTGTTGTTTAGATAACATTGATGACTAGGTATGATCGTAGGGTTTTCTAAAGTAGAAGGAATCATTGATTGAAATAGAAATAGAATTAATATATATAGGAATACTCAAATTCTCATATTAGAATTTGAATAATTGTGACATGGTTCAAGAAATTATGGGAGTGACACTACTAGATAGCTTGCAGTAATACAAAGTCACTGCAATTGGAATCACTCTAAAATAAGTTATAGAATTTGGATTATCACCAAATTAGTGATTTGGACAAATTTGAATGCACAAAGTGTGTGCACGTATCAACTTTGGATTTTTTTTGATCCTATGATGTTCTACAAGTTCTGAGGATTCCAAATACTACAAATTTGTAATTTTTGGATTAACATAACTAAAGATATGAATTGATTAAGTTAACAGAAGGTTTGATTCAGTTCTGAAAATAGTTTCAAATTGAACCCATAAAATATGAATTATTATTGTACTACTGGATTCTAGATGTTCTAAGGATTCCAACGAGATATTATTTGCTATTTTTGGATGCAGGGATCAAAGATATGGATTTTACAAGATTGGGATCAAATCTGGTTTGAAAATTCTAATTCAAATTTTTGTTTTAACAGAGGGCTGCCACATGGTCTATTCCTATTAGCCGGTACCGGTTTGTTAGGATCACCATCGTGGAGCGTCGGATTAAGTCAATCTGAATGGATCAGATCGACCGTACCGGTTTGGTTTAAGTGGATCTGTCCGATCCACTGGATCATGATCGGACAAACGAGAGAGAGTGGGAAAGAACCTCACCGGGTTAGGGTTCCGGTGAACTTCTCCGGCGAGGTCTGCGCACTGGAGGTTGACGATGACGGCGTTCCCGAGGTCCTCGGTGGTGGAGGAAGGGCGGACGGTGATTAGATCGATGAGGCGATGATGATGGCGTGATCGGGGATGCCGATTGCTTCCTGCTGCGAGGTGAAGGCGCAGCTGGAGCGGCTTCGGGTAGAGATGGCATCGGTTGAACGTCAAGGAGCTTGATCCTTTGCGTAATAAATCAACCGGGAGCATCAGAAGGTGCGCAAATATGAGAGAAGAAGGTTAGGAGGGGAGAGGGGATGCGACGTTCACCAAGGGCGCCGAAATTGGTGATCGGAGGCGGTGGCGTCTGCAGGCTTGCGGGCCAAAATTTGAGCAGCCCAGCGGCGTGGAGGAGGGAAAACAGAGGGGAAAATAGAGAGGGTGAGGGCTTTATATAGGCACGCAGCGCGGGGACGAAACAGCAGGTATTAATCGGGATTGAAGAGGGGGAGGAATTACTGCGGCGGCTAGTCTCCGGCGTGAAATTCGGACGGAGGAGGAAGACGACTGGCAACCTGGGCCCACCTGTCGGCGAGGGGAAGAAGGATTCAGGGGTACCGGTTCGGGGGAGGCTGGAATGGGCCGCGGGCTGTTTCTCCTGCTGGGCTGAAGGGTTCCCCGGGGTCCGTTTTATATTTTTTTCTTCTTTTCGCTTTTTCTTTTTCTATTTTCTTTATTTCTTCATATCCTTTTCAAATTTGATTCAAATTGATTCAAACCAAAAAGCAAATTTTTCTAAAATTCATCCTAACATTCTAAGACAGTGAGAAACATGTTTTCATAAATAAAACTAATTTCCAAATAAAACTCTATAATTTAGTCAAAGGGCTTATTTGCATAAACCAAAGTAGAAATAGGATTTTAAAATAATCCTTTTAAATTCAGAGGATAAACTTTACAAAAAATAGTTTTTGAATTATATTTTTCATACAATCCTTTGTCATAGAAAACTTTATAAATCATTTTGTAAATATCCCTTCGCAAGATAGCTTGCATAGGTTTGAATAAACACAAAATAGTATTTTGATACTTGATCTTTCTCAAAGAAGTTCTTCAAGAAAATAATAGAAAGTTTAAAATAGTTTTCGAATAAGGCTTTCAATTAGACTCAAAAAAGTTTTAAATCCCTGTGAATTTCCAGTCATCTCAAGCAAAACAAAAGCAAAAAATTTCCCCAAAATTTGATAAAATCGTGGGATGTTACATCGTAAGTTGGGAACAAAGTATTTGGTTGTGTTGTGTGCAGGTTCCGTGTTGCAGCTAGCAAAGCAAAGCTTGGACGAGGCGCCCTATAAATTGTCCTGAGCTGTCACAAGCTAGCAAGCATCACCTTCAGTCATTTGTCTGTTCCTCTCCTGAACGATAAACCTTGGTTTCTTAACTGAGGGAAAATCTTGCTGCTATATTCATCACACCTTCCTCTTGGGGTTCCCAATGGGCTGGTTATTTACCACGCATCAAGCAAGTTTTCTGGCGCCATTGCCGGGGAGGAAGTAGAAGACTTCTGCGAGGGGAGTTTTCGCACACACATCCTTTACTTTGTTTAGTCGTTTTGCTTTACTTTACTTTATTTTTACTTGCATCGTTTTATCAAAAACCCAAAAAAAATTAGAATCCTTGGTAGTTGTTATTTCTTTACTTTAGTTCATTATGTTGTTCCCTAAATACGTTCTGGAGGACCTCTCAGTAGGGAGTGGTTCAATTATTGGGAAAGATAACATTGAGGAGTTCTTTAATCACATTAGTATGCATAAGGAAGTTGAGGAAAAATCTTTGGTTGAGCTTGCTCCTAGTTATGAGGTTGCTTCTGCTTATTTAGTTCACATGTTAGAAGCTAGATTTGCTAACCTTAATCCTTTTATGCAATACATGTTCCTTAAGCTTCACGAAATTGAAGATCCTGAGAAGAAAGCTTTTATCTTGGAAACTTTGCGCATAGAATTTAGAGATGTTGCCATCGAGGCTAGGAAAGTTTTTAAGAAATTTAATAAGCTTGGCTCGCCTGTTGAAGTTGTTGGTACACCAAATGATTCTAGAATGCCAATACCTTGTAAACTTGTAGGAATTCACGATGCCTTGGAAAATAATTTTAGTTGGATTTGTCCTGAAAATCTTTTTGATGGAAATAGTGCACCAAGGCATGACTACAAGGGGTACTCAAAACCTCATTTGGACAGTATTCATTTCTTTGTTCCTACATTGGATCTTGATGCTTCATCACTTGATATTACTTGATTCGCAATTTTCTGCGCCTAGCTCAAAGGCGTTAAAGAAAAGCACTCTTAGGAGATAACCCAATGTTTTTACATTCAGTTCTTTTTCTTTTATTTGAGTCTTGGAAGTTATTACTACTATAATAACCCCTCCTTATCCTTTTTATTTCGTTTTTGTGCCAAGAGAAGCCTCTAATTTGAGTGAGGTAAGATTTGGGGATGTTGCTGTCCTGAAACTGTTTTCGGTGCTGCACCGTAAAAATTGATGAAAATTCTCTGTATATATTTTGGACCTGCGATTTCTTGTGCATATGCCCCAGGTTATATTCAAACTTTCGTTAGTTGAACACTTTTTGATTTGAGCAACAAAAAACCCTCTAAAAATTCGACCTTTGTCAGCTGTTCTGTTTTGACAGATTTCTGCCAATATTTGTGTTTGCCGCTTTATCGCTTTCTTTTTGAGTTTTTTTATCACGGAACTTTTGGAGAAGTTGCTACAGTAGTATATGCTTAATATGTGGTGGTTTTGGGTTGAAACCTAAAGCAAAAAGTGTTGATTATATGTTATGCTTACACTAATGTTGCTAATAGATTTGTGTTTAGTTTTGTATGAAGGAAGTGTTCAAGTGTAGGGATCGGAGACTGATGAGATGAGTTGAAGAATTGACAAAAGCTCAAGCTTGGGTAGTCCCATGTATCACCCCAAGAAATATCCAAGAAGTACAAGCGTCAAAGCTTGGGGATGCCCCCGAGGCACCCCTTCTTCATCGGCAAAAATCAGGCCACCTTTCAAGACACTATATTTTTATTGCTTCATGCATTATGCGTTTTTCTTGGAGCATCAGTTGTTTTTAGTTTTCAGTTTAGTTTAGTTTAGTTTGCTGCAATAAATGGTTGGACCCCAACAAATTCTTTTGGAGAAGTTGCCTTGCTTTTCATTTGCCAAGAACACTCCGTTTTTCATTCTATTCGTTTCAACGAGTGTTCTCTTTTCCTAGAACTGCGTTTAGCTTTCAATTTTTGCCTTGATATGTGTTCAGATCTTGTTATATCTTTTCATCAAGGTGTATTTTTGCCTCTGATCTTTATTGGTTTTCATCAAAAGAGGTGTTTATAAAAAGTTTGAATGGTGTTGGAAAAGAGAAAAAGCTTTATGCAAAAAAGTGGTACAAGAAGGAGCTTGTGTAGACTGCGGCTTAGGCTTTTGCATGTCGTGCTTGATGTCTTTTTGATAGTATGCTTAGTGGTTTTGCTGTAGCATGACTTGTCTTAAATAACTGAGATTGCTTAATGAGCCTTTGAAAAAATCATGCGTTGTTTTAATTATTTGAAAGCATTATTTTGGTTTTCTCCTTGATGCTTTATTTGGGTTGACTTGGCGCATGCTCACACATGTTAGACTCATCCAAAGTTGCCAATAGCCTCTATGATCATTTAGTTTTTGACTTTTGATGCCATCTTATGCTTCTTTTAATGTCGCTTTGTCGCTTTGCATGATTATGGCCGTTATTGCTCTCTTAGTTGGTCGATTCCCAGTCTTTGCTAGCCCTCGCCTTGTACTGAGTATGAGCTCTACTCGTGCATCCAACTCCTAAAAACCAAAGTTTGCCATTGTGTCCACTATAAATTCCTATGCATGGTATTTGTAAGCCATTCCAAAGTAAATTTTCATGTACTACCTTTCAAAACTTTCAAAATACTTCTCGTTTTGTGATACTGTTTTCAGCTCATGGGGACGTAGTGGTCGGATTTGATATCTTCCATATTGCTTATTCCAAAAAGAAAAAGAAAAAGGCACTCCTCCATGGTATGTGAATGTTGGTGGGCACCTGATGGAATCGGTTAGCCATGGTTTGAGAAAGGAAAAAAAGGTGGGGAGGAGTGCCAAGCTTTATAAAAGAGCACAAAAGTGCCAATCTCTCTCTCAAAAACTTGCTTCATTTTTGTATGGAAGATAGTAAGACCCCATTGCTAGTCATTGACAAAAGCAACCACCTCTCAAAATTCAAGTTTTATCTCTCTGTTTTACAAAAGAAAAGCTTTAGCACATGTTTAATCACTGCTTCCCTCCGCGAAGGGCCTTTCTTTTACTTTTATGTTGAGTCACCACCTTCTATCTTTATGCACCATTAAGAGAGCATAGTTGTCATTCTTAGTATAATGTGTATTGTCCCAAAGTTTTCATTGATTGATTCATATTGTTGGTTTCACTTGTTCTTAAATTATTTGTATCTAGTCGCCCTCTTAAACTTGAAGGTGTCCTATGCATTTATGTTTTGCTCTCTATGAAGGACAAGCTGAAAACCATTTGTATGTTTTCCTTATGATTTGAACACATGTTTGACTTTCATTATTTCATTTTCATGATCTTTTGTTTGTGTTCATTTGCATGTTTATAACATGGTTGCTAAGTTTCTTCTATCAAGATTATGTCTTTCATGCCCATGTTTTAAGTTCTTTTGATCCCAGCTCACAACGCTTACATAGATGATCAAGATTGTGTAGGTGCATGTCACCTCAAAAATTATTTCTTTTGTTATCACTTACCTACTCGAGGATGAGCAGGAGTTAAGCTTGGGGATGCTGAAACGTCTCCAACATATCCATAATTTTCGATGCTCCATGCTTGTTTTTACACCATTTGCTTAGTGTTTCGTTAGACTTCGTGGCACTTTTATGCATTTTCCGGAACTAACCTATTAACAAGTCGCAACAGTGCCAGTTCCCTATTTTCTGCTGTTTTTGTGTTTCAGAAAATCTACATAGGAAATATTCTCGGAATTGGACGAAAGCAAAGCCAGTTGCCCAGAATTTTACCGGAGCTTCCAGAGAACCAAAGAGGAGTTGGAGTGGGGCCGCGAGGGGCCCTCACACCAGGGCGGCGCCGCCAGGGGCTGGGCCGCGCCCCCTATGTGTGAGACCACCTCGGTCCACTTCTAATGATGCCCCTTCGCCTATAAAGACCCCCTGATGGGAAAAACCTAAGGACCTGATCAGTTTTCCAGAACACATCGCGATCTGCCGCCGCCATCGACCCAAAGATCGGGAGGGTCCAGAAGCTCTTCCCGGCACCCTGCCGGAGAAGGGAATCGCCACCAGAGGTCTTCTTCATCGCCATGCTTGCCTCCGGAGCGATGAGTGAGTAGTCTACCTTAGACTATGGGTCCATAGCAGTAGCTAGATGGTTGTCTTCTCCACCATGTGCTTCATGTTTAGATCTCATGAGCTGCCCTCCATGATTGAGATCACCGTTATGTAATTCTACATGTTTGGTTTGTTGGGATCCGATGAATATTGGTGTTATGCTTAAGTTAAAGTACTGAAATTTATCTTTTGTTATCTCTATATTGTTTATGATCTTGCATGCTCTCCGTTGTTAGTAGCTATCTTGGCCGAGTAGTTGCTAGTGACTCCAAGAGGGGTTATTTATGCTCGATAGTGGGATCATGCCTCTATTTAATCTGGGGAAGTGACAGAAACCTCTGAGGTTGTAGATGTGCTATTGCTACTAGGGGGAAAACAAAATTCATATGCTCGAGGGCATATGCTTTATTTACATTACACACTTTGCTTAATGCAGTTATCTGTTGTTCGCAACTTAATACTCATGGGGTGTTCGGATGATATCCCCGTGAGTGGATTATTAGTCATAGATGCAGTTGGATGGCGGTCTATGTATTTTGTTGCAATGCCCAGAGTAAATCTCATAGTGATCCTCTCATCATATGCACGTTGTCTTTATTCTATCAATTGCCCAACTGTAATTTGTTTACCCAGCTTGTATTATTTTATCTATGGAGAGACACCGCTAGTGAACTGTGGACCCTGGTCCTATTTCCATTATATTACTATCACCTATTTACTTTACTCGCATACTATTATCACTTTCCACTCGATACACTCATACCCTTTGTTTCAAGCAAACCGGTGAGATTGGCAACCTCATCGTAAGTTGGGAACAAAGTATTTGGTTGTGTTGTGTGCAGGTTCCGTGTTGCAGCTAGCAAAGCAAAGCTTGGACGAGGCACCCTATAAATTGTCCTGAGCTGTCGTAAGCTAGCAAGCATCACCTTCAGTCGTTTGTCTGTTCCTCTCCTGAATGATAAACCTTGGTTTCTTAACTGAGGGAAAATCTTGCTGCTAGGGCGGTGTGGCCAGGGGCTGGGCCACGCCCCCTATGTGTCAGACCGCCTCGGTCCACTTCTGACGATGCCCCTTCGCGTATAAAGACCCCCTGACGGGAAAAACCTAAGGACCCGATCAGTTTTCCAGATCACATCGCGATCCGCCGCCGCCATTGACCCGAAGATCGGGAGGGTCTAGAAGCTCTTCTCGGCACCCTGTCAGAGAGGGGAATCACCACCGAAGGTCTTCTTCATCGCCATGCTTGCCTCCGGAGCGATGAGTGAGTAGTCTACCTTGGGCTATGGGTCCATAGCAGTAGCTAGATGGTTGTCTTCTCTACCATGTGCTTCATGTTTAGATCTCATGAGCTGCCCTACATGATTGAGATCACCGTTATGTAATTCTACATGTTTGGTTTGTTGGGATCTGATGAATATTGGTGTTATGCTTGAGTTGAAGTACTGAAATTTATCTTTTGTTATCTCTATGTTGTTTATGATCTTGCATGCTCTCCGTTGTTAGTAGCTATCTTGGCCGAGTAGTTGCTAGTGACTCCAAGAGGGGGTATTTATGCTCGATAGTGGATTCATGCCTCTATTTAATCTAGGGGAGTGACAAAAACCTCTAAGGTTGTAGATGTGTTGTTACTAGGGGGGAAACAACATTCATATGCTCGAGGGCATATGCTTTGTTTACATTACACACTTTGCTTAATGCAGTTATCTGTTGTTCGCAACTTAATACTCATGGGGTGTTCGGATGATATCCCCGTGAGTGGATTATTAGTCATAGATGCAGTTGGATGGCAGTCTATATATTTTGTTGTAATGCCCAGAGTAAATCTCATAGTGATCCTCTCATCATATGCACGTTGTCTTTATTCTATCAATTGCCCAACTATAATTTGTTTACCCAGCTTGTATTATTTTATCTATGGAGAGACACCGCTAGTGAACTGTGGACCCCGGTCCTATTTCCATTATATTGCTATCACCTGTCTACTTTACTCGCACTGTTTACTTTACTCGCATACTATTATCACTTTCCACTCGATACGCTCATACCCTTTGTTTCAAGCAAACCGGTGAGATTGACAACCTCATCGTAAGTTGGGAACAAAGTGTTTGGTTGTGTTGTATGTAGATTCCGCGTTGCAGCTAGCAAAGCAAAGCTTGGACGAGGCACCCTATAAATTGTCCTGAGATGTCGCAAGCTAGCAAGCATCACCTTCAGTCGTTTGTCTGTTCCTCTCCTGAACGATAAACCTTGGTTTCTTAACTAAGGGAAAATCTTGCTGCTATATTCATCACACCTTCCTCTTGGGGTTCCTAACGGGCTGGTTATTTACCATGCATCACTCTCTAAAGTTGATTTGCATAGTGGTTACCATCAAATTCGTATGCAATTAGGAGATGAATGGAAAATAGCTTTTAAAACTAAGTTCGGTTTATATGAGTGGTTAGTAATGCCGTTTGGTTTAACTAATGCACCTAGTACCTTTATGAGACTGATGAACGAAGTTTTACGTGCTTTTATTGGTCGTTTTGTGGTGGTCTATTTTGATGACATTTTTATATATAGCAAATCTTTAGAGGACCATTTGGATCATTTACATGCTGTTTTCAATGCTTTACGTGATGCACGTTTGTATGGTAATCTTGAGAAGTGCACCTTTTGCACAAATAGAGTTGCTTTTCTTGGTTATATTGTTATAGAACAGGGAACTGAAGTTGATCCAGCCAAGATTGAAGCTATTGAGAATTGGCCACAGCCCAAGACGGTCACACAAGTGAGGAGTTTTCTTGGCCTCGCTGGGTTTTATAGGCGCTTTGTCAAAGATTTTGGTTTTATTGCTGCGCCATTGAATAAGCTCACAAAGAAGGATGTGCCCTTTGTTTGGGGCGATGCACAACAAAAAGCTTTCTTGATACTGAAAGATAAGTTAACACATGCTCCATTACTCCAACTTTCTGATTTTAATAAGACGTTTGAACTTGAATGTGATGCTAGTGGAATTGGTTTGGGAGGTGTGTTATTACAAGAGGGCAAACCTGTAGCATATTTTAGTGAAAAATTGAGTGAGCCTAGTCTGAACTATTCTACTTATGATAAAGAACTATATGCGCTGGTTCGGACATTAGAAACTTGACAACATTATTTATGGCCTAAAGAATTTGTTATACATTCTGATCATGAATCTTTGAAGCATATTCGTAGTCAAGCAAAACTAAATCGTCGACATGCAAAGTGGGTTGAATTTATTGAATCTTTTCCTTATGTTATCAAACACAAAAAGGGTAAAGATAATGTTATTGCTGATGCTTTGTCGCGCCGCTATACTATGCTATCTCAGCTTGACTTCAAAATTTTTGGGTTGAAAACTATTAAGGAACAATACTTGCATGATGCAGAATTTAAAGATGTGTTGCAGAATTGTAGAGATGGTAGAACATGGAACAAATTTATCCTTAATGATGGATTTGTGTTCCGTGCTAACAAACTATGCATCCCAGATGGTTCCGTTCGTCTTTTGTTGTTACAGGAGGCGCATGAAGGAGGATTAATGGGACACTTTGGTGTCAAGAAGACGGAGGATGTTCTTGCTGCACACTTCTTTTGGCCACGCATGCGGCGAGATGTTGAGAGATTCATGGCACGCTGCACTACTTGTCAAAAAGCTAAGTCTCGCCTTAATCCACATGGTTTATATATGCCACTTCCTGTTCCTAGTGTTCCCTGGGAGGATATTTCGACGGACTTTGTTTTGGGATTACCTCGTACACAGAAGGGGAGGGATAGTATTTTTGTTGTTGTGGATAAGTTTTCTAAGATGGCACACTTTATTCCTTGTCACAAGACCGATGATGCTGCGCACATTGCTGATTTGTTTTTTTGTGATATCGTTCGTTTGCATGATGTGCCAAATACTATTGTTCCTGACCGTGATACTAAATTTCTTAGCCACTTTTGAAGATGTTTATAGGCTAAGTTGGGGACTAAATTGTTGTTTAGTACTACATGTCAAACTGATGAACAAACTGAAGTAGTTAATCGAACTTTATCTACTATATTGCGGGCTATTTTAAAGAAGAACTTAAAATTGTGGGAAGAGTGTTTGCCTCATATTGAATTTGCTTATAATCGTTCGCTGCATTCAACCACAAAGATGAGCCCTTTTCAGATTGTCTATGGTTTTATTCCACGTGCACCTATTGATTTGTTGCCTTTACCATCTTTCGTGCAAAATAATTTTGATGCTACACAGCGTGCTGAATTGATTTTAAAATTGCATGTAACTACTAAAGACAACATAGAACGCATGAATGATAAGTATAAGGTTGCTGGGGATAGAGGACGAAAGCATGTTGTGTTTGAGGTTGGTGATCTTATTTGGTTGCATTTACGCAAAGATCGTTTTTCTGACTTGCGCAAGTCTAAGTTAATGCCACATGTTGAAGGTCCTTTTAAGGTGATAGAGAAAATCAATAATAATGCATATAAACTTGAGCTTCCTGAAGATTTTGGTACGGTAAGTCCTACATTTAACATTGCAGATTTGAAGCCTTACTTCGGTAAAGAAGATGAGGTTGCGTCGAGGACGACTTCAATTCAAGAAGGGGAGCATGATGAGGACATCCCATCTAATGATACACCCGATGCACCTACAGCGGAACACATACAAGGACCTATCACTCGAGCTCGTGCCAAGCAACTTAACTATCAGGTACTTTCGTTTCTTGAAACTCTTTCTCACATACATGAGAATATGATGCTGCCTAAATCAGATATGTTTGTTACTCTTAGGAATGATGGACCTAGCATGGATAAGAGGGACAAGCATTGGAGCATGATCGCGCATGGAGATGGCAGCAAGCGTTTGAGGATGGAAGAAGATGCCACGAGTGGAGATTTTAGAACTTTGAAGCCACCATAATGAAGAATGAAGACTTGGACGAAATATACAAAGAGCTACTTCATAAATTCGTCCATAGATAAATATGGTGCTGCGTCACTTTTATTTTTGGGCCTGGCCCATGTAATTTTCGCAGCAAATAAGACAGCCACTTTTAGGAGTCCGAATTTGAGGAGAAAAGGCCTGTTAGGATGCCGTTCGACCACCATACCCATGGCTGGTCGCACCCCTACCTTTTCCTCCTCAAATACCCCCCGTAGCCGTCATTAGAACTCAGATTTTGTTTAGACTAAATTTAGCCATTGCTGCAACTACGAGCTCGACTTTTGAGGCCAATCGCCCAGAAGAAGACCGCCTATTCGGAATCCCACCTTTTGAATAAAGCATACATCTTTCATCCGCAATATCTTGATTGCTGTATTAGTTCTTACTTGTTCTCGATTTCAGGTAGGAATTAAGACCCTCGCTGGTCAGGCTGATCGTGCATCCGCAAGATCAGTAACTCCCGGAGATTGTCCTAGCGATTGCATTGGCGCACGAGCTTCGCACGTGTAGTCGGATCATCAAGCATGAACTCCATCCACCAAATTGACATGTCAAGATCTCATCGAAAGATCGGACACCTTTGCCCTATCACACAATCAGACTTCACCTGCTAGATGCAAGCTCATGCATGGAGGCGCACAATCAGACTTTCCCAAAAAAATCGTAGGAGCATAGGCGCACATCTTACTTATACAATGCGATGAATTCCTTCAGTTGCTCATGGAGGCTAAGTTTCGCAGCATCAACCCAGATGAACTCGACGGAGCAGCAAGCCCAAGCTCGATGTGCTCGTCGACGGGTCCCTTCCTGCTGCCTGCTCGTCGGCGGCCACCTCCTCATGTGCCTCTCTCAGGCCCGGTCCTAACATTTTAAGGGCCCGGGGCGAAACTAAAATTTTAGGCCCTATTATAAAATGTTCAAATAATATAATCAATAGATGCTATCAGTATAAATTTAGTGTGTCTTTTATTGCAATATTTATATCAAATAGGTTTACATATTACCTCAGAAATTTCTTCTCACACTTCTAGATGCGAAGTCATTGATGATGATATCAATATCAATTGCATCTAATAATTTCTTCTCAATGCATATAGTAGTCAAACCATTTAACCTCTCTTGCGACATTGTAGACCTCAGATGGTTCTTCAACAATTTCAACTTTGAAAAACTCCTTTCAGCCGATACCACAGTCACATGCAAAATAAATAAGATCTGATAAGCAATATAAATATTAGGATAGCAATTCGCTACTCTGACATACTCAAAAATTTCCAGACCAGTCATTAATTTATTTGGCAAAGCATGCAGAACACCTAACTTAGAAATTAGATCGTTTAACTCAACTTCTTTGGTGGCATAAGACCCTTCTTAAATGCCATAACCACACTGAAAATACGGCATGGACTACACGCAAGAATTAGAGAAATCTGGCTACCTTCTGTAGAGGAACTAGCAGTTAGAGACTGTCGGCAACGAGGCGAGGAGACAGCAGTTCCAATCATCATAAAAATTCTGGCGACATGCGACGGCCGACGGAGACGGGGTCAGAAGACGGCCGGCGGGCGTTGCTGCGTTCGAGGCGTGGATTGCGTGGTGGAGAAGAGCAGGCGGCGTTCTGGGTCTGGCGATCTCGATCGACTTAGATCGAGATCGATCTCTTCCGGATCGGTTACGGCGCAGGATCCAGGAAGGCAGGAACGTGAATAGGGCCCGATATCGAGCCCAACTACTAAGCTGTCATTTTTTTCCTGATGGACATAGCTATGGGCTACATAGAAACATCCCTGCGGAGGGGTAATCAATTTGCGGTCACCAAGTTGTCTGCCACAAGCTTAGAGAGGCCTTTGTTGGTTGCAATTACTTTGTGGTTACCAAGTTGATTGGGTCAATTGCTTAGAGGGTCTTTTTTAGGTAAAATTCATAAAATACAAATTTGATTCAAAAAATATGAACTATGTGGGCCAACCCATCAGATAAAATGTCCTATTTACCCTTTCTTTATCTTCTAGGTAAGTATCCATTGTTGACTGCAGGCATATAGAGAAACATTTCCTCGTGGCCCGGCCATGTCTCCAACTTGCGCCCGCCTACAGGGACGACACAGAGCAAGCTGTCGGCGCATGGGGAAGCACCTGCTCGCAGGCAACACCGCCGCACCGCGCCAGCCGGTCGAGAAGGCGCATCGGCTGTTCCCCTTGCTCCGCGGCGTAGTCAACGATTTTCCTTGTCATGCCCCTTGGGGACAGCGTTGAGGAGCGGCGGCGCGCCGTGGCGACCTCGTTCTCATTCCTGCCGGTCGAGTTCTACCCGTTTCGCATCTAGGCCATATCTAGGGTCATCTTGGCCTGCGTGCAGGCCATCCTCGAGGCGCCATTCAAATACGCGCTTGACTGCTTGTGGTCGCACTGGTTTGACCGAAATTGGGTGAGACCATCATAGTCGTGGTCGAAACCACCTCCAGCTGTTAGATGCAGCTCGCAACACACAGTGGTGCGGCAACCTCGCTCGCGTTCTCGGAGAGTCAATCCGTGCAGCGGGGCATCGAAAACAACTGCGTCCAGATCTTCCCGCTGGAGGTTGAAGACGACCATAGATAGAAGAAGACACGTTTCGGTAATTTTGCTAAAGAAATTCCAATGTGGGCCAGCCCATCGTACAAGCACGGAGTGTGTCGCTTTATTTTCTATTCGAGCAGCGTCCTCGTGTGAACATGACTACGTGAGGCTATAGCTTTTTTAGCTAGGGTCAGCCACGTCATCCATCCATGGGTTGGATTCTCCACCAATCAGGTTGAAGCACAAGGATTATGTGTTTCCTCTTAAACAATCAGATGTGCTTGCATGAATAGTTAGTGTTTTCTTATATTGTTTTTCTTTCTTACATTCTTTCTTTTTTGATATTTCTTTCTTTCCTGTTAGTTTAATTTTTTGGTATCATGTACATTTTTTTCAATCTAATGCTTTATGGCATGGATGTGTTTCGTGAGAGTTAATTATTATGTTCCATCTAGATTAAATTTTGTTTACATGCATATTTCCTAGGTTAACAACTTTTATAACTAGATTTTTTTCGACTTCACACAAAAATGAATAATTTGAAATTAAATGAATTATTTTTTAGCTAAATTGATTTAAATTTAAATTTGAACTAGGGGTACATAAATTATACTTTAAAAAATTGGGAAAAAATACCTGGAGGTTCCCTAAAGGTGTGAGACCCCAAAACCAATCACAAACTTGGGTTCACCACCCACCAAGCAAAAATAGAGGGTGCCGCGAGTCTAGATTTGAAATTCAGCGGAAGGTGGTTCAAAAAAATACAAAAAAATGGAAAACCATATGTGATATAGTACCTAGGAAAAATACCAAACATGGCAAACCAAGGTTTCATAGAAAAATTCTTCACAAAAAATGCCACCAAGCAGGAGTTCACTTGGCTTTCTACCCATGTGACCATGGTTTTGGAATCTTCTATATAAAACTTTTGAATCTTGGCCTCATTTTTTGCAGACATGTGCATCTTTCCATTTCCAACAACTTTTGTAACTAAGAATTTTTGAATTTCCACATAAAAATGGATTTTTCATTTTATTAGTAGCCAAAAGTGGCAAAACAGGTAGTTTTTTGTGAAGTGGCTACCAAGGGCAGTGTCTAGAACACGACCACTCCAATTTCCATATGCAGGGGACCTTGTAGGAAGGCAAGATCCAAGGTTTGAGGAATTATCTTGCTCTGCAGCCATATACAGAATTATTTTTGAGCTAAATTGATTTGAATTCAAATTTGAACTAGGGGTACATAAACTATACTTCAAAAAAATTGGGGAAAATACCTGGAGGTTCCTTGAAGGTGTGGGACCCCAAAACCAATCACACACTTGGGTTCACCACCGACCAAGCAAAAATGGCGAGCGTCGCGAGTTTGACCTAGATTTGAAATTGAGCTAGGTTTGTGCAAGTTCTATAGCAAACTTTTGAATCTTGACCCCATTTTTGGTAGTGAGGTGCATCTTTCCATTTCCAACGACTATCGTAACTAGATTTTTTTTGAGTTTCCATTGATAAAATGGATTTTTTATTTTATTAGTGTCCAAAATGGGCAAAACATATGGTTTCTTGTGAAGTGGCTACCAAGGGCAGTGTGCATAACTCCACCACTCTAATTTTCACATATAGTGAACCTTGTAGGAAGGCAAGATCCAGGGTTTCATGAATTTTCTCGGCTTGCAGCCATATACTAAATTATTTTTGAGCTAAATCTATTTAAATGCAAATTTGAACTAGAGCTACATAAACTACACTTCAAATTTTTTAACGGAAAATACCTGGAGGTGCCTTGAAGGTGTGGGACCTCGGAACCCATCCCAAACTTGGGGGCCCCACCCACCTAGCACACACGGCGGGCACCGCGATTTTGACCTAGATTTGAAATGGGGGCAAAAGAAATAAAAAAAAATCAAAAAATGGAAAACCAAGGCATGGAGTCATGATATGTGATGTAGTACCTATAAAAAAAATACCAAACATGGCATACCGATATTTCATAGAAAAACTCTTCACAAAAAATGCCACCAAGGAGGACTTCACTTGGATTTCTATCCAATTGAGCTAGGTTTGTGCAAGTTCTATAGCAAACTTTTGAATCTTGACCCCATTTTTGGCAATGATATGCATCTTTCCATTTCCAACAACTTTCGTAACTATGGTTTTTTGAGTTTCCATTGATAAATTTGATTTTTCATTTTATTAGTGTCCAAAATGGGCAAAACATGTGGTTTTTTGTGAAGTGGCTACCAAGGGCAGTGTGCATAACTCCACCACTCTAATTTTCACATATAGTAAACCTTGTAGGAAGGCAAGATCTAGGGTTTCATGAATTTTCTCGGCCTGCAGCCATATACTAAATTATTTTTGAGCTAAATCTATTTAAATGCAAATTTGAGCTAGAGCTACATAAACTATACTTCAAATTTTTTAAGGGAAAATACCTGGAGGTGCCCTGAAGGTGTGGGACCCCAGAACCCATCCGAAATTGGGGGGCCCCACCCACCTAGCACACACGGCAGGCACAGCGATTTTGACATAGATTTGAAATGGGGGCAAAGGAAATTAAAAAAAATCAAAAAAAATGGAAAACCAAGGCATGGAGTCATGATATGTGATGTAGTACCTAGAAAAAAATATAAAACATGCCATACCAATATTTTATAGAAAAACTCTTCACAAAAAATGCCACCAAAGAGGACTTCACTTGGCTTTCTATCCAATTGAGCTAGGTTTGTGCAAGTTCTATAGCAAACTTTTGAATCTTGACCCCATTTTTGGCAGTGATGTGCATCTTTCCATTTCCAACAACTTTTATAACTAGGTTTTTTTGAGTTTCCATTGATAAATTGGATTTTTCATTTTATTAGTGTCCAAAATAGGCAAAACATGTGGTTTTTTGTGAAGTGGCTACCAAGGGCAGTGTGCATAACTCCACCACTCCAATTTTCACATATAGTGAACCTTGTAGGAAGGCAAGATCCAGGGTTTCATGAATTTTCTCGGCCTATAGCCATATACTAAATTATTTTTGAGCTAAATCTATTTAAATGAAAATTTGAACTAGAGCTACATAAACTACACTTCAAATTGTTTAAGGGAAAATACCTGGAGGTGCCCTGAAGGTGTGGGACCCCGTAACCCATCCCAAACTTGGGGGCCCCACCCACCTAGCACACACGGCGGGCACCACGATTTTGACCTAGATTTGAAATGGCGGCAAAGGAAATTAAAAAAAATCAAAAAAATGGAAAACCAAGGCATGGAGTCATCATATGTGATGTAGTACCTAAAAAAATACCAAACATGGCATACCAATATTTTATAGAAAAACTCTTCACAAAAAATGCCACCAAGGAGGACTTCACTTGGCTTTCTATCCAATTGAGCTAGGTTTGTGCAAGTTCTATAGCAAACTTTTGAATCTTGATCTCATTTTTGGTAGTGATGTGCATCTTTACATTTCCAACAACTTTTTTAACTAGGGTTTTTTGAGTTTCCATTGATAAATTGGATTTTTTATTTTATTAGTGTCCAAAATGGGCAAAACATGTGGTTTTTTGTGAAGTGGCTACCAAGGGCAGTGTGCATAACTCCATCACTCCAATTTTCACATATAGTGAACCTTGTAGGAAGGCAAGATCTAGGGTTTCATGAATTTTCTCGGCCTGCAGCCATATACTAAATTATTTTTGAGCTAAATCTATTTAAATGCAAATTTGAACTAGAGCTACATAAACTACACTTCAAAAAATTCGAGGGAAAATACCTGGAGGTGTCCTAAAGGTGTGGGACCCCATAACCCATCCCAAACTTGGGGGCCCCACCCACCTAGCACACACGGGAAGCACCGCGAGTTTGACCTAGATTTGAAATGGTGGCAAAGGAAATTCAAAAAAAAATCACAAAAATGGAAAACCAGTGCATGGAGTCATGATATGTGATGTACTATCTAAGAAAAATACCAAACATGGAGAACCAAAGTTTCATAGAAAAACTATTCACAAAAAATGCCACCAAGGAAGACTTCACTTGGCTTTCTACCCAATTGAGCTAGGTTTGTGGAAATTCTATAGCAAACTTTCGAATCTTGACCCCATTTTTGGTAGTGATGTGTATCTTTCCATTGCCAACAACTTTTGTAACTAGGGTTTTTTGATTTTCTATCGATAAAATGGATTTTCCATTTTTTTTAGTGTCCAAAATTGGCAAAACAGGTGGTTTTTTGTGAAGTGGCTACCAAGATCAGTGTGATTGGTGGCATTTTTTGTGAAGAGTATTTCTATGAAACATTGGTATGCCATGTTTGGTATTTTTCCTAGGTTATATATCACATATCATGACCCCATGCACATGTTTTACATTTTTTTGAATTTTTTTGAGCAACCTTTGGTTGAATTTCAAATCTAGGTCAAACTCGTGGCGCCAGCCATTTTTGCTTGGTGGGTGGTGAACCCAAGTTTGCGATTGGTTTTGGGGTCTCACATCTTGAGGGAACCTCCAAGTATTTTTTGCCAAAATTTCTGAAGTGTAGTTTATGTACCCCTAGTTCAAATCTGAATTTAAATGGATATAGACAAAAAATAATTCATTATATGGCTACAGGCCAAGATAATTCTGCAAACCTTGGATATGGCATTCCTACAAGGTCCTCTAGCCGTGAAAATTGGAGTGGTAGCGTTCCGCACAATTTCCTTGATAGCCACTTCACAAAAAACACCCATTTTGCCCCTTTTAGGCAGTAATAAAATAGAAAATCCAATTTTCATGTGGCAAGTCAAAAAACCCTAGTTACAAAAGTTGTAGGCATTGGAAAGATGCACAACCCTGCCAAAAATGGGGTCAAGATTTGGAAGTTTGTTATGGAATTTGCTCAAACCATGGTCAATTGGCTAGAAAGCCAAGTGAAGTCATGCTTGGTGCCATTTTTTGTGAAGAGTTTTTCTATAAAACCTTGCCATGTCATGTTTGGTATTTTTCCTATGTACTATATCACATATCATGACTCCATGCACAATTTTTCCATTTTTTGAATTTTTTTAAACCACCTTTGGTTGAATTTCAAATCTAGGTCAAACTCGCGGCGCCCGCAATTTTTGCTTGGTGGGTGGTGAACCAAAGTTTGCGATTGGTTTTGGGGTCCCACACCTTCAAGGAACCTCCAGGTATTTTTTGCCAAAATTTCTGAAGTGTAGTTTATGTACCCCTAGTTCAAATTTGAATTTAAATGGATTTGGTCCAAAAATAATTCATTATATGGCTACAAGCCAAGATAATTCCTCAAACCCAGGATATGGCCTTCCTACAAGGTCCCCCAACCGTGAAAATTGGAGTGGTGGCATTCTGCACAATTTCCTTGATAGCCACTTCACAAAAAACCACCCATTTTGCCCCTTTTATGCAGTAATAAAATAGAAAATCCAATTTTCATGTGGCAAGTCAAAAAATCCTAGTTACAAAAGTTGTAGGAATTGGAAAGATGCACAACCTTGCCAAAAACGGGGTCAAGATTTGAAAGTTTGCTATGGAATTTGCTCAAACCATGGTCAATTGGGTAGAAAGCCAAGTGAAGTCCTTCTTGGTGCCATTTTTTGTGAAGAGTTTTTCTATGAAACCTTGGCATGTTATGTTTGGTATTTTTCCTACGTACCATATCACATATACTGACTCCATGCACAAGTTTTACATTTTTTTGAATTTTTTTGAACCACCTTTGGCTGAATTTCAAATCTAGGTCAAACTCGCGGCGCCCACAATTTTTGCTTGGTGGGTGGTGAACCGAAGTTTGCGATTGGCTTTGGGGTCCCACACCTTCAGGGAACCTCCAGGTATTTTTCGCCAATTTTTTGAAGTGTATTTTATGTACACTAGTTCAAATTTGAATTTAAATAGATTTAGTCCGAAAATAATTCATTATATGGCCGCAGGCCGAGATAATTCCTCAAACCTAGGATATGGCCTTGTTAGAAGGTTCCCTAGCCGTGAAAATTGGAGTTGTGGCGTCCTGCATAATTTCTTTGATAGCCACTTCACAAAAAACCACCCATCTTACCCCTTTTAGGCAGTAATAAAATAGAAAATCCAATTTTCATGTGGCAAGTCAAAAAACCCTAGTTACAAAAGTTCTAGGCATTGGAAAGATGCATAACCCTACGAAAAATGGGGTCAAGATTTGGAAGTTTGCTATGAAACTTGCTCAAACCATGGTCATGTGGGTGGAAAGCCAAGTGAAGCCATGCTTGGTGCCATTTTTTGTGAAGAGTTTTCTATGAAACCTTGGCATGTCATGTTTGATTTTTTTTCCTAGGTACCATATCACATATCATGACTCCATGCACATTTTGTCCATTTTTTTGTATTTTTTAAACCACCTTTGGTTGAATTTCAAATCTAGATCAAACTCGCGGCGCCCGCAATTTTTACTTGGTGGATGGTGAACCCAAGTTTGCGATTGATTTTGGGGTTCCACACCTTTAGAGAATCTAGTTACAAAATTTGTAGGCCCTGGAAGGATGCATGAAAACAAAATTTAATCTCGATGGAACAAAATAATTAACTCTCATGAAACATTTCCCCACCGTAAATCATTAGATTAAAGAAAAATGAAAATGATAAAGAAAATATTAAACTAAAAAGAAATAAATAAATATCAAAAAAGAAATAATGTAAGAAAGAAAAATGAATGAAAGAAAAACAATATAAAAACAATAACTATTCATGCAACCACACATTATTGGTTATAAGAGGAAACACACTTCTCGTCTTCAAACCTGATTGGTGGAGAATCCATCCCATGGATGGATGACGTGGCTGACCCTAGCTACAAAAGCTATAGCTTCAGGTTCTCAAGTTCACACCAGAACGCTGATCGAATAGAAAAAAGCGATGCACTGTGTGCTTGTACGATGGGATGGCCCACAACGGAATTTCTTAAGCAAAATATCGGAACGTGGCTTCTTCTATCCATGGTCGTCTTCAACCTCCAGCAGTCCAACGAGAAGATTTAGGCGCAGTTGTTTCCGATGCTCCGCTGCACGGACGGACTCTCCGAAGACGCGAGCAAGGTCGCCACACCACTGTGTTCCGAACTGCATCTAACAGCCGGAGGTGCTTTCAACCATGACCATGATGGTCTCACCCAACTTCGGTCGGACCAGTGTGGCCTCAAGCTCTTATTTGAATGGCGCCTCGAGCGTGGCCCGCATGGAGGCCGAGATGATCCTAGCCACGGTCTAAACGCGGAACGAGTAGAACTCGGCTGACAGGAAAGGGAACGACGCCGCCACGGCGCGCCGCCACTCCTCAACGCCGTCCCCAAGGGCCCGCTGTCTTCGGCGGCCGGGGTGGCCGCACACCCTGTACCCTCTAGGGCTGGCCCTGCCCGCCATGGGTGGATCTTGAAGGTCTCTGCCACAGCGACCCGCAGTCTCCTGGTGTCGAGCGCCTCTGCCTTGAGCTCGTCGTAGCGTAGCAACACCACTTCACAGTCAATGACGAGCATCAACTGATGTGTTGTCACCGGTAAGCCCGTGGCCGCTTGTGTAGTGACGGAAGGAAGAAAAAAGGAAATATGAGGCTAGTGATGAAAAGTGGGGTCCACTGACAACTCAGCATAGAGCTCCAAATATGATACCGTCCAAAGTAGAGGGGTCAATCGCCTAGAGGGGTAAAATAGTCATTTTATATGATGTGTTGGGCCTACCAAATTTGTCCTCATGCGGAACTGGTAAAAAAAGGCCCTCTGAGCAATTGCCATGTCAACTTTTCAAATCACTTGTATTACAGGCAACAAAGGCACCCGTGAGCCTGTGGCAAAGAACTCGGTGACCGCAAACAAAATCGCTTCCCTGCGGAGGGCCCTTGAAAATTTTGGGCCCGGGGCGGCTGCCCCTCCCGCCCCCCCTTGGGCCGGGCCTGGCCTCTCTCGCGGCGTTCCTCCAGTACCCATTCCTCCCCAGCGAGGCGTCTCCCTGCTGCGTGCTCGATGGCGGCGACTCGCTCCTCGCATGCCTCCCGGCGCGGCGTTCCTTCACCTCCTGGCGCAGGGCCTACCCACTGCATGCTTGGTGGCAGCGCCCCCCTCCTTTCTCGCCTCCCGGCAAGGCTCTCTTCAACCCCCAGCGTGGTGCTGCTCTTCTAGGACCATCTGAGAGAGACTAGAGGACGATTGTGGCAAGGAAGAGGTGAGGGTAACGGATAAGATTTGGTGCTTTTTTCTTGCAAATATAAAATTTGGTGTTGATGCACGGATACAAGCTGCTCCCTCCCTTTAGAAATATAAGATGTTTTAGCTTTATCTAGATATATTTTAGTGTGTAGATTCGAGTGAACCTATACACTAAAACATATCTAGATACACTCACTTCACAAAACTAAAACATCTTATATTTTTGAACGGAGGGAGTAGTCGGTTACACGAATCTCTACGCACCGTCGCACGCGAGCTTGAGACGTGCGGCGCCTGCGCATATTTTTTCCATAATAGATAGATAGATTCATTAGGGGCAGGGGAGTTTTGGCTCCCGATAGTAGATGCACTCGATATCTGGACCATTGAAACCTGCGTGTGGATTGCTAAATCTGTCAGAATTTAATGCGGCGTGAGCAGCTCTAATTGAGAAATACAGGTAGGCGCGTCGCATACGGTCGTGGCAGAGAATGGAAGTGGATGGGAGGCGAACACCTGGACAGGCGATACAAAGTGGAAAGCAGTTCATGGACCATGGTGTACGTGTGCAGGTGCTTGGAAAACGGCGCGTGGCATCCGGATCTTGGTGCCGCCCTCCTCCCCACCGCCGCCCTCACCCCCACCCCCGGTGCTCGATAGTGCCCTGCGAGAGAAGGGAAAAAAGGAGAGGAGGCGTCGCCTTTGGGGGCATTGGTTCTGCGACGGCAGAGGGCGAGCTACTGGAAGAAATCTGGGTCATCTGGCGGATACCGCGACTGGAGTTGCGCACGGGGCGGGAGGTGCGGGCGGTTGAACGCGACCAGATGCCCTCCATTCCGTGATGTCAACCGTGCGTACTCCTCGATCCACTCGAAGAACTTGCACTGGTAGGTCTGAAGGGGGCAAAAGGATGAAGCAGAAGTAAGAGCATCTCCAGCGGTTTGAGGCCACCGGGCCGAAATCCAACGATATTTTTGCCCGGATTGGATGTAAAACGGGCGTGGGTGGGATATTTTTTCTAGTCGTCACCCCGGCGTTCGCGGATATAGTTTCAAAATAGCGTCTTCCCGCCCACTACACAAAAGCATCGCACAAGTTCGGCGATCGAATCAGCCACAATCAGACGATCAAAACAGAAACTAGACTAGACTACAATAGGCTCGTCGGTGGTGCCTTCCTGTGCCTCGGGCAGCGAAGTTTCATCGGCCGCCGGAGTGGACATCGTCAAAGGGAAGGACGACGTAGTCGACGGAGGGCGGAGGATGGCTTAGCGATGGGCGTCGTACCAAGCCCTCGTCTCCTCGTCCATCGCAACGTCGTTGCCGCCGATCAGGAACGCAAGGTCGGTGTTCCTCTTCTTCGCCGTGGAGGTTGTCTGGAGCAAGGTGATCCGGGTGCCCTGGTTGGCGAGCATCTCCTTCCAGCACGCGTCGTACTTGGTGTCCCTCCCGGCATTGTGTGCCCTCGCGTCGGCCCAACACTTCTCGAAAGACGACTGCAATCTGTCGGCTGGATGCCCCGACTTCTTGAGTTCTTTCAGCTTCTTTTGGCCGAGCTTGGGGCGGCCCGCCGATGGGGCAGCGGCGGGAGCGTTGGGGTTGTACTGCTCGTCCTTGTTCTTGCAGAGGGTCCGGCGTACTTCCGCCCACTTTTCGCAGCCCTCGATGCGGGCAAAGACGTTGAGGTACTTGAACTGCTGGCCGTCCGAGTCATCGCCGTACATGTCGAACACCCGCCGCATCTGCACAGAGAAGCCGGCGTTATCACAACTCGGCGATCCAATGTCAACGAAGAAAGCGAGTAAGCATACCTTGGTCTCGAAGTTGGCGCCGCTCACCGGACGATCGGCGATCTCCTCTTGTATGCCGTGCCACTTGTTGCACGCCGCCTGCATGATCCCCAATTGTGTGGCCATGGCCTTCTTGCCATGGACCATCACCATCTTGTTGAAGTAGGGATCGGCGATTTTGCGCTCGTCGAACGCCATCTTGACCCACTGCCAATATGTGTCAAAGCTTTGATTCGCGCCAGTGATGCCGTTCATGGAAACGGTCTTCCAAGCTTCGGCGAGGCACTCCTCTTCTTTGCCCGTCCATTTGACCCGCGGCTCGATCGGCGGTGAGGTCTTCTTCCTCCCCTTCGCCATCGATGTCGGCTCAGGCGCGTCGTCATCCTCATCGACCTGGGCCTGCTCCTCTTCTTCTTTGTCGACATCTTGGGTGCCGTCTCCGAACCCGTGATCGTCGACGCCACCCCGCGACGCCGCCGCAACGGCTTCTGTCGCCCTTGCCTCCTCTTGTGTGAAGAAACCCGGGTTCGCCGCGGCGGCCATGGAGCCCGACGTGATCATGTCATGCATCACACTGTCATTCAGCGGCGGCATCCCGTAGGAGAGCGGCCCTCGGCGCAGTGCAGGCGAGATGCCCTCGTGCATCGCGGCGTCGTACTCCGGCGGTGACAGGGTGAACCTCGACATGGCGGGGACGTAGGTCACGTCGGCAAACATGGGCGAAGACGCCGCCGGCGAGTAGGTGGAAGGTGAGCCGATCGTACCTTGGGTTGGCCATGAACCGGCGGGGAATTGGCCGACGCGCGGCTGTCCCATGGCCATGGACACCAGCCTCGCCTACTCGTCCGCCGCCGCCGCCGCCGCCCTCTTCGCCGCGAGCTTCTTCTCCCTCTCCCGCCCTGCTGCGAGTTTCGGTCTGCCGGCGCTCCACGTCCGCCGCCCACACCGAGTTTGTCATACCCGGTGGCCTCTCCTTGGGGGCCCGCGGCTTCCTCGCCTTTGGCGTGCCATCGTTGGCGATCCTCTTCGGTGGCATGGTGGTGGAAGGGAAGAGGAGGACCTGCAACTGTGGGGCATTTTGGCGGGGAACTACCCTTTCTCTCGCCGACACCGTGGGCCCGCTCGACATTTTGCGCGTTTTTGTTTCGTCCGGAGTCCCCGAGCACGCCTCGGAAAGCCGGGGATGGCCTGAGCTCGCCGGATGGATGAAAGCCCAAATCCGGGCGAAAACGAGGAACCAAGGGCGCGGCTGGGCCGAATACCATCGTACGGATGTAAAAACGGCTGCCGGGGGTCGAGTCGGGGGGGGGGGGTCGAGTTGGGGGGGGGGCGGCTGGAGAGTCGCGTGTCCGTTTGGGCCTCTTGGTGACGCCTCCGTTGGTCCAAGACGCAGCCCAACACCCTTGACCAGAGGAATGGCAGTCCAGACCGTCTGCTCATCAATGCGACCTCCATTCACAGGGCACTGTTTACGAACCCGCGTATACTACATATATATATACTAGCACAGAGCCCATGCGTTGCTACGGCCACCTTAAAATGAACAACATGTGACATGTTTAAATCCTTATGAAAGTTTAATCTAAATATTCGCAAAATAAGTCTAATCTAAATAGCAGGGAGTCCTTGTTGACCCAACTTTTGTATTGTACAGTAGTGAATAGCACAAAACAATGATTGGGAACATGTAACAATAAAAATAACACCACGATTTAACTCACTTGTCAGCCAATTGGAATCAAAAGAACATGTGTTGAGCAGTGTTGTTCTCGGCAAGGCGATGCCAACAATCCCTTCGACAAAGAAGTAAATCAAGACATCGGCATAGATGGCATGTACTCTTTCACTGGAAATAGGAGTAGTGATGGTATGCGGTAGTATTCGGTCCCAAATCGACGCGCTTTCTAGCACGTTGGTGCAAAACAACCCTATAATGATGCTCTCAACTCGGTCGGCAGCTTAGTTTCCAGCCCGCGTCGGGGGAAGGGCCCATAGGCACTGCCCATGGTTCGGCCATGACCTTCGCTTTGGATACAAACCAATCATTTGTACTACACTATGTTTTTTTTTCTCATAGCAACCACTACACTTTCTCCTCACTTTGCAAGTTGCAATCTATAGATTATTTGTGTATCCTTCGCACCCATTACTATGCTGAAATTAAGTTCACGTTATTCCCTAAAATAAAAGTTCATGTCATTGTTCTTTCTGGCTACAACGACACTCTCCATGTAAACCCTGTCTAATCTAAACTGATGGCACACCAGATCCACGTGAACAAGATTGGAGCCTAGTGCTAATGTTAAACTCCCAATATGGATAGTGCAGCACGCTCAGGTTCTAGAGTTCTATTACGGCTCAGACATGCCGATTATGCAGTTGCTAGCTATTGTTGAGGATGTGAGGTCACCTGCCGCACGCCTATATGTCCTCTGTGCAGATTGCAGATGCTAGCTACTCATTGTGCAGATTGCAGAACAAGGGAAATATGATCAAACCATTGAGGAATCGATGTTCTACATGTCCTCCTCGATCTGCCACCTGCGCCGACTGGGTCGAGCGGCACGACATCAGTGGGAGGGGGTGTGCCACTACAGTAGCAATGTAGCATGATGCAGGCTACAAGCCTACAACTCGCCATCAGATGTTATCTGTAGTATTGCTGCTGGTCGGAAGTGAGGCACTGAGGCGCCCTGCGGTTTGTGGACGATCGGGCCTTGCTGGATTATTGAAACGGACTCGACGCGACGGTGGTTCCGGAGCGCATCTGATGGCGCCCCCAGGCGCGGCATCCTGCCTGACGCTTCCTGGCGTGGCACGGCGCCCTGCGGCTTGGACCCAAGACGGCGCTCCTATCCCGTCTGGCACGAGGTGGTCTGCAGCTGAGCATGGCCGGCGCTGCGCTGGGCCCTCGCTAGCATTCGTGCCGGTGCCGACTGGTCCCGGCGGCTAGGTGGCCTCAGGCCTCAGACCCACCTGCCAGAGCATGGCTGGCACCCAGGCGCTTGTTGGCCATGCGGGCAAAGAAGTCGTGCGCGTCACCTTGGCAGTGGCAGCTAGCATTCACCTGGATGGTGAGGGCCTTCGGCGGGTTCGCTAGCAGCTGAGGCCATCGTTTTGCCTTTAGTTTGCCAAAAAAAAAGGATTCCATGTTGATGTCCCATGGTGGCGTGCTCTGACCGAAGTCCGTGCTAAATACGCTGACATGCGGAGATGCCTACGGATTATACCACGCGTACTTACAATAGACCGATGCGTATTCTGTTTCGTGCCTAAGACGGATTTGAGACACGGCGCGAGGATAGCCAGCGGAGGGACGCGCGACATGTAGAGATGAAAACGTATTTTAGGTGGATTGAAAGCGTACTTACCACGAGCACGGACCATACCTCTAACAATATTATTAGTAGAGAAGACTAGCAAACATGCCCGTGCATTACAACGGAAAAAAAATATTAACAGAAATGTTGCTTGCCCCAAAGCTGACCTACATAACCCTATCCTCAGTTTGCCATTTCCTTTTAATCTTTAAATTTTCTTATCTCTTTATTTGATCTACTTTTTGTATTTATTAAACTTGTTTTAAGTTAATCACAAATCAAAACTCACCTCGAAATTGAATCCGGACATTCGACACCCTAGGTGGAAAGCCGAAGAGGCGCGTCCTACTCTGTTACCTACAATTAGAAACATAAAGGAAAACTAATCACTCAGTAATTTCATGTTCTAATGCAAAGAAAATACTTTTCTAGAAAGAATCATACCATGAGTTTCTTGCAATATAAGGGAGGAATTCGATTCACCAAACTTACTTTGTCCACTACCTTGTGTCCAATATACCTTGTATACATGAGTAGCAATCTGATCTGCGTATATATAAATAATGTGAATTGGTAATGAATTAAGTTTTTGTTAGAAAGTGTGACTAACATGGCTACTATTCTAGAAAACACCAGCAGCTCGTTATGGCGAGTCCTTCCGCCCCCGAGACCACCTTCCTTACAATCGCAAAACTGTTGTTGCTGCTAACGCCGGTATGATCGAGAAGTTCCCTAAGAATGTTGAGCCCTCATGCCGGTAGCCAAGCCATAAACCCGTGCAGTCCATGTCCATAAGCTTTGGCCGCAACGAAACCATGTTTTCTAAGCTGCATCTTAGTATGAAACAGAGTTCAAGAGCTCTATTCCAAAATTGGCCGGAACAGTTATGCGTAGAGTACATGCATCATAAGACTTGACTGAATTCTGAATCATGCAGCAATTTATTTGTTTATATCCTTCTTGATCCTCCTGTCACCGGTTATCAAAAAAATCAGGCATTTGATCAAACATGGAAATTGCAAAGAGATTCAAATCCAATGTTGTGGACCAATGAAAAGAAAATTCAAACAATCTTCACGTGATGTATGTGTATCTATAGGTACGCACTCTCATCTCATCCAAAGTACTTACACTAGTGGGGATAGGGCCTCCAGTCCCGGCCCGTAAGGGCCTTTAGTCCCGGTTTGCAAACCGGGACTACAGAGGCGGGACTAAAGGCTAAACCTTTAGTCCCGGCTCGATTATCAGCCGGGACTGGAGGGTGTCCACGTGGACGCCTTGGAGCGCATCCAGGGCCAGGACCTTTAGTCCCGGTTTGTAACACGGACCGGGACTAAAGGTCATCTACAGATTTTGTTTTTTGCTTTAGGGTTTAGGTGTTCGGGGGAATTATTTTTGTTGTATTTTATTTTATTCTTTCATTTAAAAACACTTTTCATATAATTCTACGCATACATGTTAGTGCATATATATGTAAGACAACTTATCTTACGATTGAGTATATATATACAATTATATGGAGATAACAATTATCGGGACTAGAGCTCGTCTATTCGATTACACCAACATTAGTAATGACCCCTTGCTACACTAAATCTTCCTTTATCATCTATAAGTTCTGTCCTCAAAAAGGACGCTAGCTCCTCTCCAACAGCGATCGCGCGTTGCTCTGGTAGGTACTTCTCCCGCATGGCCGTGAACTATATAAGAAGAGGAGATCAATATGAATGTCAATCATGATAACAAAGAATGACGGGTAAAAATAAAGGTGTGAATGTTTATTGCTTACGTCGTATCTGTAATCCTTGTGCTCAGAGGTAAACATGCGAATGGACTCGTAAACGTAGTATCCACATAGATGCGTCCCCGTGGCTGCTGGTCGCACTTTATGAGAATAGAATATAATCAAAATAATAATCTAGCATCATAAATATATTGAAAATTGAAGTATATCGTACTAATTACCTGAATCGCTCTAAAGGTCAGCTTCTCATGAGAGATACCGTCAGTCACGCACTTGAACCGCTTCTAAACCCTGCCCGACAAGGAAAATCATTTGCTAAATTTTTCATTACTTGATATATCAGAAAATCATCGAAAGAGACCGATAGAGCGCAAGAATGATTAAAATTACCCTTGGAGCATGTCCTGCAGGCTTTGGAACTATTCCAAGTTTCTTGATAATGGATCGAAGGCATCAACTATTCCCTTATCAATTTGAATGTCCAACAGAATCCAGTGGTAGCTGCACATGTATATATATATATATATATATATATATATATATATATAGGGTCCATCTATTCTAAAACCGGTTGTAGATTAGTAATCTACAACCAGACCGGCCGTATAAGGAAGTGATCCGAACGAGTCCACCTGAAAAAAAACCTCACCCGCAGAAACCCATGCCAACCTCCCGAACGCGCTACCTCCGTGGATCCCCGCAGCCGTCGGCCATTCCGGCCATCCCGCCCACCCGGCTGCTGGCCATCCCGCCCACCCTGCCGCCGTCCATCCCGCCCACCCCTCCGCCCGCCCTCCTCGACTCCGGCGAACTGCTCCTCCCGCTGCCGGCCCTGCGCCGTTCCTCCCGTCGCCGGCCGCGCGCTGCTGCTCCCGCCGCCGGCCGCGCGTCGCTCCTCCCTCTACCGGCCGCTCGCCGCTCCTCCCGCCGTCGGCCGCTCGCCGCTCCTTCCGCCGCCGGCCGCACGTTGCTGCCCCCGCCGGCTCAGCGTGTTGTCTTCCCTCGTGCCGCCTTCTCCAAGCGTTGTCTTCACTCGCACCGCCGGCCACTGACGGCCTCTGCAGGCACCCAAAAACTGCCTCCTGAGCTCCCGCACGACGGCGCACTCCTTGCAGTGATGCTGCCTCTGATCCTTCCTGGTGGAATCTATGGCCATGTCCGCGACTCCTCGTTTGGTCGTCTCTGCCGGAAGCCAAGGTCTGCCGAGAGTTGTTGAAGACGAGGGGATCATCGGACGGCCGCAGTAGCCAGCCGCGTTTGCACTTACAGGCGCCGCCCCGCTACTTGGCGCCAGTGGCCTGGTGCTTCCGTGTCCCGACGGTCGCCGTGCGGTTGTCCTCTTCGCCCCATCCTCGGCAGTTCACGCAGCAGCAGTTCGTGCAAGCGGCAGTGCAGGCAGCAGCAGTTAACACGAAACAAGCATGTTTTTCTAAGTTTGTACTAGCTATTTTGACTTATCGTTGCTGATGTAATCGAGATACTCTTGTGCACATTGCTGTTTCTCCGATTTCAGGAAGTACACTCATACTGCGTAGCAGTACAATCGTCCGAAGTGTACTTATGATTGTTGAGGAGTACCAAAAAATGCACTTATAAATGTTGGGAAGTTTGCATTTCAACCACGGGAAGTACACATGGAAAAACCGCAAGTTCACATCACCATAATTTCAGCAGCTTTCCAGCGCAAGTACTCATAGGCAGTTTTGTTTTTGAGGGAAACTCGACATAGGCAGTTCAACTCCTTTTCCAAGGGAAGTTCACGACTTCAGAGACAAAATATGGGAAAAGAATGTTTTGTAGTACTATTTATATTCTTGCAAAAATCGGTCAGGCGTTCAGGTGCATACTCGGAGAAGTATATACATCCCATAAATCAAGTCTATTATTTATTCTTAAATCTAAATAATAAAGTAAGCAAAATATATAATTAAGTGAATTAAGCGATTTATCTAGAATCCGGGAAAGTTCGGTTGCACTAATATGACAGTTCATAAATGTGATTCCGAAAAGTTCAAGACCACTAAACACGACAGTTCGGTAACACGACTCGCGACAAGTCAGTGACTCCGGACATGACTTGAGGAAGTTCAAGTGCGCTTCACGAGGCAGTTCAGGTGCGCTTCGCAAGGTAGTTCAAGTGCGCTTCGCGAGGCAGTTCAGGTGCTTACGAGGAAGTATCAGACAGTTTAGGTGTGCATCGCATGTTTAGGTGCTTACCCGGGCCGGCCCTATAAGGAGACGATCCGGAAATAAACCAAAAAACCGAACCAAACCATCGGGGGTTCCCATGGAAAAATCTGAACCACATACACACCCCCGCACCCCCACAACCTCCCCTATTTCTTCCCCATCGCCGACTAGAAAACCACGCACGCCCTGCCGCCGGTCACCGCGCCACTGGAAGAGGAGTGTGCACCGCAGCCGAACCAGAACCGATCCCGCCCTCTATCCAACGCGTCGGCTACCAAGTGGCGCCCACTGTCGCCACCGTCGAGTGCCTGACCTTCTCCTGCTCCCCGTGCCACCGTCGGGAGCCCGCGACCCTCCTGTCCCCATGTGCTTCCTCCGGAGCCCACGCCCCTCGTGCCCCACACGCTACCACCGGGAGGCCACGCTCATCATGCTCATCGCGCCGCCGCTGGACATGGAACCGCGCGCCACTGGCCAGTTCCATCTTGCCGCTAGGGATTTCCCGATGTCCTCGCATCGGCCGCTGGTCCTCGGCCGCCCTCGAGCCGGCCGTTGGAAGCCTCCGTCGCACCACCACAGTTCTGCGCCACCGAGGTGCTTCCTGCCGGCGGGCTAGATGGCCCCGCACCATCTTTGTTAACGGGGGCTGCCACCTTGTCCCCCAGTTCGGGTGCTCCTCCTAAGGCAGTTCATATGCTTACAAGGGGAGTACGCAAGCAGTTCAGATGTGCCTACGAGGGAAGTACATGTGGTAGCTAGAGGCAGTTCAGGTGTACTAATGAGGGAAGTGCAGGTGGTGGCTAGAGGTAGTTCAGGTGTACTAGCAAGGCATTTTAGAAAACTCGACCGTGATACACGACTCAAAGCAGTTCAGGTGCACTAGCGCGGTAAGTTCAAGAACGCTACCGTGCGAAGTTCAGGCGCACTAACGAGGGAAGTACAGGTGTGCGGAACTTTGGGAAGTTCAAGTGCACTAACGAGGTAATTTAGAAAACTCGACCGCGGTGCGCGACTCCAAGCAGTTCAGATGCACTAGCTCGAAAAGTTCAGGACCGCAACTCCGGAAAGTTTAGGCGTACAAACGAGGGAAGTACAGGCTAGCGAAACTTCAAGAAGTTCAGCCGCACCAACGATGCAGTTCAGCAACTTGACTCGGGCAGTTCAGGTGCACTAACGCGGCAGTTCAGAGAAAGTGACATATAGGCATGACTCAGGGCAGTTCAGGCGCAGTGAGGAGACAGTTCAGGAAAGCAACTCTGAGAAGTTCGGATGCACTAAACGCATCAATTCACCTTGAACACGCTAGAATTTTCACTTTTGTCGAATTTATTTTTTACCACTATGGAAATTTCTGCTTATACTAAGCGAAAGTTTACTTTGAACAAGAGGAAAGTTCGATTGCAAGAAATTAAAAAGTTAAATTTTGTCAACATTCAATTTAATCATAAAATAAGTTCAGTTACACATCCAGAGCAGTTCAGCTGCATGTGAGAAGCGGTTCAAGTACTCTGTTTTTTCCGAGCGGAAATCCTACCCATTAAAATCGTTTCTATATGTCCCGGTTGCACAAGTAAACCACATAAATACTTAATATACAATGATATGAGTCTACTTTCACTTATACATGGTGTCATGCCCCACTCAATCACCATAGCCATGCCAAATTCAAATCGCTCGCATATGGGCGTCATTCCTACTATTTACTATTCTTGAAAATGGTTTCTAAACCTTGCAAAATTTGGAAACATCACCTTGACAAAAAAGTTGTGCAATTTTAATATCTTTCGAACGGTATATCATTTACTTTATTCCGATTAGTCGTTTAGAAGTAATTGCAAAAACAGTTCATGCAAAATCGAGAAATCCGGAAATCCGAATCAACTATATTCAAAACTGCTCTTAAATGGTAGGAAATTCGGAAAAATGATCAAAATGAAAAAGTTGCGCCTAATCCACAGCTTTCCAATGATATATCATGTGCATAAATCGGATAAACGGTTGAAAAATGAAGAGCAAAATACTGCTCGATATGAAAAAATCCGTGAAACAAATGTTTCGTATATTTAAAATTACTTCTAAACTGTTCCGAATTTCAAAAAACACTTAAGATCAATAAGTTGGGCAATTTTCTTGCGAATCCAACGGTATATTGTATGCGTTATTCCAATAAACAATGTGAAAACCGTGGCCAAATTACTGTCCGCCCATACAAAATGACGCGAAAATCCGATTATTGTTTTTTAAAAATAACCTGAAAAATATTTAAAATTTCAAAAAACTGTTAAAACATAAAAGTTTCAGAATTTGATAAGCTTTTTAACGGTATATCATTTGCTCAAATCTGATGAACGGTTAGAAAATTATAATCAAAACATTGTAGTCTCATGTATTATAGCGAGAAGTTCAACAATGTTCATCTAAACAAATAGCGAGAAGTTCAACCGTGTTTACCATGGAAGTTCAAAAATGGTTGTAGATCCTTAATCTACAACCGGTTGTAGAATAGCTGGGCTATATATATATATATATATATATATATATATCAGTAACTTATCAATTATACTTATAAGTGAATGGACACAACAGAGTAAGACCCTCACTTGAAGTTGTATGGAAACAGTATGTGGTCACAGTAATTTTGATCTGTTAGAAATCTTAGAAGGTTTTCCTCCGTCTCCTTGGGGTTATCAGTTAGCGTCTTTATATGTATTTTATCTGGGTCAATAAACCTAATATTTATGATATTCCTAGTTTTATATTCCAGAATCTTTATTCTGCATAATAGAGTACAAGTCATAACTGAACAAGTTATATGTAGATAATGAATTGAAATAACTGAACAAGTTATATGTAGACAATGAATTGAAAAACTTACAGACAATAGCAACTCATAAGAGATTTGTCGAGGGCGTCGCAATTGTACATCTGGAAGAGTTCATCAAAGTCGATATGGATGTCTTCGGGATGGCCGTAGTACTCCCGTGGGACACGCTCCACGATCATCGTTCTCCCATTCTTTGCTTCATTTAAGTACCATGTATGCAAGTAACGCATATTTGTTGGGAGATCTTCAAACTTTTCTTTGCTGACCAAAGGCGCTCCCATGACAAATTGCGGCTTAGGGGCTACCACAGCCTTGGGTAACCTGTCGTCTTGGGAAGCCAGAACGTCTTCAACACTTATACCCCATTCATCCGCCCACTTCTGTGCTAATTCCAAATCTTGCCCCTGCACCAGAGAGGGAACATTCTCGGGTAACACCCTGAGGGGTGGGATCGATTGTTTGGCCTATTGTCCAAGCTGAGGAACGTCTGATCTTTTTTTGCTTGTAGTTATACTTGATTTTCTCCCACTTGCACTTGCACGTGATCTGCTCTTTTTCCCTTCCATCTGCAATGTGCGTGTATAGTCATCAGGCTTATGGTGCATGTCATACTGTGATGGAAGGGTCAGTAAGTATTTTGCATATGCTATTTGCTTCTCGGTGTATTCCGGGCGGGGCTCGGGTTCCTTCTTTTTCATCTGCGCATCATAATGTTCCTTTACTATCCTGGCGTTTTCCTCGGGGGTACGATCATAAGGTCTGATGGGAAGATTAGCATGAGGTACCTTTGGGAGGGGCGACAGTTTGCGCTTTGGGGAGCTCCGTCGCTTAGAACTCATCGACGGAGCGTTCTTGCTTGCACGCTTCCGCTTAGTATCCTTAGCGGGCAGCAGCGGAGACGGCCGACCTAAGTCCGGCGGCGGTGATCGAGATGGACTCGTGTTGTGGTGGCCGTCGTCATGTGGAGGGCTTGGAGGTGATGGAGGTGTAGGTGACCTGCGATGACTCGGAGGCGGTGTTGTCCTTGGGGCCGAGCCTGAAAGCTTGATGTAGTTCTTGTCCCATAGGATGACTCCACCCAGTACTTCTCCGAGTGTCCTCTCATCTTTGGGTCCAGCGATGTCAAGCTCCATAACATGAAACCCCGGCACGATTTTATCCACCCCGACTTTAGCATAGCCAGCTAGAATCTCACGGCCATGCCAGCGTACATCAGGGCCAGAAGGTAAAGCTTGTCCGACGGCCACCTTCATGGATATGTTCTTCATTCTCTGATGGAGTTCACATGATGTTGACTCCTTGATTCCATCCACGGGGTAGCCGGGACCGCCCTCTATAATTTGTCGTGCATCGTCGGTCGGGGCCTCAGCTTCAGCCATGCTGCTTTTCCACTTAGATGGGCTGGCGGTAATATCGAGTGCAGGATCTTGCTGGCGCACTACTCCTCTAAGTTCGTCAATCTGCTGCTATTGCTCGTTAAGCCTGGCAAGCAACTGGTTGAACTTGTCATTTTCCTCATCCTGCTATCGCTTCTTTGCTCTCGCTCGGCTTTTGTAAGTGTCTTGGTATCTGGCAAACCCAAGCCACCACGGGTAAGAAGGACCAAAGCCTCGCGTTCGTCCTCCATGTTCGTCATTGCCGAGGACAAGTGTGAGCAAATCTTTCTCTCTATCTGGAGTGAACTGTCTTTTTCCCTCATTAATTTCTTTCACTATTTTTTTCTAATTTTCCTTGGGTATCCTAAGACCGTCACTGCAGATAAGGTCCCCTGTTAGTTCGTCATACGAACCACCATGCGCAAGGAACCAATTTCTTGCTCACAATTCCCACTCATCACGGATGGGTTCAGGTGTGATCCCTTTAGCAATCATCTTTTGCTCTTTCTTATCCCACTTTAGGATGGCAGTCTCATAGCCCCCTGGCCCAGCGTGTGGTGATATTTCTTCTAGTCGGCATTTTTCTTGTTCTTTTCTGATAATGCCTTGGCATCTTCTGACTCCTTGTACTCCTGAAATGCCTTCCAGTGATTTGCCTGCTTGGCTAGATACCCCTTGAATACTGACACTTTCTTTGTCTTCAGATAGTTTTTCCATAGTTTCTTCTTCCACACCCAGAACAGTTCGGCCATCTTCTTTAGAGTTTACTGCTTAACTTTGGCCCTTAGTTCTGTTGCGGCGTCTTCATTCTCATATTCTGGTAGGTTGAAATGTGCCATGAGATCATTCCAAAGACTCTCTTTGTACCTTTCAGCAACATAGTCACTATTGGCTGCCCCTTTGCGCTTGTTCCACTCCCAAACGCTGATCGGGACGTGATCCCTAATGAGAACTCCGCATTGCTTCTTGAATGTATCAGCAGCATTCTTAGGAAGCTTGGGTTCGCCCGTAGGCAATATGACCTCAAAGGTGTAATACGTTTGTGCATCCAACTTTTTGGTCGGGCCTCGTTTCGTAGCTTTGCTCGATGTGGAGGCCTAAGAGGAGAAACATTCCTCAAATTGATGTATATGTATATAATATAGAGCTATCTCCAATATTTTTCACATATTACAACTGATTGCCGAACTTCATATGTATACCTCGCCGGACTTCGTTATTTCTCCACCGGCTTCTCCATGAGCGGAGCTATCGCCTTCTCCGTTATCGGAGCTATCGCCTGCCCCGTTGGCTTCATCTTCGTGTCGGTCGACCTCCATTCCATATCCGGAGGGATTCAGATACGATGACGGAGATTCATCTGGTTCAACGTCGGGGGCGTCGTTGATTATATCCTCGAGAAGTTTTTCCTCTTCTAGGTTCCTGCTATGTGGATCCATAGTTTTTCTGCAAAATACCATAACAAGTTCACCAATGTTTATGCTTTTGTTGGACGATCATACTATTTTTCTATAGAAATACATTTGGAAGATGCAGGTTTCGCTGAAAATAAGGATACTGGCAATTGATCATGATCCATAATATAATTATTACAAATTGCATAGTTCAAGGAAAGACAAAATAGACAAAGTCTACTATATACTAAAAGCACAATACGGGGTCTGTTAAATAAAGATACCACGTTAAGCCACATCATTAGAATTATAGTGATTGTTAGATCTAAAATTCATGGTAGAGATTAAAAGTCAAAAAGAGTTACGTAATATTGGCTGTGTACCAAAATATCGCTGACACGTACAAGCAAAAAAAACAAAGCAAAATAGGCTCCCACGTACAAGCAAATAAGCCACATCATTAGAATTATAGTGATTGTTAGATCTAAAATTCATGGTAGAGATTAAAAGTCAAAAAGAGTTACGTAATATTGGCTGTGTACCAAAATATCGCTGACACGTACAAGCAAAAAAAAAAAGACCAGCAAAATAGGCTCCCACGTACAAGCAAATATGGAAAGCAAAAAAAAAAGCCAGCAAAATAGGACACGTATAAGCAAAAAAAAAGCCCAGGAAAACAGGCTCGCACGTACAGGCAAATACGGAAAGGAAAAAAAAACAGCAAAATAGGCTAGCAGTACAGGCAAATAAGCTCGCACAAGTACAAACAAATATGGGAAGAAAAAAAAGTCAGCAAAATAGGCTGACATGTACGGGCAAATATGAAAAACGTGCATACCCATTAATCCGGAAAAAAAAATACCAACCAGGGATACAAAACCAGCTGGCCCAAATGTGTTGATTGGGATATTGGATGTGTTCTTTTTTTAGGGAGACTTTTGGATGTCAACCAATGTATATCTACCAAAAATTGAAAACGGCACCTATAATAGCAATGAAACAAATTTATTTCTGGGTACAAAGAGAATACAGAAGCAAATATAGGACAATGAATATACTTACTCTACAACAATATGTCTAAAATCCTACATAAATAGCATGTTTCGTGCGTGCAAGATATTCACGCATATGGTCACCTATGTATTAACTATCAAGCACGTTCATAAGATATGGAAATTCTATATAAACGCAACACATTTATGAGTAAATTTTTTCTCTTAAATACTAAAATTAGATCTCTTATTTCGTCAATACAGAATACGACTCGATTTATATGTGAAGTTCAAGATGGTGATAAATTTTACTAAAGCTAATTAAAGAAAGCACATGAATCAAAAAAATACACCAAGTTTGGGCAGGATTAACCTTTGTTAATTGATGAGAGAAAGTAGAGGATTTTTTATTAAACATAATGAAAACCCTAAAAAAAATTCATACAAGTATTGCAACATGAAACACACCCTATTTATTGAATTTTTAGCCAAAAAATTGTCCTATATACAGGAATGAAGGGAGTAGCAACTGGATTAAATTTAACCCGTAATAATATACATAAAAAATGAACGGTGGCTCTTGCAAGTACGACAAATGAGAGGGAAGAAACATCTAAGAGTATTAGGAAAATACATTTATGGTTCCAAATATTATAATCGATTGTTTTGGATATTATAACATTATCATCACCATACATCATAATCTAAGTAAAATACTATATCACATGTCCTAATTTTTTTAATAATCTTTAGCTTGTGGTTGCAAGATTACTTTACCTTTTGAAAAAAGGTAAAGTAATCTTGGGTATTACAAAACCATAGAATCTTGGGTATTACAAAACCATATCACATCTTAATGAGATAATACAATGCATGATTATAAATAATTAAAGAGGAACAAGACTAAATAATTAAAAATAAAGGGCATTGACTTCGCATTTGCGAGGGCCGTCATGCTAGTTTATAAAAAAAGCAGAAACAAACTGAAATAAAGAGCTCCTAACTACTAACCCTAACTAAATAATAATAACTTGAGCCGATATCGCTATATTCTAACTTGCAATATGAAATGGTAATAATAACTTGCAATATGAAATGTTGCAACCTTTTTTCTAACCCTAACGAAATAAATTCTAACTAATTCTAATATGAAATGGTAATAATAACGTGCAATATGAAACTTGCAATAATAACTTGAGCCGATATCACTATATTCTAACTAAATTCTAACCCTAACACCTTTTTCTAAATACTAACCCTAACTACTAACCCTAACTAAATAAACTAGATGATACCCCGCGCGTTGCTGCAGGATTTTTTAGTAAATAATATAGATAAATTTTTATGAAAAAGGGTTCGAGTTTGCTTGCTAATTGCAACCTTTGTGACATTTTAATCATTTGCAAGAGATGGAACTATGCACGACTGCAAATAAAATGTAAATGGTTATGCTAATGTAAAATTCTGTATGTATATACCACGTAAAAAATAGAATTGGTAGATAAAACCATCAGCAAAAGTTGTACCACAATTATCATTGAGTTTAGAACAATAAGAGTAACTCATGAAAATTACAATTGCACGAAATCACGGAAATACAAATCCGATCACCAAAGATGGAATGGCATTAGATGATCTCACTGCGAATTGGGAAAAGCTACAAATTGTATGTTGAAGTGGTGTAGTTATACAGGTTTCCAGTATCGTACACCACAAAGTATTTCAGTATGTACAAAAACACTCAAGGAAATATAATGCTAGATATGTGTGGAGCCACTAAACAGTGCCAATGCAGAAGGGGCGGCTGGTAACAAAATAATGGGAAGAAGGCATGTACATTATTAGTGTAAAGAAAATTCTCATCTGTAGTTACTTGTGAAGAAACAATTGTATGGTAATTTTTTGTGATGATTAACATTGAGTAACAACAGTTGCCAAAACAGCTTCCTCGTCGCCAAAATACACCATGGAGATTTATAAATCAACAAAAATAATTGAGACTATACTTAAGCCCACAAATCAAATGTGTTCCGTCAGGATAGATGGAAGAGCAATTGATTGTTCCCTCGATCAAATACCTTCCCAGGAGAACTCTGAATCATATAGCCGCCTACAGAGCTATAATTCAATAATATGGATTCTGCCCTTGGAAGTTGAAGTGCTGCAACATACAAAGTGGATGCAGTCAAAGAGTGTATGAAATGAGGAATTCATCATCATGCATTTTTTGAAAGATATGCGAAGCTTGAATTGAATAAAAGTAGAACTGCAGAGCACCCTCGGGCAAACATACGTGATCAAAGAAGGTAATGACGCCTTGCAGCTGGTCACACACTGAAAAATCATACCAGTCTTAGATTACAGAACGCCAGCAGGAGCATGTAGAAAAAAAATCAGCAAAAATAAATAAAAACATGAACAACAAAAAAGCTTAATCAATCGCTCATAACTCTTTACCTACTATTCAGCGATGTGTTTGTTTGGCGGTTCTCTCCAACATTTGATCATACAACGTCATTACACTCTCTAACTCTGGTTGTGGTGTCCAACTCGTTCAGCACCATTGCGGTCGCCGGTAGAACCTGGGGGAAGAAGAAACGTGAAGCTCAAAAGCACCAGCCACCAGGGCATCAGAAATACCTATAAGAACAGGGCGCCCAAAGATGGTGGATCGTTCCGTACGGGAGCAATATATACCAAAGGCCCAAAATCGTCCTGGATGCCTTCATCAGTTTCTTGCCTTTTTCTCTAAAAAAAATCGGTTTCTTGCCTGACTGTTTGAATGTTTCTTGCCGCAGTTTATCGTAAAAAGGAGGAAGTGGGCAAAAATATATTGTGAGACATATCGGGAAGAAGATGAACAGAACAGAGGGGAAAATAATTCGCAAAATGAGATGTAGTCCAATTAAATCCGGGTGGTCTTGACTGAGCAGCACGCACGACCCAAAATCCAACCAAATCATGGGAGGCAAAACTCGTCAAGCAGATTTGTGAGCTGGAGCACAATCGAACAGATCCACAAACATGAGCGTACGATTGGATTATAAGAAAAGCACAGAAGGATGAACATCTGGAGCGAACACCGCGACCCGCGAGTAGGCGGGCGAGCTGGTTGTCCGCGGTAACACCGGTCGCTTTTTAAACATGCGGTGGCGGCGGCTGAGTTCATCGAGCAGTTTCTTGCGTATTCTGCGGGACATTGATTGTGGATGAAAGTGGCGAGGAGGCAGTACGTCCTAGTGGAGCACTTGTGGCCATCAAGGCATAGGTAACGGCCGTAGAGAGCACTACCAGCAGTCTTGGAAGACAAATAGTGGCCGATTTTCTTACAGAACAAAGCGAGGCGAGGTGGAATGTGTGCGGTCTAGTGCATGGTATGGACGGAGACGAAGTGAGTTGATCGCGTCCAGTCGAGCGTATGGTTGGAAGCGAGGCAGGTCGTGCAGGTAGCTGATCGTGGCGGAACAGGGCATGACAATAGGGGTGACGTGGCTGCATAAGAGAGCAGGAAAATCAGATAGTGGGGGTTTCATTTAGATATAGAAGATTCTAACCCTAACTAAATACTAACTCTAACTAAATAATATCCCTAACTAAATAAATTCTAACCCTAACTAAATAAATTCTAACCCCAACTAAATAATAACCCTAACTAAATACTAACTAAATACTAACCCTAAATTCTAACCCTAACTAAATACTAACTAAAAACTGACCCTAAATTCTAACCGTAACTAAAAACTAACCCTAAATTCTAACCCTAACTAAATATAATTCTAACCTTTTTTTTAATTACCTACGGGGGCGTCGGTAGTAGGGGGCGTCGGCGGCGAGCTCGAGGGCCGGCGGCGAGCTCGGGGGTGGTGTGAGTCAGGGCGGGCGCGGCGGCGGGGAGTGGCCGGGGCGGGCGCGGCGGGCAGTGGCTGGAGCGGCGACGGCGGTGGCAATCGACGCGGCGACCGCAATGTTCCAGAGAGAACTCCTCGCGCGCGTCGATCTGCCGAATGGCTAAGTGTTGGGGAAGAGGAAGGGGGGGGGTGGGCACGGCTTATATACCCCCCCTTTAGTCCCGGTTGGTGGCTTCAACCGGGACTAAAGGGGGGCCTTTAGTCCCTGCTGGAGCCACCAACCGGGACTAAAGGGTTTTGGGGGGCGGTTCCAGTTCGCGCCCGAGCCCCCTCCCCCCCCACCCCCCTTAGTCCCGGTTGGTGGCTCCAGCCGGGACAAAAGGTGCAATAAATTCGCGTCAATTCAGAATTTTTTCAGATTTCATTTCAAAACTATTGTATTTGAAATTTGAATTGAATAACTTCTGTATATTTTAGAATTTGACAAAACTATGAAAATGAAAAGTGTTTGAAATTGAATAACTAATTCAAAACTATTTTCTATTTTCAAAATTAATTATTTTAACTTTCCAAACTATTAACTATTTTGCCATTTTCAATTAAAAACTATATTGATTAATATTCTTTTTGCATATTTTAGAATTTGACAAAACTATGAAAATGAAAAGTGTTTGAAATTGAATAACTAATTCAAAACTATTTTCTATTTTCAAAATTAATTATTTTAACTATCCAAACTATTAACTATTTTGCCATTTTCAGTTAAAAACTATATTGATTAATATTCTTTTTGCATATTTTAGAATTTGACAAAACTATAAAAATGAAAAGTGTTTGAAATTGAATAACTAATTCAAAACTATTTTCTATTTTCAAAATTAATTGTTTTAACTATCCAAACTATTAACTATTTTGCCATTTTCACTTAAAAACTATATTGATTAATATTCTTTTTGCATATTTTAGAATTTGACAAAACTATGAAAATGAAAAGTGTTTGAAATTGAATAACTAATTCAAAACTATTTTCTATTTTCAAAATTAATTATTTTAACTATCCAAACTATTAAATATTTTGCCATTTTCACTTAAAAACTATATTGATTAATATTCTTTTTGCATATTTTAGAATTTGACAAAACTATGAAAATGAAAAGTGTTTGAAATTGAATAACTAATTCAAAACTATTTTCTATTTTCAAAATTAATTATTTTAACTATCCAAACTATTAACTATTTTGCCATTTTCCCAACCCTTTCCCCAACACAGTTAGTGGAGATGGAGTCTTTCACGGGCTTGCAGGAAAAAAATTCTGAGAAGGAGCTTCCAAAGATGCCGTAGGGCATGAGCACCAATGACATCTTCGAGAAGCTCTGCCACGGGAGATTTTTCAACCCTTTCCCCAACACAGTTAGAGGAGATGGAGTCTTTCACGGGCTTGCAGGGAATTTTTTCCGAGGCGGAGCTTCCGAAGATGCCGTAGGGCATGAGCACCAACAACATCTTTGAGAAGCTCCGCCACGGGAGATTTCCCAACCCTTTCCCCAACACAGTTAGAGGAGATGGAGTCTTTCACGGGCTTGCAGGGAAATTTTTTCGAGGTGGAGCTTCCGAAGATGCCGTAGGGCATGAGCACCAACGACATCTTCGAGAAGCTCCGCCACGGGAGATTTCCCAACCGTTTCCTCCATCCATGGGGATGAAACTCTCCCTGCCTTCTAGGTTGGCTTGTTGAGCTGCTTGCCATGGCGTATCGATGCTTCTTTTATAGGCACGACGCCGCTTCTACTTTGTCTTGTTCCTCCGACAGGGGCGCCGTGTGCTACATGCTTTATCTCATCGAGCAGTGCATCCACCCATGCGTTCTTATCCTGTCGACAGCTTTAGTCTCGGTTGCACCCACCAGCCAGGACTAAAGGTTACCCATGCATCCTTATCCTGCCGACAGCTTTAGTCTCAGTTGCACCCACCAGCCAGGACTAAAGGTTACCCACACGTCCTGGCCTAAAGGTTACCCACCAGCCGGGACTAAAGGTTGCCATACATGCATGTTCCTTAAATAAAAGGTTTAGTACATTCCATAAATGCATTACATAACAAGTTTAATACATTATTACATTATTGCACCAACATTCCTATCTATTATTTCTGTTTTCTTCTGGGTCGTAGCCATGGAGAATCTTCATCATTCAGTAGGATGCTTGGGTCAGTTTTCACTTTGAAGGGCGGAATTTCATGAAACTTATTATAATCTACTGACATGTCTGTCTTGTCATCTACTCCCACGATGTTTCTTTTCCCTGAAAGAACTATGTGGCGTTTTGGCTCATCGGACGATGTCTTCTTTTGCTGATTTCTTTTTCTCGTATTTGTAGACATGTCCTTCACATAGAAAACCTGAGCGACATCGTTGGCTAGGACGAATGGTTCGTCCATGTACGCAAGATTGTTGAGATCCACTGTTGTCATGCCGTACTTTTGGTCTACAACTACCCCGCCTCTTGTCAGCTTCACCCATTTGCACCGAAACAAAGGGATCTTAAAAGTAGGTCCATAGTCAAGTTCCCATATCTCCTCTATGTACCCGTAACAAGTTTCCTTCTGCCCATTATCGTCTGTTGCATCAAAGCGGACACCACTGTTTTGGTTGGTGCTCTTTTTATCTTGGGCAACCGTGTAAAATGTATTCCCATTTATCTCGTACCCTTGGAAAGTACATATAGTCGAAGATGGTGGCCTGGCCAAACAGTACAGCTGATCTCCAACGGTGTCGTCATTCATGAGACGTGTCTGCAACCAACTGCCAAAAGTCTTTTCGTGTTCCCCTTTAATCCAAGAGTCAGCCTTCCCCGGGTTTTCAGAGCATAGAATATTCTTGTGTCTCACGATATACGGAGCCACCATGGTGGAATTGTGTAGAACTGTGTAGAACTGTGTAGTGTGCTTGAGAGAATGAATGCCCGTCCATACATACTTTTGCTTTCCTTCCTAGTGTGCCTTTTCCTGTCAGCCTACCCTCATACCGAGATTCAGGAACACCAATCGTCTTAAGGTCAGGAAGAAAGTCCACACAAAACTCAATGACCTCCTCAGTTCCATAGCCCTTGGAGATGCTTCCTTCTGGCCTAGCACGGTTACAAACATATTTCTTTAAGACTCCCATAAACATCTCGAAGGGGAACATATTGTGTAGAAACACAGGACCGAGAATTCTAATCTCTTCGACTAAGTGAACTAGGAGGTGTGTCATTATATTGAAGAAGGATGGCGGGAACAACAACTCGAAGCTGACCAGACATTGGACCACATCAATCGGTAACCCTGATAGACTTTCTCGATCAATTACCTTCTGAGAAATTGCATTGGGGAATGCACATACCTTCACATTTGCCAGGCGAACATTTTCTGGTAGAATTCCCCTCAATGCAACCGGAAGCAATTGCGTCATAAGCACGTGGCAGTCATGAGACTTTAGGTTTTGGAATTTTTTGTCTTTCATATTTACGATTCCCTTTATATTCGATGAGAAGCCAGTCGGGACCTTGATACTGAAAAGGACTTCAAAGAAGATTTCCTTATCTTCTTTGGTAAGAGCATAGCTGGCACGCCCTTGAAACTGCCCTAGATGCATGCCATCTCATCCTTTATGACGTTCCTAGTCCTCCCGTGCTTCCGGTGTATCTTTTGACTTCCCATACAAGCCCAGGAAGCCTAGAATATTCACGCAGAGATTCTTCGTCAGGTGCATCACGTCGATTGCGGAGCAGACCTCATGGACTTCCCAATAGGGTAGCTCCCAAAATATAGATTTCTTCTTCCACATGGGTGCGCACTTATCAGGGCCATTAGGAATAGGTTGGCTGCTAGGACCCTTTCCAAAGATTACTTTTAAATCTTTGACCATATTAAATACTTCAGCACCAGTACGGGTGACAGGCTTCCCCCGGGGTTCTGCATTGCCATTGAAATGCTTGCCTTTTTTCTTTAAGGGATGCTTGGGTGGAAGAAAACAACGATTGTACGGGTACACATTCTTCCTAGATTTGTCCAGATATATACTTTCTGTCTAATCCAAATAGTGTGTGCATGCATTGTATCCCTTGTTTGACTGTCCTGAAATGTTACTAAGAGCAGGCCAATCATTGATGGTTACAAAAAGCAACGCTCGAAGGTCAAATTCCTCTTGTTTGTGCTCGTCCCACACACGTACACCTGGTTCGGCCCACGGCTGTAAAAGTTCATCAACTAATGGCCTTAGGTACACATCAATGTCGTTGCCGGGTTGCTTTGGACCTTGGATAAGCACTAACATCATAATGAACTTCCGCTTCATGCACAACCAAGGAGGAAGGTTGTAGATACATAGAGTAACGGGCCAGGTGCTGTGACTGCAACTCTGCTCCCCAAAGGATTCATGCCATCTGTACTTAGACCAAACCATAAGTTCCTTGCGTCACCTGCAAATCTCGGAAACTCTCTCTCGATTTTTCTCCACTGCCGACCATCAGCGGGGTGCCTCAACTTGTCATCTTTCATACGATCTTCCATGTGCCATCGCAACAACTTCGCACGATCTTTATTTCTGAATAGACGTTTCAACCATGGTATTATAGGAGCATACCACATCACCTTGGCAGGAACCCTCTTCCTGGGTGGCTCGCCCTCAATATCACCAGGGTCATCTTTTCTGATCTTATACCGCAATGCAGTGCATACCGGGCATTTATCCATATTCTCATACTTCTCACCGCGGTAGAGGATGCAGTCATTAGGGCATGCATGTATCTTCTGCACGTTTAATCCTAGAGGGCAGACAAGCTTCTTTGCTTCGTACGTGCTGGCGGGCAATTCGTTCTTTCTTGGAAGCATCTTCTTCATCAGTACCAGCAACTTTTCAAATGATGAGTCAGTCACACCGGTCTCTGCCTTCTACTTCAGCAATTCCAATGTGCTACCCAGCTTCTTCTGGCCATCTTCACAAGTTGGGTACAACAATTTGTTGTGATCCTATAACATCTGCTCGAACTGCAACCTCTCCTTTTCTGTGTCGCAGCCTCGCCGTGCATCAGAAATGACCCGGCCAAGATCATCAGCGGGCTCATCTGGTTCCCGTTCTTCACCCTGATCTTTTTCTTTATTTTCTTCCATTACGGTATCAGCATACTCAGGGAACATAGATCGGTAATTATCATCATCGTTCTCTTCTTCTTCATCATCATCTTCCATCATGACCCCTCTTTCTCCGTGCTTGGTCCAAACATTATAGCCCGACATAAAACCGGACCGAAGCAGGTGGCTCTGAATGACTCTTGAGGAAGTGTAATCCTTCTCATTCTGATATTCAACACATGGACAAAACATATAGCCACCACCATGCTTGTTCGCCTCGGCCGCATCTCGAAAAGAATGCACGCCTTCTCTGTAAGCGGCTGTGCGTCGATTACTGTACATCCATGGATGGCTCATCTGCGTCATACAACAGTATATCAAACACAATCACGATCCTAAAAATTAGTACCACACGGTCTAAACAAGGAAATATAGTTGCTAACCTTTTAGAATAAGTGGAAATAAAGAGGAAGAGGCTTAAGCATGGCTCGGGCACCTCATATCGTAATTGTGTTCGGTGAACTGAAGCGGCGTCGCTCTAACACACATTTCAACAAACACCTCTAGTGCATAGGAATAAAATGGAGAACTAGCACACACCCACACTCCTCCATCTAAGAAAAATAGAAGGAAGAGGGGAGAGGGGCTGCGGCCATATATATAGGCAGAAGCCTTTAGTCCCGGTTTGAGACACAAACCGGGACTAAAGGGGGCGCACATGCGGGCTGCACACCGCATAACCCTTTGGTCTTGGTTTGTGTCTCAAACCGGGACTAAAGGCTCGTAATGGGCCGGGACTAAAGGCTCCCGGCCGGGTGGGTGAAATTGGGGCGACATGGCTGGGCCTTTAGTCCCAGACCAGATTACGGCCGGGACTAAAGGGTCCAGGCCAAAGGCCCATTTTCCACTCGTGTTACTTGGCAGATCATGGATTCCTTATCAATAGGTCATGAGATAAGCTGAGGTATATTACATGAGATCAGTCAGATCAAGCAAGCTAGGCTAGTTAACTCCTGCAGGAAAAAAGAAAGTGTTATGCCACAATCAAGCAAAAGTTGGATGGTCCAACGTGAAAGAAAAATTGCAGATGCCTCAGTCTTGGCACTTTCGCAAGGAGCATGACCATCATGCCTTGTATTGCGATCAGTCCATACGGGCAGGGTCCAACAGAAGGATGATGCTTCGTGCCGCAGGGATACAGAGTGCTGATATGGGGATTTGATGCGGCATGGTGGTGATGATGTAAATCACCGTCCAGTTGGGAACCCCAAGAGGAAGGTATGATGAGCACAGCAGCAAGTTTTTCCCTCAGTAAGAAACCAAGGTTTGTCAGTCCAGAAAAAAGCCAAACTCCAGAAGGTGATGCCCGCTAGCTTTGCGGCAGCTCCAGACAATTTATAGGGCGCCTCGTCCAAGCTTTGCTTTGCGAGCACAACATGGAACCTGCACACAACACAACCAAATACTTTTTTCCCAACTTACGATGAGGTTGTCAATCTCACCGGTTTGCTTGAAACAAAGGGTATGAGCATATCGAGTGGAAAGCAATAGTAGTATGCGAGTAAAGTAAACAGTGCGAGTAGAGTAAACAAGTGAAAGCAATATAATGGAAATAGGATCGGGGTCCACAGTTCACTAGTGGTATCTCTCCATGAGATAAAATAACACATGCTGGGTAAACAAATTATAGTTGGGAAATTGATAGAATAAAGACAACGTGCATATGTCGAGAGGATCACTATGAGATTTACTCTGGGCATTACAATAAGATACATAGACCGCCATCAAATTGCATCTATGACTAATAATCCACTTGTGGCGAATCAATCCGAGAACTCCACAAGTATTAAGTTGCCAACAACAAATAACTACATTAAGCAAAGTGTGTAATGTAAACAAAGCATATGCCCTTGAACATATGAATGTTGTTTCCCCCTAGTGGCAACAGCACATCTACAACCATAGAGGTTTCTGTCACTCCCCCAGATTCAATAGAGACATGAACCCACTATCGAGCATAAATACCCCCTCTTGGAGTGATACGTCTCCAACGTATCTATAATTTTTTATGCTCTATGCTTGTTTTTACACCATTTGCCTACTGTTTCATTACACTTCGTGACACTTTTATGCATTTTCTGGAACTAACCTATTAACAAGTCCCCACAGTGCCAGTTTCCTATTTTCTGCTGTTTTTGTGTTTCAGAAAAGCTACACAGGAAATATTCTCAGAATTGGACGAAACAAGTTCCTGAAGTCTTATTTTTCCCGGAAGCTTCCAGAGATCCAAAGAGGAGATGGAGTGGGGCCACGAGGTGCCCACACACCAGGGCGGCATGGCCTGGCCCCTGGCCACACCCCCTATGTGTGAGGCTGCCTCGGTCCACTCCAGACGATGCCCCTTCGCCTATAAAGACCTCCCAACGAGAAAAACTTAAGTACCCAATTAATTTTCCAGAACACATCGCGATCCGCCACTGCCATCGACCCGAAGATCGGGAGGGTCCAGAAGCTCTTCCCGGCACCCTGCCGGAGAGGGGAATCACCACCAGAGGTCTTCCTCATCGCCATGCTTGCCTCCGGAGCGATGAGCGAGTAGTCTACCTTAGACTATGGGTCCATAGCAGTATCTAGATGGTTGTCCTCTCCACCATGTGCTTCATGTTTAGATCTCATGAGCTGCCCTACATGATTGAGATCACCGTTATGTAATTCTACATGTTTCGTTTGTTGGGATCCGATGAATATTGGTGTTATGATTGAGTTGCTATACTGAAATATATCTTATGTTATCTCTATGTTGTTTATGATCTTGCATGCTCTCCATTGTTAGTAGCTATCTTGGCCCAGTAGTTGGTAGTGACTCCAAGAGGGGGTATTTATGCTCGATAGTGGGTTCATGCCTCTATTTAATCTGGGGGAGTGACATAAACTTCTAAGGTTGTAGATATGCTATTGCTACTAGGGAGAAAACAACATTCATATGCTCGAGGGCATATGCTTTGTTTACATTAAACACTTTGCTTAATGCAACTATCTGTTGTTCGCAACTTAATACTCATGGGGTGTTCGGATGATATCCCCGCGAGTGGATTATTAGTCATAGATGCAGTTGGATGGCGGTCTATGTATTTTGTTGTAATGCCCAGAGTAAATCGCATAGTGATCTTATTGACATATCATGTTATCTTTATTCTATCAATTGCCCAACTGTAATTTGTTTACCCAGCATGTGCTATTTATCTTATGGAGAGACACCACTAGTGAACTGTTGACCCCGGACCTATTTCCATCATATTGCTATCACCTGTTTACTTTACTCGCACTGTTTACTTTACTCGCATACTTTTACTATTTTCCACTCGATACGAACATACCCTCTGTTTCAAGCAAACCGGTGAGATTGACAACCTCATCACAAGTTGGGAACGAAGTACTTGGTTGTGTGTGTGCAGGTTCCACGTTGCTGCTCGCAAAGCAAAGCTTGGACAAGGCGCCCTATAAATTGTCCGGAGCTATCGTGAAGCTTGCAAGCATCACCTTCAGTCGTATTGTCTGCTCTTTTCCTGACCGACATACCTTGGTTTCTTACTAAGGGAAAAGACTTGCCGCTGTGCTCATCATACTTTCCGCTTGGAGTTTCCCAACTGCCTGGCCATAATCATAATCAACTACACGCCAGCCATCAAGCCCTTTTCTGGCGCTGTTGCCGGGGAAGTGTGGAAGACCTCTGCAAGGGGAGTTTTTCGCACGCACATCCTTTACTTTGTTATTTGTTTTGCTTTACTTTATTTTACTTGCATCGTTTTATCAAAAACCCAAAAAATTAGAATCCTTGGTAGTTGTTATTTCTGTATTTCTAGTCATTATGTTGTTCTCTAAGTATGTTTTGGAGGACCTCTCAGTAGGTAGTGGTTCAATTATTGGGAAAGATAACATTGAGGAGTTCTTTAATCACATTAGTATGCATAAGGAAGTTGAGGAAAAGTCTTTGGTTGAGCTTGCTCCTAGTATTGAAGTTGCTTCTGCTTATTTAATTCACATGTTGGAAGCTAGGTTTGTTCTTAAGCACTTTAATAAGTTGGGTCCACCTATAAAGGTTATTAGTACAAACAATGAGGGAACCGAGATACGTATACCTAGCAAGCTTTTGGGATTGTATGAAGCTTTTGAAAATAATTTTGACTGGATCTGTCCCAAAAATCTTTTTAGTGATTTGAGTGAACCAAAGAGTGATCACAAAGGGTCTTCAAAAACTTATGTGGATGAAATACAATGCCTTATTGACAAGACCTCTGCAGTTGATCTTAATGCTTCTTCTAAAAATAATTGATTCGCAATTTTCTGTGCCTAGCTCAAAGGCGTTAAAGAAAAGCACTCTTGGGAGATAACCCAATGTTTTATTTTCAGTACTTTTTCTTTTATTTGAGTCTTGGAAGTTATTACTGCTGTAATGACCTCTCCTTATCCTTTTTATTTCATTGTTGTGCCAAGAGAAGCTTCTAATTTGAGTGAGGTAAAGATTTGGGGATGTTGCTGTCCTGAAACTGTTTTCGGTGCTGCACCGTAAAAATTTGTAAAAATTCTCTGTATATCTTTTGGACCTGCGATTTCTTGTGAATATGCCCCAGGTTATATCCAAACTTTCATTAGTTGAACACTTTCTGATTTGAGCAACAGAAAACCCCTTAAAAATTCGACATTTGTTAGCTGTTCTGTTTTAACAGATTTCTGCCAATATTTGTGTTTGCCGCTTTATCACTTTCTTTTGAGTTCTTTTGATCACAGAACTTTTGGGGAAGTTGCTACAGTAGTATATGCTATATATGTGGTGGTTTTGGGTTGAAACCTGAAGCAAAAAGAGGTTGATTATATGTTATGCCTACACTAATATTGCTAATAGATTTGTGTTTAGTTTTGTATGAAGGAAGTTTCCAAGTATAGGGATTGGAGATTGATGAGATGAGTTGAAGAATGGACAAAAGCTCAAGCTTGGGGATGCCCATGCATCACCCCAAGAAATATCCAAGAAGTACAAGCGTCAAAGCTTGGGGATGCCCCCGAGGCACCCCTTCTTCATCGGCAAAAATCAGGTCACCTTTCAAAACACTATATTTTTATTGCTTCATGCACTATGCATTTTTCTTGGAGCGTCAGTTGTTGTAGTTTTATTTATTAGTTTAGTTTTGTTTGCTGTAATAAATGGTTGGACCCCAACAAATTTTCTTTGGAGAAATTGCCTTGCTTTTCATTTGCTAAGAACGCTCTAGTTTTCATTCTTATCAAAAACCGAGTGTTCTTCTTTTTCTGCTACTGCTTTTGGTTTTCATTTTTGCCTTGATTTGCATTCAGATCTTCTTATATTTATTCATCAAGGTGTATTTTTGCCTCTTATCTTTATTGGTTTTCATCAAAAGAGGTGTCTTAAATTTTTTCAAATGGTGTTGGAAAAGAGAAAAAGCTGTATGCAAAAAAGTGGTACAAGAAGGAGCTTGTGTAGACTGCGGCTTAGGCTTTTTCATATCATGCTTGATATCTTTTTGATGGTATGCTTAGTGGTTTTCCTGTAGCATGACTTGTCTCAAATAACTCAGATTGCTTAATGAGCCTTTGAAAAAATCATGCGTTGTTTTAATTATTTGGAAGCATTATTTTGGTTTTCTCCTTGATGCTTTATTTGGGTTGACTTGGCGCATGCTCACACATGTTAGACTCATACAAAGTTGCCAATAGTCTTTATGATCATTTAGTTTTTGACTTTTGATGCCATCTTATGCTCTTTTAATGTCGCTTTGTCGCTTTGCATGATTATGGCCGTTATTGCTTTCTTAGTTGGTCGCTCCCAGTCTTTTGCTAGCCCTCGCCTTGTACTGAGTATGAGCTCTACTCGTGCATCCAACTCCTAAAAACCAAGTTTACCAAAGTGTCCACCATACATACCTACTAGCAATTTGCTATTCCAAGTAAATTTGACTTGCTTTTATTTTCTCTCTAAATTAAACTCTTACCAGTGTTATGCGAAAATTAGTCAGTAAAGCTCTCATGAACCTGAAGGCACACTTTACTTTTTCTTGTTCTTAAAAATTTGACATTGTGGTCTCTTATGTTGAGTTGTTATGCTTGCAAGTTGTAAGTTGGATACTAGCCCAACCATGCCGTCATGGGGCAAGCTTTCAACATTGCACTTCTTATTTGAGTTGATATCGTGATCTTTTGTTTATGGCTGCCCATGGTGTAAAATGAATTGGAAATCTTGTGGGGATCATGGAGTTTGTATATGTGTTAGGGAAACGCCTGGGCCACCAATATAAGCCATGCATAATTCATGGTGGAAATTTGCAGCATACCCATAGTGGACATTCGACGACGCATCTCAAAATAAAAAGCTAAACAAATGGCAAATAAAAGAGATGTCGAGGTGTTCATTGTCTGCTTGTCCTGTCATTTTGATGAGGGCTTGTTCCATGTCATCGGGCATGAAGGTACCCCGTTGGTGGTTCTCGATGATACATATATACTTACAATGACAAGAGCCTTGCTTGGGACTCTAAGTAAAGTAGCATGAGGTTTGGGTACTCGTATTCACGGGGCACGAGGTTTTCAACTTATGATTTGTCAAGCATATGCATCATAATTGTTCTCGCATTAACTCTAACCATTCAAGATGCTTATGATGGGGGCAATGAGAGCTCAAAGCCGGTAAGTACCATAATTTTTGAAGGTTATAAAACTTGCAATCACTGCTTCCCTCCGCGGAGGGCCTTTCTTTTACTTTTATGTTGAGTCACCACCTTCTATCTTTATGCACCATTAAGAGAGCATAGTTGTCATTCTTAGTATGATGTGCATTGTCCCAAGGTTTTCATTGATTGATTCATATTGTTGGTTTCACTTGTTCTCAAATTATTTGTATCTAGTCGCCCTCTTAAACTTGAAGGTGTCCTATGCATTTATGTTTTGCTCTCTATGAAGGACAAGCTGAAAACCATTTGCATGTTTTTCCTTATGATTTGAACACACGTTTGACTTTCATTGTTTCATTTTCATGATCTTTTGTTTGTGTTCATTTTCACATTATAACATGGTTGCTAAGTTCTTATTGTCAAGATTGTATCTTTCATGCCCATGTTTTAAGTTCTTTTGATCCCATCTCACAACGCTTACTTATATGATCAAGATTGTGTAGGTGCATGTCACCTCAAAAATTATTCTTTTGTTATCACTTACCTACTCGAGGACGAGCAGGAGTTAAGCTTGGGGATGCTGATACATCTCCAACGTATCTATAATTTTTGATGCTCCATGCTTATTTTTACACCATTTGCCTATTGTTTCATTACACTTCGTGGCACTTTTATGCATTTTCTGGAACTAACCTATTAACAAGTCGCCACAGTGCCAGTTTCCTGTTTTTTGCTGTTTTTGTGTTTCAGAAAAGATACATAGGAAATATTCTCGGAATTAGATGAAATAAGTTCCTGAAGTCTTATTTTTCCCGGAAGCTTCCAGAGATCCGAAGAGGAGATGGAGTGGGGCCATGAGGTGCCCACACACCAGGGTGGTGCGGCCTGGCCCCTGGCCGCGCCCCCTATGTCTGAGGCCGCCTCGGTCCACTCCTGACGATGCCCCTTCGCCTATAAAGACCCCCCGACGGGAAAAACCTAAGTACCCGATCAATTTTCCAGAATACATCGCGATCCGCCGCCGCCGTCGACCCAAAGATCGGGAGGGTCCAGAAGCTCTTCCCGGCACCCTGCCGGAGAGGGGAATCGCCACCAGAGGTCTTCTTCATCGCCATGCTTGCCTCTGGAGTGATGAGTGAGTAGTCTACCTTGGACTATGGGTCCATAGCAGTAGCTAGATGTTGTCCTCTCCACCATGTGCTTCATGTTTAGATCTCATGAGCTACCCTACATGATTGAGATCACTGTTATGTAATTCTACATGTTTGGTTTCTGGGATCCGATGAATATTGGTGTTATGATTGAGTTGCTATACTGAAATATATCTTATGTTATCTCTATGTTGTTTATGATCTTGCATGCTCTCCGTTGTTAGTAGCTATCTTGGCCGAGTAGTTGCTAGTGACTCCAAGAGGGGGTATTTATGCTCGATAGTGGGTTCATGCCTCTATTAAATCCGGGGAAGTGACAGAAACCTCTAAGGTTGTAGATGTGCTGTTGCTACTAGGGAGAAAACAACATTCATATGCTCGAGGGCATATGCTTTGTTTACATTACACACTTTGCTTAATGCAATTATCTATTGTTCGCAACTTAATACTCATGGGGTGTTCGGATGATATTCCCGCGAGTGGATTATTAGTCATAGATGCAGTTGGATGGCGGTCTATGTATTTTGTTGTAATGCCCAGAGTAAATCGCATAGTGATCTTCTTGACATATCACGTTATCTTTATTCTATCAATTGCCCAACTGTAATTTGTTTAACCAGCATGTGATATTTATCTTATGGAGAGACACCACTAGTGAACTGTGGACCCCGGTCCTATTTCTATCATATTGCTATCACCTGTTTACTTTACTCGCACTGTTTACTTTACTCACATACTTTTACTGTTTTCCACTCGATACGCTCATACCCTTTGTTTCAAGCAAACCGGTGAGATTGACAACCTCATCGCAAGTTGGGAACAAAGTACTTGGTTGTGTGTGTGCAGGTTCCATGTTGCTGCTCGCAAAGCAAAGCTTGGACGAGGCACCCTATAAATTGTCCAGAGCTGTCACAAAGCTTGCAAGCATCACCTTCAGTCGTATTGTCCGCTCTTCTCCTGACCGACATACTTTGGTTTCTTACTGAGGGAAAAGACTTGCCGCAGTGCTCATCATACTTTCCGCTTGGAGTTTCCCAACTGCCTGGCCATAATCATAATCAACTACATGCCAGCCATCATGGAGTCACTAGCAACTACTCGGCCAAGATAGCTACTAACAATGGAGAGCATGCAAGATCATAAACAACATAGAGATAACATAAGAAAATATTCAGCACATCAACTCAATCATAACACCAATATTCATCAGATCCCAACAAACACAACATGTAGAATTACATAACGGTGAACTCGATCATGTAAGGCAGCTCACGAGATCTAAACATGAAGCACATGGTGGAGAAGAAAACCATCTAGCTACTGCTATGGACCCATAGTCCAAGGTAGACTACTCACTCATCACGCCGGAGGCAAGCATGGCGATGAAGAAGACCTCCGGTGGCGATTCCCCTCTCCGGCTGGGTGCCGGGAAGAGCTTCTGGACCCTCCCGATCTCGGGTCAATGACGGCGATGGATCGCGATGTGTTTCTGAAAAAGTGATCGGGTGTTTAGGTCTTTCTCGTCGGGGGGTCTTTATAGGCGAAGGGGCATCCTCAGAAGTGGACCAAGGCAGCCACACACATAGGGGGCATGGCCAACCCTGGGCTGCGCCACCCTATTGTGTGGGCCTCTCGTGGCTCCACTCCAACTCCTCTTCGGTTCTCTGGAAGCTTCGGTGAATTTCTGGATGTTTGGCCTTTATTTTGTCCAATTCCGAGAATATTTCCTGTGTAACTTTTCTGAAACACAAAAACAGCAGAAAACAGGGAACTGACACTGTGGCATCTCGTTAATAGGTTAGTTCCAGAAAATGCATAAAAATGCCACGAAGTGTAACGAAACACTAAGCAAATGGTGTAAAAACAAGCATGAAGCATCAAAAATTATAGATATGTTAGAGACGTATCAGCATCCCCAAGCTTAACTCCTGCTCGTCCTCGAGTAGGTCAGTGATAACAAAAGAAATAATTTTTGAGGTGACATGCACCTACACAATCTTGATCATCTATGTAAGCGTTGTGCGCTGGGATCAAAAGAACTTAAGACATGGGCATGAAAGACATAATCTTGATAGAAGAAACTTAGCAACCATGTTATAACATGAAAAAGAACACAAATGAAAGATCATGAAAATGAAACAATGAAAGTCAGACGTGTGTTCAAATCATATGAAAAACATACAAATGGTATTCAGCTTGTCCTTCATGAGAGAGCAAAACATAAATGCATAGGACACCTTCAAGTTTAAGAGGGCGACTAGCTACAAATAATTTAAGAACATGTGAAACCAACATCATGAATCAATCAATGAAAACTTTGGGACAATGCACATTATACTCAGAATGAAAACTATGCTCTCTTAGATGGTGCATAAAGATTGAAGGTGGTGACTCAACATAAAAAGTAAAAGAAAGGCCCTTCGTGGAGGGAAGCAGTGATTAAACATGTGCTAGAGCTTTTCATTTGTAAAACAGAGATAAAAATTGGGTTTTGAGAGGTGGTTATTTCATGTCAACGACTGGCAATGGGGTCTTACTATCTTCCATAATAAACAAGTGAGAGCGCTTCCGAGTTCTTTGAAAATTTGGCACATTGGTGCTCTTTTATAAAGCTTTGGCACTCCTCCCCACCTTTTTTCCTTTCTCAAACCATGGCTAACCGATTCCATCGGGTGCCCACCAACATTCACATACCATGGAGGAGTGCTTTTTTTTTCTCTTTTTTAGAATTAGATTGCAATGGTCTGACCAGCTCTCATGCAAAATTAATGACGAGCAGATGAAGCTGCCTAGTCGAGGGGTACTTAATTTAATATGGAAGATAGCAATTCCGACCACTACTTCCCCATGAGCTAGAAATAGTGGCACAAAAAGAGAAGTAGTTGAAAGTTTTGAATGGTAGCACATGAAAATTTACTTGGAATGGCTTACAAATACCATGCATAGGAATTTATAGTGGACACAATGGCAAACTTGGTTTTTAGGAGTTGGATGCACAAGTAGAGCTCATACTCAGTACAAAATGAGGGCTAGCAAAAGACTGGGATCGACCAACTAAGAGAGCAATAATGGCCATAATCATGCATAGCGACAAAGTGACATTAAAAGAAGCATAAGATGGCATCAAAAGTCAAAAACTAAATGATCATCGAGGCTTATGGCGACTTTGTATGAGTCTAACATGTGTGAGCATGCGCCAAGTCAACCCAAATAAAGCATCAAGGAGAAAACCAAAATAGTGCTTCCAAATAATTAAAACAATGCATGATTTTTTCAAAGGCTCATTAAGCAATCTCAGTCATTTGATACAAGTCATGCTACAGCAAAACCACTAAGCATACTATCAAAAAGACATCAAGCATGACATGAAAAAGCCTAGGCTGCAGTCTACACAAGCTCCTTCTTGTACCACTTTTTTGCATAAAGCTTTTTCTCTTTTCCAACACCATTTGAACTTTTTTAAACAACTCTTTTTGATGAAAACCAACATGGACCAGAGGAAAAAATACACCTTGATGCAAAGATATAACAAGATCTGAACACAAATCAAGGCGAAAATCGAAAACTAAATGCAGTAGCAAAAAAAGAGAACACTCATTGAAACGATAAGAGTGAAAAACGGAGTGTTCTTTGGCAAATGAAAAGCAAGGCAGCTTCTCCAAAAGGAATTTGTTGGGGTCCAACCATTTATTGCAGCAAACAAAACTAAAGAAAACTGAAAACTAAAACAACTGACGCTCCAAGAAAAATGCATAATGCATGAAGCAATAAAAATATAGTGTGTTGAAAGGTGACCTGATTTTTGCCGATGAAGAAGGGGTGCCTCGGGGGCATCCCCAAGCTTTGACGCTTGTACCTCTTGGATATTTCTTCGGGTGCGTGGGCATCCCCAAGCTTGAGCTTTTGTCCATTCTTCAACTCATCTCATCATTCTCCAATCCCTACACTTGAAAACTTCCTTCATACAAAACTCAACATAATTCCATTAGCAACATTAGTGTAAGCATAGCATTGAATCAACCCTTTTTGCTTCAGGTTTCAACTCAAAATCACCACAAATAAATTATATACTACTGTAGCAACTTCCCCAAAAGTTCCGTGATCAAAAGAACTCAAAAAGAAAGCGATCAAGCGGCAAACACAAATATTGGCAGAAATCTGTCAAAACAGAACAGCTGACAAAGGTAGAATTTTTAGAAGGTTTTCTTTTGCTCAAATCAAAAAGTGTTCAACTAATGAAAGTTTGGATTTAACCTGGGGCATATGCATAAGAAATCTCAGGTCCAAAAGATATACCGAGAATTTTCAAGAATTTTTACGGTGCAGCACCAAAAACTATTTTAGGACAGCAACATCCCCAAATCTTACCTCACTCAAATTAGAGGCTTCTCTTGGCACAAAAACGAAATAAAAAGGATAAGGAGAGGTTATTACAGTAGTAATAACTTTCAAGACTCAAATAAAAGAAAAAGAACTGAAAGTAAAACATTGGTTTATCTCCCAAGAGTGCTTTTCTTTAACGCCTTTGAGCTAGGCGCAGAAAGTGCGAATCAAGTATTTTCAAAAGAAGCATTAAGATCAACTGCTAAAGTCTTTTCAATAAGGCATTGTATTTCATCCACATAAGTTTTTGAAGACCCCTTGTGATCACACTTTGGTTCACTCAATTCACTAAAAAGATTTTTGGGACAGATCCAATCAAAATTATATTCAAAAGCTTCATACAATCCCAAGAGTTTGCTAGGTATTGGTATTTCGGTTCCCTCATTGTTTGTACTAACAACCTTTATATATGAGCCAAGCTTATTAAACGCTTAAGAACTTTCCTAGATTCAATGGCAACGTCTCTAAATTCTATGCGCAAAGTTTCCAAGATAAAAGCTTTCTTTTCAGGATCCTCAATATCATGAAGCTTAAGAAACATGTGTTGCATAAAAGGATTAAGGCTAGCAAACCTAGCTTCCAACAGGTGAACTAAATAAGCAGAAGCAACTTCATAACTAGGAGCAAGCTCAGCCAAAGACTTTTCCTCAACATCTTTATGCATGCTAATATGATTAAAGAACTCCTTAATGTTACTTTTCCTAATAATTGAACCACTACCTACTGAGAGGTCCTCCAAAATGTACTTAGGGAACAACATAATGAACTAAAAGTAAAGAAATAACAACTATAAAGGAAACTAATTTTTTTGTGTTTTTGATAAAATGATGCAAGTAAAGATAAAGTAAAGCAAAACTTAAAACAAAGTAAAGGATGTGCGTGCGAAACTCCCCTTGCAGAAGTCTTCTTTTTCCCCGGCAACGGCGCCAGAAAATTAGCTTGATGCGGCACGGTGGTGATGACATAAATCACCGTCCAGTTGGGAACCCCAAGAGGAAGGTATGATGAGCACAACAGCAAGTTTTTCCCTCAGTAAGAAACCAAGGTTTGTCAGTCCAGGAAAAAGCCAAACTCCAGAAGGTGATGCCCGCTAGCTTCGCGACAGCTCCGGACAATTTATAGGGTGTGTCGTCCAAACTTTGCTTTGCGAGCGGCAACATGGAACCTGCACACAACACAACCAAATACTTTGTTCCCAGCTTATGATGAGGTTGTCAATCTCACCGGTTTGCTTGAAACAAAGGGTATGAGCGTATCGAGTGGAAAGCAATAGTAGTATGCGAGTAAAGTAAACAGTGCGAGTAAAGTAAACATGTGAAAGCAATATAATGGAAATAGGACCGGGGTCCATAGTTCACTAGTGGTGTCTCTCCATAAGATAAAATAACACATGCTGGGTAAACAAATTACAGTTGGGCAATTGATAGAATAAAGACAACATGCATATGTCGAGAGGATCACTATGAGATTTACTCTGGGCATTACAACAAGATACATAGACCGCCATCCAACTGCATCTATGAGTAATAATCCACTTGTGGTGAATCAATAAGAGAACTCCACAAGTATTAAGTTGCAAACAACAGATAACTACATTAAGCAAAGTCTGTAATGTAAACAAAGCATATGCCCTTGGACATATGAATGTTGTTTTCCCCCTAGTGGCAACATCACATCTACAACCTTAGAGGTTTCTGTCACTCCCCCAGATTAAATAGAGGAATGAACCCACTATCGAGCATAAATACCCTCTCTTGGAGTCACTAGCAACTACTCGGCCAAGATAGCTACTAACAACGAAGAGCATGCAAGATCATAAATAACATAGAGATAACATAAGATAATATTCAGCACATCAACTCAATCATAGCACCAATATTCATCAGATCCCAACAAACACAACATGTAGAATTACATAACGGGCATCTCGATCATGTAAGGCAGCTCACGAGATCTAAACATGAAGCACGTGGTGGAGAAGACAACCATCTAGCTACTGCTATGGACCCATAGTCCAAGGTAGACTACTCACTCATCGCGCCGGAGGCAAGCATGGCGATGAAGAAGACCTGCGGTGGTGATTCCCCTCTCCGGTAGGGTGCCGGGAAGAGCTTCTGGACTCTCCCGATCTCGGATCGATGACGGTGGCGGATCGCGATGTGTTTCTAGAAAAGTGATCGGGTGTTTAGTTTTTTCCCGTCGGGGGGTCTTTATAGGCGAAGGGTGAACGGATCGTATGGGCACCTAGAGGGGGGGTGAATAGGTGCTACTCAAATTTTAGTTCTTTTTCAATTTAGGCTTGACACAAAGGTAAATTCTCTAGATATGCAACTAAGGTGAATTTACCTATATGTCAACTAGCAAGCTAAACAAGATACAACATATAAAGGCAATAAAGGATAGAGGTAACCGAGAGTGGAGCACGCGGAGACACGGATGTAATTCCCGTAGTTCCTTCCTTTTTAGGGGAAGTACGTCTACGTTGGAGGGGTGTGGTTGCCACAAAGGCCTAACCAACGCCACAAAGGCTCACCCTATTCTCCGGTGCAAGCTTCCGCCACAAAGGCCTAGCTCACTTTCCACTAAGGGATTCCTCAAGGCGGAATCGGCCTTTACAATCTTGGGGCACGCATCCACAACCGAATCGGAGGCTCCCAAGCACAACACAATCCTGTCAAACAACAAGTAGCAATATATCAAATACACAAACAAGGTCTTGGGACACAAGGGAACCCAAGACACAAGGGCCCTCAAGCAAATGAGAGGGGAAATCAAATCGCTTTGGTGAGGATGTAGAGGATGGTCTTCTCCTTCGATTCTCCAAAGATCAAGAGCCTTGGTGGGGTGAGGGAGGAGATCTACTTGCTTTGGTTAGCTCAACAATGGTGGTGTTCTTGAATCTTGGCTGGCTACCCATTGGAGAAGAAGAGGGGGGTATATATACCCCCCAAAATATCTGACCGTTGGCAGCCAGGAGGTCCGGCTATAGCCGGAGTTAAGTCCGGCTAAAGCCGGCCACACCGGCTAAAGCCGGCCTCAGACCGGCTATAGCCGGCCTGAAAAATCCGGCCCAGCCGGAAATAGCCGGACAAATAGCCGGTTGAGTCCAGAGGCGCAGGACCCCTCTCGAAAACGAGCAGTCCGGCTATAGCCGGTCTGGGACCGGCTAAAGCCGGCCTTCCTGGCCAACATTTATCTGAAACTTCTCCCTGAGCTGATTTTCACCATTTCCTCGATAAATTCCTTTGGGCAATATTAAATATCAAGTATAACATATAAAACCCAATATCTTTGTGCAAGAATATTATAAAATCCTGCAAAGCATAATCACACATTAATAGATAATGTATTGTTAACAAACGCCAAAATCAATTAGGCGGGAAATGCTCTTTCAATCTCCCCCTTTTTGGTGTTTGATGACAATACATTATTTTGCATGTTTCAAACTATATAAAATATAGACGGAGCTCCCCCTTGCTATGTGCCTTATTTTGAATTTGTATTTGAATACAAAGACACATCAACAATAAGAACTCCCCCTAGATTTTATAATGTGATCCATATGTGCACAAGATATATATCAACAAACATATAATATGACAAGATATAGCAAGTAGTAGATAACAAGATAACCATAAGGTCTACTACACAATATAACGATAGTTCAACACATAGTAGTAGATAGATAAGTTCAACCATGGGACACAAGCAAGCAAGCACGATATAAGAGCTTGTGACCCAACCAAATCCAAATGGAAAACCAAATCCAAATGGAAACACAAGCACATGCAAATGGGACTTTCTCCCCCTTTGGCATCAAGACGCCAAAAAGGGAGACCACAACAAGAGATCACTCATCAACATCGTCAAAGTCCTCATCATCTTCTTGATCATCGTCTTCTTCCTCTTCATCATCATCAACGTCTTCTTCCTCATCTTCATCATCAACGGCTTCCTTGCCCTTGGAGGTGACTTCGGCTAGCTCCTTCCAATCAAAGGTTGAGCCCTCATTCCACTTGCCAAATGAAAAAGTGTCCTCGGATTGATCTTGCTCTTGGGACTCTTCTTCATGGCTAGCACCTTTGCCCTTCTCCACAGCCCTCAAACGTGCATCCAAATCCTTTTGCTTCTTGTGGATGTGCTTGCGGTCCACATAGTCCTTGTACTGAGTGTGACGCACATCATTGTTCATACAAAACAAAGCTCTTTGCCACCACTTGAGCTTCTTCATCTCTTGAGCCATTCCACCACTTGGTGGATCCGCATTCTTCCTCCTAGAACCGGTAGCATAGATGTTGCCACCCAACACATCACTCGAAGAGGGATAAGCACTTGAGGTGCTAGACACCAAATGAGCGGTCTTCTTATAGAGCTTGTTGGGCTTGTGCACTTCCAACTCTTCATCAAGCAAATCTTCTTCAATCTCAAAATCTCCCTCAATGCCTCTGTCAATGATAAGCCTCATGATGAATGGAGCATAAGGAGGGATCTTCCTATCAAGCATAGCAATCTTCATCTCCATGAAGATGAAGTACATCACATCGAGCTCCATCCCTTGACAATCTCTTCCGGCCTCGAAGACAAGACGGGCATGGTGGAGCAAATGCACAAGACCACCTCTGATAGAATCATTGTTGCCCCCACTTGGAGCAATGTTGGCACGGAACATCCAGAGCAAAATATCATAGAGGGGAAGGAGATTTGCAGTCTCTCCTGCTTTGCCCCCTGGACCATACAAGCACTGAATCTTCCCTTTGTTGTACTCCGTGGTATCAATATGCAAGCGGGCACCCCTAGGTCGATGAATGCCATCGAACCTATAGCCCAAAAGCTTCCCAAACCGAGACATGGTCGAGTACTTCCTCACTTCACCTGTCATCCAAGTGAAACCAACCTCATCCTGAGTATCAAACTCTAATGTGGCAAAGAACTGCTGAATCAGATGAGGGTTGTAGTCTTGCTTGAAGACCATCAGCTTGTGCAACCCTAGCTTCTCGGTGACCCAAAGAGCATCTTCAAAGTACTCATCCCTGGACAAAGCTGCAATGTTGGTGACCTTCATGGGGCACACCTTTGTGCTCATGGTAGCATAAATCTGCTCAAAAATCCGCTGATGCTCTGACCGGTAGAAGGATGCACTGTCAATGTCCCTAGGCATTGTGTAGAATTTCTGCTCACGGAACTCCCGGTACTCTTGCTTGGATAGCTTCTTGAGATCACTAACATTGGCAAACAAAGATTTCTTCTTGCGTTCTTCCAATCTCTTCCTCTTCAGAGCAGCTGCCACACGAGCATCTTGATGCTCTTGACGGCGAGCAAGTGAGGGATCAACATATCTTGACCTCTTGGGTCGAGAGCCACCTGCAAACAGCACATATGAAGAGAGCATATAGGATAAGCATGCATGCCAGAGGATCAAGGAGCAATAGCATAAAAAGAAAAAGCATGACAGTAGTAGGTGATCTACACCGGCTATTTCCGGCCTCAGGCCGGCTTTAGCCGGTCAGGCCGGCAATAGCTGGTCTGACACAGGCTTTAGCCGGTCTAGATGAACAAAATCGAGATCACCGCAGTAGGCCACCAAAACTTGTCAAGCACTTTCAATTTATGCAATGCAGGAAGGAAATCACGACCAAACAATCTCAGATGAACAACAAGGCCCCATTGAATCATCTAACCCTAACCCTAGAGAGACCTAGGGAGAGAGAGAGAAGAGAGAGGAGGGAGGGTACCCTGGTCCATGGAGAGGGCGCCGGAGAGGAGGTCCGGCCGAAGAAGAAGCTCCGGCGGCCGGAGAAGGGGAATGACGGCGGCGGCGGCGGCTCCAAGGGAGGGGAGCTCGAGCGAGAGGATAGGCGTGGGGGTAACTGAGGAAACCCTCACCCCCACGGCCTAATGAGTTGGGCCCGAAAACCCCCAGGCCGGCTATAGTCGGGGTGACCGGCTAAAGTCGGACACCGGCTATTTCCGGTACCAGACCGGCTAAAGCCGGTCTAAATGACCCAAAACAGATGTTTTTGATTTCTGGAAGTTCTGGACATGCACGAGAGGATGATTTGGCTTTAGATAAGTGGGCTTAGGACAGAAAACAAGCATGGAGTGGTTCTCGGCCCTTGGCATTGCAAAATACAAGAAAACTTTGAAAAACCAATGCAAGTGCCTTCCCATTTCACGGATAAAGACAATGACGAAAAAGCTCAATAAAACTCAAATAAGATTTGCAAGGAATCAACTCTTCGAAGAGAAGAGGTCGGTGGCCGAGGCCACCATGTATGAGTGTCATGGCATTGGACCGCGAAGATATATCTTGAGTCCATAACCAATACTCGTCATTGAAGCTCATATATCACAAAAATGATAGAAAGAGAACAATTTTATCACTATTGGCATTATGGGGGGAGGGATAGCCCAATTAATTAGGACCGCACTCCCCCTATCTCCATGCCCACACCTAAACCAAACAAGCATTGAAAATAGGTGTATTTGCAAGATGCTCAAGCCACACTCCTTGAATCAATGATATTTAGCTCATTCCTCAAATATCCAAATCTTGCTTCATCAAGGGGCTTCGTGAATATGTCGGCAAGTTGATCCTTGGTGCATACATATGCAAGCTCAATATCACCACGGGCAACATGATCCCTAATAAAATGATTCCGGATCTCAATATGCTTGGTTCTTGAATGTTGCACCGGATTATAGGCTATCTTGATATCACTCTCATTGTCACATAAAAGAGGCACTTTGTCACAATTGACACCATATTCCTTTAAAGTTTGCCTCATCCACAACAATTGAGTGCATCCACTTGCGGCGGCAATATATTCGGCTTCGGCGGTGGAGAGAGATATACAAATTTGCTTCTTAGAAGACCAACACACCAAAGACCTACCAAGAAATTGGCAAGCTCCGGAGGTTGATTTCCTATCATCCTTGTCACCGGCCCAATCCGAATCCGTGAAGCCACAAAGAGAGAAATCCGAGCCTTTGGGATACCAAAGCCCATAAGTTGGGGTATGAACCAAATATCGAAAGATTCTCTTAACCGCCATAAGGTGGCTTTCTTTAGGAGCGGCTTGATACCTTGCACACACACCTACACTCAACACAATATCGGGTCTAGATGCGCAAAGGTAAAGCAAAGAACCGATCATAGAACGGTATACCTTTTGATCCACATCTTTACCATTGGGATCAAGCTCAAGATGACATTTTGTGGCCATTGGTGTGGGGGCCCCATTTAGTTCCTTCATCTTGAACCTCTTGAGCATGTCTTGGACATATTTGGCTTGATAAATAAAAGTCCCTTCTTTCAATTGCTTGATTTCAAAACCAAGAAAGAACTTCATTTCGCCCATCATAGACATCTCGAACCTATCGGTCATAAGCTTTGAAAATTCATCATTAAAAGCTTTGTTAGTAGAGCCAAAGATAATATCATCAACATATAGTTGGCATACGAAAAGCTCCCCATTGACCCTCTTAGTAAAAAGAGTAGGATCGATTTGCCCAACTTCAAACCCACGGTCTACCAACAACTCCCTAAGGTGCTCATACCACGCACGTGGGGCTTGTTTAAGGCCATAGAGTGCCTTATGGAGTTTGTAGACATGGTTAGGGAAGTTGAGATCCTCGAACCCCGGGGGTTGCTTAACATATACTTCCTCTTTCAATGGACCATTAAGAAATGCACTCTTAACATCCATTTGTTGCAACTTAAAATTATGATGAGTGGCATATGCAAGAAGGATACGGATGGACTCAACACGAGCCACGGGAGCATAAGTTTCTCCAAAGTCAATGCCTTCAACTTGAGAGAAACCTTGAGCAACCAATCTTGCCTTGTTCCTCACAACAATTCCATGCTCATCTTGCTTGTTCTTGAATATCCACTTTGTGCCAATCACATTGCGGCACTCCTTTGGCTTCTCTACTAACACCCAAACATTATTGCGCTTGAAGTTGTTGAGTTCTTCATGCATAGCATCCAACCAATCCGGATCTTCAAGTGCTTCAAATACTTTCTTGGGTTCAACCATGGAGATATAAGCATGATGAGAGCTAAATTGTGCCAATTGACGCCGGGTTGACACTTTGCTTCTTAAATCTCCAATAACCCTCTCAAGGGTATGACCTTTAAGTTCCAAGTCTCTTTCAACTCTTCTCTTGCGACGGGCTTCGATCTCCTCATTTGACCTTGGAGGAGTTACTTGATCATCTTGATCATTTTGGTCCCCGTCTTGACCATCAGATTGACCTTGATCATCATAATCTTCATGAGTAGGTTGATCTTGGTCATGTGAAGAATTGGGGGTGGTTGAAATAACCGGAGAGGATGGTGGTGCCCCTTCTTCTTCATGAAGGTCCTTGTCTTGTTCTTCGGTTGGTGCATTAGTTGCTTCCTTGGGAGAGGCTTGTTGAGCTTGTGAAGATGAAGGCTCCACTTGAGTAGAGCATAGTCCTTCCCGGTCGGCCACAAGGTGTCCCTCAATGGGGCGGAAAAATCCCACGCCCATTCTTCCTATGGCTTCTCGAGGTATTTCATCATCTACATCACAAGAAACAACATCTCGCCCCCCTTGGGAGCCGTCATTCTCTTCGAATACCACACTACAAGATTCTTCAACACGCCCGGTGGACTTGTTGAAGACTCTATAAGTGTGGGATTCGGCACCATAACCAACAAAAATACCTTCTATTGCTTTCGGATCAAATTTACCTAAACGAACTCCTTTTCTTTGAAAGAAACACTTACACCCAAAAACCCGGTAGTAGGAGATGTTGGGCTTGCTTCCGGTGAGTATTTCATATGGAGTCTTGTTTAGGCCTTTGCGGAGGAAGAGCCGGTTTGAAGAGTGACAAGCCGTAGAGATGGCTTCGGCCCAAAAGTTGTATGGAGACTTAAACTCTGCCAACATGGACCTAGCCATATCCATAAGAGTCCGGTTCTTCCTTTCGGCTACACCATTTTGTTGAGGGGTATATGCAGCGGAATATTGATGACGAATCCCCTCATCACTAAGAAATCCATTTAAGGTGTAGTTCTTGAACTCCGAGCCATTGTCACTTCTAATTGCCAAAATAGTTTGCCCATGTTGACGTTCAACTTCCTTGGCAAAGTCGATGACGGTTTGTTGAGTCTCACTCTTATGCTTGAAGAAGTAAACCCAAGTATATCTTGAATAGTCATCAACAATCACCAAACAATATTTCTTCCCATCAAGACTTGCATGAGAGGGAGGACCAAAGAGATCCACATGAAGGAGCTCCAAGATCCTCTTGGAAGAAATGATAGTCTTGCTTGGGTGGGGAGAATCATGCATTTTTCCTAGAACGCAAGCCCTGCAAACACGATCTTTGGCAAAAGAAACATTCTCTTTTAGTCCGAGTATGTGGCCACCCTTGTGAAGGCTTTGCAAAGTTCTCATATTGACATGGGATAAACGGCGATGCCAAAGCCAACCCACATCGGCCTTTCCAAATAAACACATTGCACTTGTAGTGGTTTTCCCCGAAAAGTCCACCACATACAAGTTATTTTCAATGTGTCCAACGAAAGCGACCTTTAGAGACTTGCTCCACAAGAGTACCACAATGTCATTATCAATGAAGACGGCAAATCCCATCTTACCAAGTGCACGAACTGAAAGTAAATTGTAACCAAGGGTCTCAACAAGCATGACGTCCACAAGGGAAATATCCGGTGCGACCACCACCTTGCCAAGACCCAATACCTCGGATTGTGACATGTCTCCATAAGTGACGGTTATGTGGTTGTCATTTGGTCTCATCTCCGTCATAATCTCCTTGCTTCCGGTCATATGACTTGTGCATCCACTATCAAGCACCCATTTTGATCCTCCGGAAGCATAGTCCTACAAGAGATCATTGCTTGGTTTTAGGTCCCCATTTTTCAATGGGTCCTCTTTTGTTAGCAACAAGGGTCTTTGGAACCCAAATAGACCAAGCAATATAACCATCATTTGGACCAACATATTTTGCATAAACATCACCATAATAATCACGAAATAAAACATAGTGAGGGTTAGCAATTCCCGCATGATCATCATGAGTGGCTTTGCCACCCACAATAGGATCCTTCTTTGCTTGAGCGGGCTTGGCCTTCTTTTTCTTGTTGTTCTTCTTCTTCTTCTTTGAGACATAGCCAATCCCCGTTTTATCACCAAATGCCTTTTGCTTACTCAAAAGGTCATTCAAGTTTTTCTCACCAATGGGAATGGAGGATTTGGCAAGCTCATCTTTCAACCTAGCATTTTCTTCAATAACATTTGCATGATCACAAGTAGAAGTAGAAGAACTAGGCACATTATTCTTAGTCAATTGAATTTGAAGTTGTTCATGTGACTTGGTAAGAATAGAGTGTTCACTTTTCAAGGCCTTGTGAGCCTTGTCAAGATCTTCTAAATCCTTAACAAGTATATCATGACCAACACCAAATTCAACCTTTTCCTTTTTAAGCATTTTTACTTTAGCACGAGCATGATCTCGCTCTTTAATGAGTTTGGAGACAACTTCATTATTAGATTCCTCAATGGAATTGAGCTTTTCTTCAAGAGTTGCTCGTTCCTCTTGCTCTTCTTCAAGAGACTCGGTTAGTGAGGCAATATCTTGAGCATATTCTCTTTCAAGCCTCATTTGTTCATCTAGTTTTTCAAGAGTTTTACCATATTGGCTCAATAGACGTTCAAAGTGAATCTTATGAACGCCATCTACACTAGACACATAGTCATCAAAAGCAATAATTTCTTCCTTTACTCTAAGACTAGCAAGATCATTCAAGGAAGCATCATTTGTCTTAGAGGAAGAGAAAGATGTGGGTGATACCTCGGAAGACTTGGCCATAAGGCATTTGATATTCTTGAGAAGAGAGTCCTCATTGGGGGATTCAAAGAGTGATGTGGAGGAAGTGGAGGTGGTTGCCATTGCGGCCATCTCACTAGTTGTGGTTTCTTCTTCATCACTCTCACTTGCGGAGTACTCTTCTTGAGTCAAGAACACAAACTTTGGTTGCTTCTTCTTCGGTCCACCCTTCTTCACAAATGGCTTCTTGGATGGTGACTTGGTCTTGTTTTTGAAGATGAGCTTCCCACCATGGTCTTCTCTCTTCTCATAAGGGCACTCGGCAACGAAGTGAAATCTATCATTGCAATTGTAGCATGTCCTCACCCTTTGACCATTGTTGTCATTCCTTTGATAGCCACTTGACTTGCTTCTTCTTTGATTGTCTTCTTTGGCCTTGTGTGGATCAACCCAAAATGTTTTTCCATAGAAGGCCATGTGCTCATTGTACTCATGCCTTATGTCCTCGGGACACATCTCTAGCCTTGCTTCAATACTTGCTTGAAGAGGAACCTCTTTCTCAAGCACACTAGCCTTTAATGCAAGATTGGAGCTTCTTTGCATTCCAATGGCACGAGCACGAGCATCTTCTGCATTTTGTGCGGAAACCTTGTAGGCTTGAATCTCTTGCATCACTTGATTGGAGGTCATCTCATTGAAGTTGTGCTTTCCTTGAACACTCTTTATATCCGCGGGCTCATATGGAGTGAGAGCAAGAATATACTTCATCTTGATCCACTCATCATCAATATGGTGAGCACCGAGGTTCTTGAAGGTGGTAGCAATGGTCTTGAGTCTTCTATACATTTCTTGATGATCCTCACCATCCATCATGAAGAAACCCTCCGCTTGATTTGAGAAAGCAATATATCTTGTCTTCTTCATGCTCTCATTGCCAACAAAGACGTCGGAGAGAGCTTGCCAAGCTTCTTTGGCGGTGAAGAAGTGTTGGATGTGAGGCAAGTCCTTGGATCCCACGGCGACTTGAATCATGTGAAGAGCGGTAGCATTGAGTTGGCTATCAACCGTCTCTCTTCTTGTCATGTTGTGGGGATCCACGGCCTTGAATCCTTCCTCAACGATCCTCCAAAGCTCGATGCAAGAACTGCGCATATGAGAGATCATTTGATATTGCCATTGACCAAAGTTTAATGCATCAAGCTTAGGCGGATCACCTCTATGGTTAATATGAGGATGAGGTACCGGCGGGTCGGGTGAATACCAATGCGGGTATTCACCTTTCCCGTCGGCCTTGGTGGAAGACTTAGCATCACCATTTTTGTCGGCACCCTCCTCATCTATCCCCACATTCTCCACTTGTGGAGTAGCGGGTTTTTCCGGAGGTGGAGGAGCATTAGCATTTTTAGCTTGCAAGAGTTGCGCTATCATTTCACGCAACTCATTTACTTGAGATGTCATGGAAGCCATGGATGATTCCAAAGATTTGAACTCACCCATGGAAACTTGGCCCGAGCCCTCACTAGGTGAGGTTTCCATACTCTTAGGCGGTTAAGCCCGAAATAAGAGCCGAGGCTCTGATACCAATTGAACGGATCGTATGGGCACCTAGAGGGGGGGGGTGAATAGGTGCTACTCAAATTTTAGTTCTTTTTCAATTTAGGCTTGACACAAAGGTAAATTCTCTAGATATGCAACTAAGGTGAATTTACCTATATGTCAACTAGCAAGCTAAACAAGATACAATATATAAAGGCAATAAAGGATAGAGGTAACCGAGAGTGGAGCACGCGGAGACACGGATGTAATTCCCGTAGTTCCTTCCTTTTTAGGGGAAGTACGTCTACGTTGGAGGGGTGTGGTTGCCACAAAGGCCTAACCAACGCCACAAAGGCTCACCCTATTCTCCGGTGCAAGCTTCCGCCACAAAGGCCTAGCTCACTTTCCACTAAGGGATTCCTCAAGGCGGAATCGGCCTTTACAATCTTGGGGCACGCATCCACAACCAAATCGGAGGCTCCCAAGCACAACACAATGCTGTCAAACAACAAGTAGCAATATATCAAATACACAAACAAGGTCTTGGGACACAAGGGAACCCAAGACACAAGGGCCCTCAAGCAAATGAGAGGGGAAATCAAATCGCTTTGGTGAGGATGTAGAGGATGGTCTTCTCCTTCATTCTCCAAAGATCAAGAGCCTTGGTGGGGTGAGGGAGGAGATCTACTTGCTTTGGTGAGCTCAACAATGGTGGTGTTCTTGAATCTTGGCTGGCTACCCATTGGAGAAGAAGAGGGGGGTATATATACCCCCCAAAATATCTGACCGTTGGCAGCCAGGAGGTCCGGCTATAGCCGGAGTTAAGTCCGGCTAAAGCCGGCCACACCGGCTAAAGCCGGCCTCAGACCGGCTATAGCCGGCCTGAAAAATCCGGCCCAGCCGGAAATAGCCGGACAAATAGCCGGTTGAGTCCAGAGGCGCAGGACCCCTCTCGAAAACGAGCAGTCCGGCTATAGCCGGTCTGGGACCGGCTAAAGCCGGCCTTCCTGGCCAACATTTATCTGAAACTTCTCCCTGAGCTGATTTTCACCATTTCCTCGATAAATTCCTTTGGGCAATATTAAATATTAAGTATAACATATAAAACCCAATATCTTTGTGCAAGAATATTATAAAATCCTGCAAAGCATAATCACACATTAATAGATAATGTATTGTTAACAAACGCCAAAATCAATTAGGCGGGAAATGCTCTTTCAAAGGGGCATCATCAGAAGTGGACCGAGGCGGCCACACACATAGGGGCGCGGCTAGCCCTGGGCCGCGCTGCCCTATTGTGTGGGCCCCATATGGCCCCACTCCGTCTCCTCTTCGGTTCTCTGGAAGCTTCGGTGAATTTCTAGATGTTTGGCCTTTGTTTCATCCAATTCCGAGAATATTTCCTGTGTAACTTTTCTGAAACACAAAAATAGCAGAAAATAGGGAACTGCGCTGTGGCATCTCGTTAATAGGTTAGTTCCGGAAAATGCATAAAAATTCCCCGAAGTGTAACGAAACACTAAGCAAATGGTGTAATAAACGCATGGAGCATCAAAAATTATAGATACATTAGAGACGTATCAGGATTCTCCTCATCACGATGGGGTGATGGTGACTCATCTCGAGGGGATTCATCAAATCGGATGCACTACTGCCTCCCATCCTCTTCCCCTGAATCACTCAAAATTCTCCCCGAGCGGGTGCATGTCGCAGAGCCTTTTCCTGATGTGTCATCGCTCCGGCGGCTGTCGCGGTTGGCCGCACCGTCATTCCCATGCGTAAGCACCAGGATCCAACGATCATCCACAGACGAATCTGCGCAATGGAAGGGATAACTCGAGGAGGGGGTAAGCGATCACGTTCCTCTAATCGGAGGAGGGGTAGAGATGGCTGTCGCCCGAGATTGAGCTATGGCGGCAGGGAGCGGAGGCGCCCAGGGGAGAGATGAGCTTTGTCTCGCTAGAGATTTTTTTCCCTTTTCATATGGATCTTGTGTCTTGTCTCGCTCGGTGAGTGAGCTGAAAAACCAATCGTAACTGGGCCAGGCCCATACGGGCGACGGACGAAAAACCTACTGACACACGAACCACGAATGAAAGTACTTACCGGTGGCAATGATGTAAAAAAATTAAAAGGTGGAATCCCCAAAAACTGAGAGAAACCCTTTTGCTTTTATTATTAGGTATAGATATATAAAAGTTTCCTGTTTTAACGATCTCTGATCAAAGCCAAATCAGCAATTGATACTGTAGATGGTTGCCATCTACAGTAACGCATCGTCCTTTTATGTCGATGGTTCGTGCGACGGACTACGTGTCATCGCTGTAAAAGGAAGGCGGTCAAAGCGGTGGTCAAAAGCGGTAGTGAAGGAATAATGGGGGTGCGTTGATTGGTGATACGTCTCCAACGTATCTATAATTTTTGATGCTCCATGCTTGTTTTTACACCATTTGCCTATTGTTTCGTTACACTTCGTGGCACTTTTATGCATTTTCCGGAACTAACCTATTAACGAGTTGCCACAGTGCTAGTTCCCTGTTTTCTGCTATTTTTGTGTTTCAGAAGTGATACACAGGAAATATTCTCGGAATTGGACGAAACAAGTTCCTGAAGTCTTATTTTACCCGGAAGCTTCCAGAGATCCGAAGGAGAGAAGGAGAGGGGCCACCAGGGGCCCACACGCAGAGGTGGCGCGGCCAGCCCCTGGCCCACGCCACCATAGCGTGAGGCCACCTGGCCCCACTCCTCACATCGCCCCTTCGCCTATAAAGACCCCACGACGGAAAAAACCTAAGGACCCGATCAATTTTCCAGAACACATCGCGATCCGCCGCCGCCATCGACCCAAAGATCGGGAGGGTCCAGAAGCTCTTCCCGGCACCCTGCCGGAGAGGGGAATCACCACCGGAGGTCTTCTTCATCGCCATGCTTGCCTCCGGAGCGATGAGTGAGTAGTCTACCTTGAACTATGGGTCCATAGCAGTAGCTAGATGGTTGTCTTCTCCACCATGTGCTTCATGTTTAGATCTCATGAGCTGCCCTACATGATTGAGATCACCGTTATGTAATTCTACATGTTTGGTTTGTTGGGATCCGATGAATATTGGTGTTTATGATTGAGTTGCTGTACTGAATATTATCTTTTGTTATCTCTATGTTGTTTATGATCTTGCATGATCTCTGTTGTTAGTAGCTATCTTGGCCGAGTAGTTGCTAGTGACTCCAAGAGGGGGTATTTATGCTCGATAGTGGGTTCATGCCTCTATTTAACTTGGGGGAGTGACAGAAACTTCTAAGGTTGTAGATGTGCTGTTGCTACGAGGGAGAAAACAGCATTCATATGCTCAAGGGCATATGCTTTGTTTACATTAATACTCATGGGGTGTTCGGATTGATATCCCCGGGAGTGGATTATTAGTCATAGATGCAGTTGGATGGCGGTCTATGTACTTTGTTGTAATGCCCAGAGTAAATCTCATAGTGATCTTCTTGACATATCACGTTTATCTTTATTCTATCAATTGCCCAACTGTAATTTGTTTACCCAGCATGTGTTATTTATCATATGGAGAGACACCACTAGTGAACTGTGGATCCCGGTCCTATTTCCATCATATTACTATCACCTGTTTACTTTACTCGCACTGTTTACTTTACTCGCATATTTTACTGTTTTCCACTCGATATACTCATAACCTTTGTTTCAAGCAAACTGGTGAGATTGACAACCTCATCGTAAGTTGGGAGAAAAGTACTTGGTTGTGTGTGTGCAGGTTCTGCGTTGCTACTGGCCGAAGATGAGTCAACAAGTGCGCCCTTGTTGGAGTGCTATTAAGCCAGTCTGCATCACCTTCAGTCGTTTGTCTCTCCTCTTCAAGAACGATATTAAACCTTGGTTTCTTAACTGAGCGAAAACTAGCTGGTATACTCATCACACCTTCCTCTTGGGGTTCCCAACGGGCTGGTCATTCACCACGCACAAGGAAACTTCTGGTGCCATCAACCACGCGCCAGCAGCTAATTTTCTGGCGCCGTTGCTGGGGAGGAAGTAGAAGAATTCTGCGAGGGGAGTTTTTCGCACACACATCCTTTACTTTGTTTTATTGTTTTGCTTTACTTTATTTATTTTACCTGCATCGTTTTATATCAAAAACCCAAAAAAATTAGAATCCTTGTAGTTGTTATTTCTTTACTTTAGTTTATTATGTCTAGTTCAGTTGCTACTACTATGTCGCCCGAGGATATGATTTTCACTTTTAAACTAAAGGATGAGGAAAGCTTTAAAGAAGCTTGGTCTAGAATTTATGATTGGCATGGAAAAACTGAACCTAAAATGACATTGAGTTTGCTTCTTAGTAGCTTTTACTTTGGACTTTCTCTTCGTTATAGATATGCTTTGGATGCTACTGCTGAAGGAGATTTCCTTCATTGTGATGGAGATCAAGCCTTCAATATTATAAAAAAGTTGATTACAATTTATAGAATGCCAACCTATTTTGATTCCTCTCTTGTGTGCATTTTTAATAGACTTGATACTCTTGAGACCCGCACTGCTAGTTTGAACTCTTGCTACAATACTTTGCGACAGCATTTTGATTATGTGCCAACAAATACTGAACCTTCGAGTTGGTATCCTACGGTAAAAATCACCATTAGTGGTGAAACTTTTCATGCTCGTTGTGATATTATGTCTGAATTTTGTCTCATGCCAAAGGATGTCTATGAATCTTTGAGCCTTTGGAAGCTTTCTGAGGGGGGAGAAGGAATTTCTCTTACTAACAATGCCACTATATTTCCCATTGGAATAGCTGAAGGAGTTTTTACAAAAGTCCTAGGAAGAATAATATCTACTGATTATCTTGTTATTGAATGTGTAGGGAAAGGACAAATCACACTTGGAAGATCCCTCCTGAAGCTCCTGGGCGCCGTCATCGATGTGGGAAAAGGCAATATAAGATTTATCTCTCCATCTTGCAATAGCCATGTCTTTCCTAGAGTAAAGAGCAAAGGTAATAAAGGAAGACGTAAGGCACGCGCTGATCCTAGTGCTTCATCACTTGATGTTACTTGATTCGCAATTTTCTGCGCCTAGCTCAAAGGCGTTAAAGAAAAGCACTCTTGGGAGATAACCCAATGTTTTATTTTCAGTACTTTTTATTTTATTTGAGTCTTGGAAGTCATTACTACTGTAATGACTGCTCCTTATCTTGTTTATTTCGTTTTTGTGTCAAGAGAAGCCTCTAATTCGAGTGAGGTAAAGATTTGGGGATGTTGCTGTCCTGAAACTGTTTTCAGTGCTGCACCGTAAAAATTCGTATAAATTCTCTGTATATCTTTTGGACCTGTAATTTCTTCTGCATAGGCCCCAGTTTATATCCAAACTTTAGTTAGTTGAACACTTTTTGATTTGAGCAACAGAAAACCCCTAAAAAATTCGACCTTTGTCAGCTATTCAGTTTTGACAGATTTCTGCCAATATTTGTGTTTGCCACTTTATCGCTTTCTTTTGAGTTCTTTTGATCACGGAACTTTTGGGGAGGTTGCTACAGTAGTATTTGCTATATATGTGGTGGTTTTGAGTTGAAACCTGAAGCAAAAAGAGGTCGATTATATGTTATGCTTACACTAATGTTGCTAATAGAATTGTGTTTAGTTTTGTACGAAGGAAGATTTCAAGTGTAGGGATTGGAGAATGATGAGATGAGTTGAAGAATGGACAAAAGCTCAAGCTTGGGGATGCCTATGCATCACCCTAATAAATACCCAAGAAGTACAAGCGTCAAAGCTTGGGGATGCCCCCGAGGCACCCCTTCTTCATCGGCAAAAATTAGGTCACCTTTCAAAATACTATATTTTTATTGCTTCATGCACTATGTGTTTTTCTTGGAGCGTCAGTTTTTTTAGTTTTCTTAGTTCGTTTAGATTGTTTGTTTGCTGCAATAAATGGTTGGACCCCAACAAATTTCTTTTGGAGGAGATGTACTCGTTTTCATTTGCAAAGAACGCTCTAGTTTTCACTCTTATTAAAAACCGAGTGTTCTTCTTTTTCCGCTACTGCTTTTGGTTTTCGTTTTCACCTTGAATTGCATTCAGACCTTGTCATATCTTTTTATCAAGGTGTATTTTTGCCTCTGATCTTTATTGGTTTTCATCAAAAGAGGTGTTTATAAAAATTTCAAATGGTGTTGGAAAATAGAAAAAGCTTTATGCAAAATAGTGGTACAAGAAGGAGCTTGTGTAGACTGCGGCTTAGGCTTTTTTATGTCATGCTTGATGTCTTTTTGATAGTATGATTATTGGTTTTGCTGTAGCATGAGTTGTCTCAAATAACTGAGATTGCTTAATGAGCCTTTGAAAAAATCATGCGTTGTTTTTATTGTATGGAAGCATTATTTTGGTTTTCTCCTTGATGCTTTATTTGGGTTGACTTGGCACATGCTCACACATGTTAGACTCTTACAAAGTCGCCAATAGCCTTCATGATCATTTAGTTTTTGACTTTTGATGCCATCTTATGCTTCTTTTAATGTTGCTTTGTCGCTTTGCATGATTTTGGCCATTATTGCTCTCTTAGTTGGTCGCTCCGAGTCTTTTGCTAGCCCTCGCCTTGTACTGAGTATGAGCTCTACTCGTGCATCCAACTCCTAAAAGCCAAAGTTTTCCAAAGTGTCCACCATACATACCTACTAGCAATTTGCTATTCCAAGTAAATTTGACTTGCTTTTATTTTCTCTTCAAATTAAACTCTTACCAGTGTTATGCGAAATTCGGTCAGTAAAGCTCTCATGAACCGGAAGGCACACTTTACTTTTTCCTGTTCTTAAAAATTTGACATTGTGGTCTCTTATGTTGAGTTGTTATGCTTGCAAGTTGTAAGTTGGATTCTAGCCCAGCCATGCTGTCATGGGCAAGCTTTCAACATTGCACTTCTTATTTGAGTCGATATCGTGATCTTTTGTTTATGGATGCCCGCATTGTGAAATGAATTGGGTATCTTGTGGGGATCATGGAGTTTGTATATGTGTTAGGGAAATGCCAGGCCGCCAATCTAAGCCATGCATAATTCATGGTGGAAATTTGCAGCATACCCATGGTGAACATACGACGACGCATCTCACACTAAAAAGCTAAACAAAAGGCAAATAAAAGAGATGTCGAGGTGTTCATTGTCTGCTTGTCCTGTCATTTTGGTGAGGGCTTGTTCCATGTCATCGGGCACGGAGGTACCCCATTGGCGGTTCTCAATGATATGCATATACTTACAATGACAAGAGCCTTGCTTGGGACTCTAAGTAAAGTAGCATGAGGTTTGGATACTCGTATTCACGGGGCACGAGGTTTTCAACTTATGATTTGTCAAGCATATGCATCATAATTGTTCTTGCATTAACTCTAACCATTCAAGATGCTTATGATGGGGGCAATGAGAGCTCAAAGCCAGTAAGTACCATAATTTTTGAAGGTTATAAAACTTGCAATCACTGCTTCCCTCCGCGAAGGGCCTTTCTTCTATTTTTATGTTGAGTCACCACCTTCTATCTTTATGCACCAATAAGAGAGCATAGTTGTCATTCTTAGTATAATGTGCATTATCCCAAAGTTTTCATTGATTGATTCATATTGTTGGTTTCACTTGTTCTTAAATTATTTGTATCTAGTCGCCCTCTTAAACTTGAAGGTGTCCTATGCATTTATGTTTTGCTCTCTTTGAAGGACAAGCTGAAAACCATTTGTATGTTTTCCTTATGATTTGAACTCACGTTTGACATTCATTGTTTTATTTTCATGATCTTTTGTTTGAGTTCATTTGCATGTTTACAACATGGTTGCTAAGTTTCTTATTGTCAAGATTATATCTTCATGCCCATGTTTTTAAGTTCTTATGATCCCAGCTCACAAATGCTTACATACATGTTCAAGATTGTGTAGGTGCATGTCACCTCAAAAATTATTATTTTGTTATCACTTACCTACTCGAGGACGAGCAGGAGTTAAGCTTGGGGTTGCTTGATACGTCTCCAACGTATCTATAATTTTTGATGCTCCATGCTTGTTTTTACACCATTTGCCTATTGTTTCGTTACACTTCGTGGCACTTTTATGCATTTTCCGGAACTAACCTATTAACGAGTTGCCATAGTGCCAGTTCCCTGTTTTCTGCTATTTTTGTGTTTCAGAAGTGATACACAGGAAATATTCTCAGAATTGGACAAAACAAGTTCCTGAAGTCTTATTTTACCTGGAAGCTTCCAGAGATCCGAAGGAGAGAAGGAGAGGGGCCACCAGGGGCCCACACACAGAGGTGGTGCGGCCAGCCCCTGGCCCGCGCCACCATAGCGTGAGGCCACCTGGCCCCACTCCTGACATCGCCCCTTCACCTATAAAGACCCCCCGGCGGAAAAAACCTAAGGACCCGATCAATTTTCCAGAACACATCGCGATCCGCCACCACTGTCGACCCGAAGATCGGGAGGGTCCAGAAGCTCTTCCCGACACTCTGCTGGAGAGGGGAATCACCACCGAAGGTCTTCTTCATCGCCATGCTTGCCTCTGGAGCGATGAGTGAGTAGTCTACCTTGGACTATGGGTCCATAGCAGTAGCTATATGGTTGTCTTCTCCACCATGTACTTCATGTTTAGATCTCATGAGCTGCCCTACATGATTGAGATCACCGTTATGTAATTCTACATGTTTGGTTTGTTGGGATCCGATGAATATTGGTGTTTATGATTGAGTTGCTGTACTGAATATTATCTTTTGTTATCTCTATGTTGTTTATGATCTTGCATGCTCTCCGTTGTTAGTAGCTATCTTGGCCAAGTAGTTGCTAGTGACTCCAAGAGGGGGTATTTATGCTCGATAGTGGGTTCATGCCTCTATTTAACCTGGGGGAGTGATAGAAACCTCTAAGGTTGTAGATGTGCTATTGCTACAAGGGAGAAAACAACATTCATATGCTCTAGGGCATATGCTTTGTTTACATTACACACTTTTCTTAATGCAATTATCTATTGTTCACAACTTAATACTCATGGGGTGTTCGGATTGATATCCCCGGGAGTGGATTATTAGTCATAGATGCAGTTGGATGGCGGTCTATGTATTTTGTTGTAATGCCCAGAGTAAATCTCATAGTGATCTTCTTGACATATCACGTTTATCTTTATTCTATCAATTGCCCAACTGTAATTTATTTACCCAGCATGTGTTATTTATCTTATGGAGAGACACCACTAGTGAACTGTGGATCCCGGTCCTATTTCCATCATATTGCTATCACCTATTTACTTTACTTGCACTGTTTACTTTACTCGCATACTTTACTGTTTTCCACTCGATACACTCATAACCTTTGTTTCAAGCAAACCGGTGAGATTGACAACCTCATTGTAAGTTGGGAGCAAAGTACTTGGTTGTGTGTGTGCAGGTTCCGCGTTGCTACTGGCCGAAGATGAGTCAACAAGTGCGCCCTTGTTGGAGTGCTATTAAGCCAGTCTGCATCACCTTCAGTCATTTGTCTCTCCTCTTCAAGAACGATATTAAACCTTGGTTTCTTAACTGAGGGAAAACTAGCTGCTATACTCATCACACCTTCCTCTTGGGGTTCCCAACGGGCTGGTCATTCACCACGCACAAGGAAACTTCTGGTGCCATCAACCACGCGCCAGCAATTGGTCTCCCTCTCGTGACTTCTCCACATGACCTCCTACATCGAACGCCTCTGCGACCCTGGCCCAGATGGGAGAGCCACGCGAGGAGGCCGGCAATGATGCGGCTGCGCGGAGGAGTACCAGGGGGCCGAGGATGACCTTCTTCCCACCGGTGATGCTCTCCCCTGCTGCTCGGCTCTGGGGTTCTAGGCTACCCTCTTTTCTGGTGGCGTGAGATATGGAGGTCGGCTTTCGCGGAGCGCGTCAAGGCACAGGGCATGCTGGAACCCCCTCTTCTTCACAGGTTTCCTCTCTCTCCTGATTTAGAATTTCGATTTGGCAATTTCAGCATCTCTCTTCCCATGATGCGGGTCTCTGATGCAAGCTCGATTTATTTGCGTATTGTGTTGATGTTCAGCTACTAATCTGGTTCGATTCGCTTGGAGAATATGAGTTTTTGTCATATTGTGCCTGCGGTGACCCAGCATACCACAGCATGTTGCAGTATGCAAGTCATTGATATAACACTTGCAGAACAACCCTCCACAAATATTACATCCCTCAGAATGGTACAACAGAAACATTGCGGGCCCAAATACAAACTGAACTTCATATTATTACAAACCAAAGCGTGATGATGACGAAATGCTCCCCACAAGAGATGTGACGACCTCAAATTTGATAACAAATTCGAAGTGCCCGTTATGTATTCCACCGCAATCCCAGAACCATTGTTGCGATATACATAACGTAGTTGGTAACCAGTTCCCTAGACATTACAATACGATGATTCAAATACACTGGTCATATAGACCAAGTCATATTACAACACAACATAGCAGCGGAAATAACGTCTTCGGGTCCATGCCTTCACCCTACAGGCAATGGCGACTCATGGAGACGAGCTTAGTTCTGGTACTCTTCTTCATACCCTTCCTCCTGGTATTCTTCCCCATAGTCTAGCCAAGTTGATAGCCATGGACACAGCCGTGAGTACATTGGATGCACTCGCAAACCATCTTATAAATGAAAAGATGAAGTAGAAATGCAGGGTTGATATGGTGGACTAAGCACTAAGTTGTTTGGCAAAAAGCTAGTTTTATTTCCCAAGAATGTTCATTTATAGGAAAGAGATTTAGTTCTCTAAGTTCCATCTAAAGAGGATTTCAAGTGTGTCAACAACACGTCAAGTCAAGTCATTCATCCAGTTCACCATTGTCACTTTTAATCCTGACAAAAGTCAAGTACAGCTTGCCAACCGTCCATGACCGCGGACGCGGCTATTCGAATAGTTTCAAAACCTCTGCAGAGGGGTACACTTTACCCACAAGATTCGATACATCTGCCGGGAGAAATCCACGGTTCGACATACACAAAGTATGCGAGGTTCAGATAATCCAACAAAACCTTTCACTTGCTCATCCTAGTATAGGATCCTTCCCTAGAGCCCGGGATACGGAACCCCACTCCGGCGCCTCTAGTTCTGCCCATCCCGGAGGCCGGGTTAGTGGAATCCACTTGGTCCAGAAAGAACCGCTCACGGTGTCCTTCCATGAAGATTTGATACAAGGCCTCCCATACTAAGATAAACAAGCTACGGATTAAGCCCCTTCCCATATAGGGGTAATGTGGTTGTACGGTAAAATTGGCTCCCATGGTACATCACTCGTTGTCATTGAGAAATATATTTCATAGTTCTTAGTCAAGATTGATTTTCTTTCATAAAGCCATTCTGTAGGAGAAATCTCCATTTCAAGTTTCAAGTTCAAGTCACCAATTTCAACTAGAGTTCCCCTTATAGATGGCCTCAATATTATTAGCGACTAAGCAACTACATTGAGTGATGACCACTAAATAGAGTTGGATAAACTCAGCTTGATGCTCTTGATAATCAAGACATCAATATACTTCTATCATTCTACTCTAGCAATTCAATCATGCAATTTACTCAAAACAAGTAGAATGCAATATTAAAACTAGGTAGTGGGAGTATGAATCAAAAGATGGCTTGCCTTGGTTGGCAAAGTGTCCGGGGTTTTCTTCTTCTTCTTGATAATAATAATCCCCTCCAATATCCTCCTCGGCAACACTAGCGTCTAATAACGAATAAACACAAAGCACACCATCACTTCACCAAGCTAACAACACACCAAGCACACATCTTTGTTTGCTAACCAAAGTATTCAGGTTGCACTTTTATGGTGTTGGATTGTAAGTCTTTCTTCTAAGTTTTTCTTCAAGTGTGCAAGCTAGATTCTTTACTAAGTGGCATAGGTGGTTCACTTGTGCAGCATTGGTATTGATTTAGGGTTACTAAGACAAGTTTAAGTGGGATGGATCCACTAAGTGAATTGGCATTGAGGGCAATTAATTCTAAGTGTGCACTAGTGATCTATCATTTTATGCTACAAAATAGGATTGGGTTAGGGTCTAAATGATCACACTAATATGGTTTGGGGTAGATTAGTGTTGACTAACAGTAAGAGGGGTCATTAGTAAGTTCACATTTTAATTTTCATGATTTTTGATGGCTTAAATAATTTTCTAGAAATCTTTCATTAGTCAACAAGCTATGGTCACACTATTCATATCTAATTTAATTCTTAACTTATTTTTAATTCTAACCAGTTCTATTGGGTAGATTATTTTATAAGCTTTCCAATGCATATTTATTTGCTAGATTTGGATTTGTAAAACTCTAGGAATTAAAGTTTGAAAATAACATCTGAAACATATTCAAATTAATTAAAAGGGCGGGAGAATAATTTAGAAAATGAAACGAACCGATTTCTAGCTAACTGGGCCGAGTCTGAGTAGAACCCGAACGGGCCTGGCCCAGAAAACGATTCGCTCGGCTGGGGAAAAAATAAAACGGGCCTGACAGGTGGGACCTACTCGTCAGACCTAATTACAAAACCCGAATCGGTATGCTAGCGTCGGATCAGAATCGGACGGCTCAGCTTCATCGTCTTCCTCAGCACGGCGGGAGCTCACCTGCGAGCAGTGAAGATCGTTCGACAGCGAGGGCGAGGCGTAGAGGAAGCAGAGCTCGTCGGCGACGTACGGGATCGGCGGCGGCGAGGCTCCTCTTCCGATTCCCTGCAGCAGCTTGCCCCCAGGTGGTCGAACGCGGCGGCGCTCCGCTTGTCCAGTACCACTCCGGCGAGGCTGGCGACGGCGAGCTAGGGCAAGCGGGGCTAAGCGACTATGTCTGGGAGGTAGCTGGGAGTGAGGTGAGTCGCTTCGCTTGATCGGAGGGGGTATTTATAGTCTCAGGAGGCCAGGAGCAAGGCGACCAGAAGCTCGCTGGCTCGGGGGTCCTGGTTGCGTTCGAAGGTCTCTCCGGCCACGGCGGCCACGCTCGCGTGCTGGAAGGGTTCTTGCTTGGCCGCGGGAGGCTGTGGGTCGGCTCTGGCGCCTCCAAGCTGGTCGGCATCGCGCAGGACAGAAGGTTACCGGGAGGGGGCCCTGGGTGCAAACCTTGCCGTCCCTCCGCTTCTCCTGGCCTGGGTCGGGGCTGAGGGCGCTGGAGTCGATCGAGGAGAGGTCAAGGAGCATGGCGACAGTGCTGGAGCGAGCCAGCACAGTGCAGCTCCAGTGAAGTTGATTTCGTTTTGATTTTCTTCTGCCAGTGTTCGACGAAATGCCCGCAAGAACTCAAAATTCGAATTTTCAAAATTTTCCACTTTGGGTGCTCATCATATTGGATAAGGTACCCAGTCATATTTTTGTTATGAAGAAAGGTTGAGTTTTGCAGAAATTTATATTTCAAATTTGATATAGTTCCTGTTTCAGATTCAAACTTTGGCTCAAGTTTGAGTGAGGCTCCAGTTTGAAATTTGGATAAATGCTTGTTGGTTGAGTTAGTATACAACTTGGTTAAACTCAACTTGCTGGCCAAACCTGAAGGTGGGTTCTAGATTTCTTAATCCAAGGGCTCAAAGTGGTGCAGTCAATAACAATTCCTAGATCATATTAACTTTATCTCTTTCTTTCTTATTTTTACTTCTGGTTTCTTTGCTTCCTAAAAATCTTCTCAATTGATTTTGTTGGTTCACTTAGATTTATCTAACCAATGCTCAATCAAAAATCACACACATAAAATCATAGAATACAAATAAAAGAAAATGCATGTATGCATACAATAACAGATAAAAAGTTTTATTTGGGTCCAAAATTTGGCACTTTATTTATTAAGAAGTGGATTACAATTTCTGAGTTGTTACAAGAGAACACCTCAAGTGCTTAGTGTTTACAACAACTGGAAAGCTTCAAATAATTAAACACGTGAAGAACTCAACAACTTATTCCTATTCTACAGTTGCTCGGTTCCTCGACTAAGGAACTATTCTACTAGTTAGACAATCTTCACTCTGAGTCCTCGCCAGAAGACTCTCCATAGCATATGAAGTAATCCACGCCTTCGACTCCGCGAGAAAGATCTGGCTCCTCGTAGAAGATGTCCTGCTGGCCTCCGATGGTGTTCAGAGCCGCCTCATCTAGCTCTTCACAGTCTAGCAAGGGTTTAAGAGATTGGGGTGAGTAACGAGCATTACGCAGCAAGTTTCTTTAGAAAGAAGTTGTGTGATATGCACTATCTACAGCCATGGACCCAAAAGAGTCGTATGCCAATGCAAGGTTTTATCAAAGTTTCTTGAAAGATTACTTTTACTTTAGAAAACTATGCCCAACAGCCAACACAGGGTATTAGTGCCTTGAGAGCACCTTTCCTGCCGCGTTCGCAGCTCCTTCCTGGAACAAGGGGTAACATGTCACATCTTTTTACACTCTGCAGAGGTGTGTCATTCCAAAAGAGATCAAAGCCTTGCTGCACAACCTGGCGTACATTCCCGTCCACACTTCTATGGTGTGGGGCCCAGTCATTGATCCAAGCCATTCACTTCCTTCTTCGCACAACGCATGCCCACCCAATTCACGCAAGCAGGTTGTGCCCCTGATATTCGCCCCCAACAATGAAGTACCTAGGCGTCCCTTGCAGACCATCATAGACACCAGTGGCCGTGGGCACTAAGGGGTCCCACCCATGTGCATGTATTCTCACAAGACATACGGCGAATGGTAGCTGAGTGTCCGTTGACATGCGAACGAGAGAAGATACATATGACTTTCTCATCCCATTCCAAGTCTCTTGGACGACACGGTTTTTACGGCACAAGAATAACTAGGGCATTGGTAGTTAATCCTAGGTTTACTTTGCCGTGCAAGTGGAACCTCCACCACAACAATCTTACCGTGGTTCCACCTGCTAGCCTTCCTATGGTTATCACCACTGGTCGATAACCACTAGTCATATTACTTATGAAAATAGATTTTCCATCCTTTTTGAAATGTTAGAGTTTGAAGTCAACACTTTGCAAGTAGTTTCCAAAATTAGTGCAACCAAGAGATGTGAGCAAGATAAACTTGCCTTGTGACTAAAAGGTAATGGAGTCGGATACTTGGCGATGCTCCTGATCTCCTTATTCTACAGAAATCCAATCATTGTCCGGTAAGGACAATGTTTAAAGAAGCAAATGGATGCTATGTGCAATGATATGCAATGCATGATGATTCATTGACTTTGTTTACTTATTTGTGTGTTTTACCCAAGACTCGGTATTATTAAAATGTTTTAATACAACACAAGGTACTATTGGTGTGTTTTACCCTAGACATGGTAATTCAATCAATCAATTAGGGTTTGAAAGCAATTTGAAATTATAAAACATTGGTTAGAGTTGTTTGAAAAGGAATGGAATTAATTTAATAAATAAAAGACTTAATTTTTATTTTGTTAATTAAAAAATAAGAATTTTGGAATTTTGATAATAAAGGAATATTGTTTTTTTGAATTTGATAATCAAATTGACATTTCATTTTAAAATAAAGAGTTGTTTTCTAAAGTTTAATTTAATCAAATATGAATTTGATTTGAACTTGAAATTTTAAATAAAATAGATTCACAACTCTTTAATTAAAATTAGAGGAATAAAAAGAAAAGAAAAAGAAATAGGACATGGACTTGGCCCAGAGGCCAAGCCAGTCCACCTGGCCTACTGGCCCATCAAGGCCTGGGTCTGGGTCAGTCAAACCGACCCAGCCCACTCGGCTCTCACTCATTCTCTCCCCCTCTCTCGCTCCCGAGCACCTCTCTGGCGAACCCTAGTCGCCCCGCCGCCGCCTGGCGACTCCGGTCGACTCCGGTAAGCTGTGCTGAAGGCTAACTTGGTTCCCAAAGCTTGATGTAAGCTTCTCCAAAATCTCGAAGTGAATTGGGTTCCTCGATCAGAAACTATGGTTTTAGGAACTCCATGCAAACTGACAATTCTGGATAAATACAGATCTGCTAGCTGTCCCGAGTTGTAAGTGGTCTTGACAGGAATAAAGTGGGCTACCTTGGTTAGTCTATCCACAATGACCCAAATAGAGTCATTTCCACGGCTAGACCTTGGAAATCCAGTGATGAAATCCATTCCAACAGAATCCCACTTCCATTCCGGAACTTGCAAAGGTTGCAGCAGTCCAGCAGGACGTTGATGTTCAGCCTTGACTCTTTGACAAATATCACACTTAGAGATGAACGATGCAATCTCACGCTTCATTCCATGCCACCAAAATTGTTCCTTCAGATCTTGATACATCTTAGTTCCACCGGGGTGGATGGAGTAAGGTGTCTCATGGGCTTCCTTCATAATCACTTCCTTTAATTCGGAATCAGCGGGCACACAAATACGGCCTTTATACCAAAGAACTCCTTGATCATCCTCTTCAAATCCTGGCACCTTGCCGGAACTAATTCTGCGCTTGATTCCATCAATACTCTCATTTCCCTTCTGGGCTTCTTTGATTTGGCTCATCAAGGTGGGTTGAAACTCAAGGTTGGCTAGGAATCCTTGACTGACTAGTTCCAATCCAAATTTTTCAAACTCTTGGTGCAACATAGGTTGCTCTTCCTTGATCATCATATTCAATGAGCATGGCTTCCTACTCAACGCATCGGCCACTACGTTGGCCTTACCGGGGTGATAGTGAATTTCCAGATCATAATCCTTGATCAACTCTATCCATCTCCTTTGCCTCATGTTCAACTCCTTCTGGGTGAAAATATACTTCAAACTCTTGTGATCAGTGTAGATCTCACAACGGTTGCCCATCAGATAGTGCCTCCAAGTCTTCAAAGCTAGAACCACGGCTGCTAACTCCAGATCATGGGTTGGATAATTTTCTTCATGAGGTCTAAGCTGCCGAGAGAGGTAAGCTATGACCTTGCCTTCTTGCATCAATACACAACCAAGTCCAAGTTTGGAAGCGTCGCAATAGACATCAAAGTTTTTGGTGATATCGGGCATGGTTAGGACGGGTGCGGTCACCAACCGCTTCTTGAGCTCTTGAAAACTCTCTTCACACTTAGGGGTCCATTTAAACTTCTTGTCCTTCTTCAACAGTTGGGTCATTGGCCGGGCAATGCTGGAAAATCCTTCAACAAATTTGCGGTAATATCCCGCTAATCCGAGAAAACCTCTAACTTCCGTCTGAGTGGTAGGGGCTTCCCATTCCATGACTGATTTGATCTTCTTGGGGTCTACCGATATTCCTCCTGCTGATAGTACATGGCCTAAGAATGCAACCTCCTTCAACCAGAACTCACATTTACTGAACTTGGCATACAGCTGATGCTCTCTTAAGGTTTCTAAGATTAATCTCAAATGGGTTGCATGCTCTTCTTCGGATTTGGAGTAGATAAGAATGTCATCAATGAAGACCACAACAAACTTATCCAAGAACTCCATAAAAACCTTATTCATGAGATTCATGAAATAAGCAGGGGCATTTGTTAATCCAAATGACATTACGGTGTACTCGTACAATCCGTATCGGATAGTGAAGGCTGTTTTGGGGATATCCGTTGCACGGATCTTCAGTTGGTGGTATCCGGTCCTAAGATCTATCTTTGAGAACACTCTAGCTCCAGTCAGTTGGTCAAACAAATCTTCAATCTTCGGGAGAGGGTACTTGTTCTTGATGGTCACATCGTTAAGCTTGCGATAATCAGTGCACAGTCGGCTAGAACCGTCACTTTTATCCACAAACAGAACAGGTGATCTCCAAGCGGAAGAACTTGGTTGAATCAATCCTTTGCTCAAAAGGTCATCCAATTGCTTCTTCAACTCAACTAATTCAGCTGGGTTCATACGATAGGGTCGTTGGGCTATTGATCCAGTTCCGGGGATAAGCTCAATGATAAACTCAATATCCCGATCCGGTGGCATTCCAGGTAGCTCATCGGGAAAGACATCCAGGTATTCACAAACAATGGGAACTTCCTCTATGGTTGGTCCTGAGATACTTTTATGACATCGGGTGGTTTGGGGTGGTTTTATGGACACATGCTTGACTATGATTCCATTGCTACTCTTCATGGTGATGGTCTTCTTGGCACAATCTATCACTCCTTGATGGAAAGACATCCAATTCATACCAAGAACTACTTCCAAACCTTTGGTTCCCAACACTATCAAATTGGCTAAGAAAGCTATTCCATGGATTTCTATGGGCACTGCCAAGCAGGTACAACTGGCTTTGGTTACTGACCCGGGAATTTGCACAGACATGACATCTTTCAAGGGTGTGGGTTGAAGTCCACTTTTATCAACGAATAATTGGGTAACAAATGAGTGTGAAGCTCCAGAATCAAACAAAACTCTTGCAAGAACTGAGTTAACAGGGAACATACCAAGCACAACGTCGGTTGCTTCCTGAGCTTCTTCAACATTCATGTGATTCAGACGGCCGTGAGAATGAGGCTGGTTCCTTGGTGGATAGTTCTTGCCATTTCCCACACGGCGCTGCTGCTGAGCAGGGGCAGTGGTCTTGGATGCATCATTCAGCTTCTTGGGGCACTCATTGGAGTAGTGCCCTTTAAGTCCGCACTCATAACAGGTAACACCAGACTTGTCACCAGGCTTGGGTAACACAGGGGCGCCATTTGGCCTTGGAGTATTGGTGTTGAAGTTGTTGCCACTAGGTCTTGGAGGTGCACGGTTGAAGTTGTTGCCGGGTGGATCGCTGGGATAGTTGGGACGTGGAGCAGGTGCAGACGGCCTCATTGGTCTAGGGGCGAAACCCATAGGTGCATTTCCCCTTGGCTTCTGCGAGTTGCTCGAGTTGCCTTGATACATCATACGACGCTTGCGGTTCTCGGTAGCTTGCTTGAGTTTGCCTTCCATCTGAATGGCAGAGTCAACCAATGACTCCAGGTCGGCAAAGTGAATGCTGACCAAGACACATTGCATCTCATCATGAAGTCCATCCAGAAACCTTTCTTGCTTCTTCTCAGTGGTGTTGGTGTCATCTGGGGCATACCTAGACAAGGTAAGGAACTTGTCACGGTAATCCACCACAGATAGGGAACCTTGCTTCAGATTGCTGAACTCATCTCTCATCCTTTTAACCAATCCCATAGGAACATGGGCTTTGCTAAACTTGCTCTTGAACTCCTCCCAAGGCATCACATACCCTGGGGCTTGCATTGCACGGGTGCTATCCCACCAAGCTCTCGCTGCTCCAGCAAGATAGTGGGTGGTGTATAAGACCTTCTCATTTTCGCCAACTTCGGCGACTGCCAAATTGTTTTCCATAGTGCGAAGCCAATCATCGGCATCTAAGGGTTCTTCAGACTTGGTGAATATCGGAGGGTTGGTGTTCTGGAAACTCCTCAACTTGGATCGGTGCTCTCCATTGCCATGGTTTTCTCCTTCACCATTGCCATTGCCATTGTTGTGGTTCATTGCCATCTGAGTTAACTGCTGAAGAGTGGCCAAGTTGGCTTGGCGCTCAGCTCGGGCTGCTTCCCGGTCTTCCATGATCAACCTTAGTAATTCGGCCATTTCCGGGTTCGGGGGTGGGGGTGCTCGCGGCATCTGAGGATAAGGTGTGTAAGACAAGAGGGAAAAGCTAATTTGCTAAGATTTAAAGGTAACATGGATGATGCAATTTTGTCTTACTAAGGCCTTAAGGGCCAAATTCAAATTTCATTCAACACTCATCAAACATATCATACATACGAGTTCACACATTACAAATGGTTTACCTCAAACCATTGCGACTCGTCTACTAGAGAGGGGGATACAACTCACACCTACACGAAGTGAAAAATAAAGTGGAACTCATAACTAGATAACACGTGGATCTCGAGTCTAAACAGCGGGCTCCTCGGGGTCTTCCTCCTCATCACTCACAATGAATCCATTGTGCCCACCATCTTCCGGATCATCAAGGTCCTCCATGAAGTCATCCTCATCACTAATGAGGGCATTATCCTCCTTGCGGAGATCAATGCCTTCCTCCTCACCAAGGTGATCCTCCAGACTCTCAATGTACTCCGTCAACTCCGCCACATTGGCCTTCAACTCCTCAAGGTCCTGTTCCTTCTCATCGCGCTGGCGACGAAGGCTCTTGCGCTCCTTCGCAAGTATCCTGATAGTGCTCCTCGCCTCCACCAGGGCGAAGTGCTCAAGGTTGGCCTTGGTACGGGCACGATCGGCCTCCTGCTGAGTGGAGTACAGCAAGAAGTCCATGTGATCGATGTAGGTACTCGGCTCATTCTGCCCGGGCATGTTTGCGGGACGTCCATCCGCATCACGCCGAGCAAAGTCCCTGAAGCGTCCTCCCTGAACCTCCTCAACATGCAGTCCGCACAAGTGGGCGTGCATCTCCTGCATCGCTCGGACCAAACCATCGGCCCAAGTGTTCTCCACAAGCTCAAACTTGATCCTTGGAGCACTCAAGTTTCCCTTCTTGCCACGGCAACTAGCTCGGATGAGCCACCGTAGCTCTCCATCTGGGTGCTCATTGAGCACGGCCCCCTTGAACTCCGGATACAAACGATCCAAGAACAAGGTCAAAGTGGTGAGGTCGCGCTCGAAACAAAGGCTGCCACCATGGCCCAACTGGTACTGCTCAGTGAATACCGGGGCCATCTACAAAATTTTAGATTAGTTCAAGTTAGTGATCAACTCAAGTGTGCAAAATTTTAAGTAGGCAAAAACTGAAGTATGTATAAAACTTTACAACTAGAGAGGAAAGAATAAGCCATTTTTGCAACCGTTCTGGTATCTTTTGCTTTTATCAAGGTTTTGTTTAACGCCCATTCTAACTAAGGTCTCCTATGGTCAGCCTAGGCTCTGATACCAACTTGTGACGACCTCAAATTTGATAACAAATTCGAAGTGCCCGTTATGTATGCCACCGCAATCCCAGAACCATTGTTGCGATATACATAACGTAGTTGGTAACCAGTTCCCTAGACATTACAATACGATGATTCAAATACACTGGTCATATAGACCAAGTCATATTACAACACAACATAGCAGCGGAAATAACGTCTTCGGGTCCATGCCTTCACCCTACAGGCAATGGCGACTCATGGAGACGAGCTTAGTTCTGGTACTCTTCTTCATACCCTTCCTCCTGGTATTCTTCCCCATAGTCTGGCCAAGTTGATAGCCAGGGACACAGCCGTGAGTACATTGGATGCACTCGCAAACCATCTTATAAATGACAAGATGAAGTAGAAATGCAGGGTTGATATGGTGGACTAAGCACTAAGTTGTTTGGCAAAAAGCTAGTTTTATTTCCCAAGAATGTTCATTTATAGGAAAGAGATTTAGTTCTCTAAGTTCCATCTAAAGAGGATTTCAAGTGTGTCAACAACACGTCAAGTCAAGTCATTCATCTAGTTCACCATTGTCCCTTTTAATCCTGACAAAAGTCAAGTACAGCTTGCCAACCATCCATGACCGCGGATGCGGCTATTCGAATAGTTTCAAAACCTCTGCAGAGGGGTACACTTTACCCACAAGATTCGATACATCTGCCGGGAGAAATCCACGGTTCGACATACACAAAGTATGCGAGGTTCAGATAATCCAACAAAACCTTTCACTTGCTCATCCTAGTATAGGATCCTTCCCTAGAGCCCGGGATATGGAACCCCGCTCCGGCGCCTCTAGTTCTGCCCATCCCGGAGGCCGGGTTAGTGGAATCCACTTGGTCCAGAAAGAACCGCTCACGGTGTCCTTCCATGAAGATTTGATACAAGGCCTCCCATACTAAGATAAACAAGCTACGGATTAAGCCCCTTCCCATATAGGGGTAATGTGGTTGTACGGTAAAATTGGCTCCCATGGTACATCACTCGTTGTCATTGAGAAATATATTTCATAGTTCTTAGTCAAGATTGATTTTCTTTCATAAAGCCATTCTGTAGGAGAAATCTCCATTTCAAGTTTCAAGTTCAAGTCACCAATTTCAACTAGAGTTCCCCTTATAGATGGCCTCAATATTATTAGCGACTAAGCAACTACATTGAGTGATGACCACTAAATAGAGTTGGATAAACTCAGCTTGATGCTCTTGATAATCAAGACATCAATATACTTCTATCATTCTACTCTAGCAATTCAATCATGCAATTTACTCAAAACAAGTAGAATGCAATATTAAAACTAGGTAGTGGGAGTATGAATCAAAAGATGGCTTGCCTTGGTTGGCAAAGTGTCTGGGGTTTTCTTCTTCTTCTTGATAATAATAATCCCCTCCAATATCCTCCTCGGCAACACTAGCGTCTAATAACGAATAAACACAAAGCACACCATCACTTCACCAAGCTAACAACACACCAAGCACACATCTTTGTTTGCTAACCAAAGTATTCAGGTTGCACTTTTATGGTGTTGGATTGTAAGTCTTTCTTCTAAGTTTTTCTTCAAGTGTGCAAGCTAGATTCTTTACTAAGTGGCATAGGTGGTTCACTTGTGCAGCATTGGTATTGATTTAGGGTTACTAAGACAAGTTTAAGTGGGATGGATCCACTAAGTGAATTGGCATTGAGGGCAATTAATTCTAAGTGTGCACTAGTGATCTATCATTTTATGCTACAAAATAGGATTGGGTTAGGGTCTAAATGATCACACTAATATGGTTTGGGGTAGATTAGTGTTGACTAACAGTAAGAGGGGTCATTAGTAAGTTCACATTTTAATTTTCATGATTTTTGATGGCTTAAATAATTTTCTAGAAATCTTTCATTAGTCAACAAGCTATGGTCACACTATTCATATCTAATTTAATTCTTAACTTATTTTTAATTCTAACCAGTTCTATTGGGTAGATTATTTTATAAGCTTTCCAATGCATATTTATTTGCTAGATTTGGATTTGTAAAACTCTAGGAATTAAAGTTTGAAAATAACATCTGAAACATATTCAAATTAATTAAAAGGGCGGGAGAATAATTTAGAAAATGAAACGGACCGATTTCTAGCTAACTGGGCCGAGTATGAGTAGAACCCGAACGGGCCTGGCCCAGAAAACGATTCGCTCAGCTGGGGAAAAAATAAAACGGGCCTGACAGGTGGGACCTACTCGTCAGACCTAATTACAAAACCCGAATCGGTATGCTAGCGTCGGATCAGAATCGGACGGCTCAGCTTCATCGTCTTCCTCAGCACGGCGGGAGCTCACCTGCGAGCAGTGAAGATCGTTCGACGGCGAGGGCGAGGCGTAGAGGAAGCATAGCTCGTCGGCGACGTACGGGATCGGCGGCGGCGAGGCTCCTCTTCCGATTCCCTGCAGCAGCTTGCCCCCAGGTGGTCGAACGCGGCGGCGCTCCGCTTGTCCAGTACCACTCCGGCGAGGCTGGCGACGGCGAGCTAGGGCAAGCGGGGCTAAGCGACTATGTCTGGGAGGTAGCTGGGAGTGAGGTGAGTCGCTTCGCTTGATCGGAGGGGGTATTTATAGTCTCAGGAGGCCAGGAGCAAGGCGACCAGAAGCTCGCCGGCTCGGGGGTCCTGGTTGCGTTTGAAGGTCTCTCCGGCCACGGCGGCCACGCTCGCGTGCTGGAAGGGTTCTTGCTTGGCCGCGGGAGGCTGTGGGTCGGCTCTGGCGCCTCCAAGCTGGTCGGCATCGCGCAGGACAGAAGGTTACTGGGAGGGGGCCCTGGGTGCAAACCTTGCCGTCCCTCCGCTTCTCCTGGCCTGGGTCGGGGCTGAGGGCGCTGGAGTCGATCGAGGAGAGGTCAAGGAGCATGGCGACAGTGCTGGAGCGAGCCAGCACAGTGCAGCTCCAGTGAAGTTGATTTCGTTTTGATTTTCTTCTGCCAGTGTTCGACGAAATGCCCGCAAGAACTCAAAATTCAAATTTTCAAAATTTTCCACTTTGGGTGCTCATCATATTGGATAAGGTACCCAGTCATATTTTTGTTATGAAGAAAGGTTGAGTTTTGCAGAAATTTATATTTCAAATTTTGGCTCAAGTTTGAGTGAGGCTCCAGTTTGAAATTTGGATAAATGATTGTTGGTTGAGTTAGTATACAACTTGGTTAAACTCAACTTGCTGGCCAAACCTGAAGGTGGGTTCTAGATTTCTTAATCCAAGGGCTCAAAGTGGTGCAGTCAATAACAATTCCTAGATCATATTAACTTTATCTCTTTCTTTCTTATTTTTACTTCTGGTTTCTTTGCTTCCTAAAAATCTTCTCAATTGATTCTGTTGGTTCACTTAGATTTATCTAACCAATGCTCAATCAAAAATCACACACATAAAATCATAGAATACAAATAAAAGAAAATGCATGTATGCATACAATAACAGATAAAAAGTTTTATTTGGGTCCAAAATTTGGCACTTTATTTATTAAGAAGTGGATTACAATTTCTGAGTTGTTACAAGAGAACACCTCAAGTGCTTAGTGTTTACAACAACTGGAAAGCTTCAAATAATTAAACACGTGAAGAACTCAACAACTTATTCCTATTCTACAGTTGCTCGGTTCCTCGACTAAGGAACTATTCTACTAGTTAGACAATCTTCACTCTGAGTCCTCGCCAGAAGACTCTCCATAGCATATGAAGTAATCCACGCCTTCGACTCCGCGAGAAAGATCTGGCTCCTCGTAGAAGATGTCCTGCTGGCCTCCGATGGTGTTCAGAGCCGCCTCATCTAGCTCTTCACAGTCTAGCAAGGGTTTAAGAGATTGGGGTGAGTAACGAGCATTACGCAGCAAGTTTCTTTAGAAAGAAGTTGTGTGATATGCACTATCTACAGCCATGGACCCAAAAGAGTCGTATGCCAATGCAAGGTTTTATCAAAGTTTCTTGAAAGATTACTTTTACTTTAGAAAACTATGCCCAACAGCCAACACAGGGTATTAGTGCCTTGAGAGCACCTTTCCTGCCGCGTTCGCAGCTCCTTCCTGGAACAAGGGGTAACATGTCACATCTTTTTACACTCTGCAGAGGTGTGTCATTCCAAAAGAGATCAAAGCCTTGCTGCACAACCTGGCGTACATTCCCGTCCACACTTCTATGGTGTGGGGCCCAGTCATTGATCCAAGCCATTCACTTCCTTCTTCGCACAACGCATGCCCACCCAATTCACGCAAGCAGGTTGTGCCCCTGATATTCGCCCCCAACAATGAAGTACCTAGGCGTCCCTTGCAGACCATCATAGACACCAGTGGCCGTGGGCACTAAGGGGTCCCACCCATGTGCATGTATTCTCACAAGACATACGGCGAATGGTAGCTGAGTGTCCGTTGACATGCGAACAAGAGAAGATACATATGACTTTCTCATCCCATTCCAAGTCTCTTGGACGACACGGTTTTTACGGCACAAGAATAACTATGGCATTGGTAGTTAATCCTAGGTTTACTTTGCCGTGCAAGTGGAACCTCCACCACAACAATCTTACCGTGGTTCCACCTGCTAGCCTTCCTATGGTTATCACCATTGGTCGATAACCACTAGTCATATTACTTATGAAAATAGATTTTCCATCCTTTTTGAAATGTTAGAGTTTGAAGTCAACACTTTGCAAGTAGTTTCCAAAATTAGTGCAACCAAGAGATATGAGCAAGATAAACTTGCCTTGTGACTAAAAGGTAATGGAGTCGGATACTTGGCGATGCTCCTGATCTCCTTATTCTACAGAAATCCAATCATTGTCCGGTAAGGACAATGTTTAAAGAAGCAAATGGATGCTATGTGCAATGATATGCAATGCATGATGATTCATTGACTTTGTTTACTTATTTGTGTGTTTTACCCAAGACTTGGTATTATTAAAATGTTTTAATACAACACAAGGTACTATTGGTGTGTTTTACCCTAGACATGGTAATTCAATCAATCAATTAGGGTTTGAAAGCAATTTGAAATTATAAAACATTGGTTAGAGTTGTTTGAAAAGGAATGGAATTAGTTTAATAAATAAAAGACTTAATTTTTATTTTGTTAATTAAAAAATAAGAATTTTGGAATTTTGATAATAAAGGAATATTGTTTTTTTGAATTTGATAATCAAATTGACATTTCATTTTAAAATAAAGAGTTGTTTTCTAAAGTTTAATTTAATCAAATATGAATTTGATTTGAACTTGAAATTTTAAAGAAAATAGATTCACAACTCTTTAATTAAAATTAGAGGAATAAAAAGAAAAGAAAAAGAAATAGGACATGGACTTGGCCCAGAGGCCAAGCCAGTCCACCTGGCCTACTGGCCCATCAAGGCCCGGGTCTGGGTCAGTCAAACCGACCCAGCCCACTCGGCTCTCACTCATTCTCTCCCCCTCTCTCGCTCCCGAGCACCTCTCTGGCGAACCCTAGTCGCCCCGCCGCCACCTGGCGACTCCGGTCGACTCCGGTGAGTTCCTCCGCCACCACCTTGGTCGAGATGCTCACCTCCGAGCCCTCTTCCATGTACACCAAATGGTTCCGCTGGCCGCCTCCTCTCCGAGGAAATCTAGGGCTGGATCCCGCTCGGGAAATCGCCTCTCTGTCGCCACCAATGTCGACACCTCGCCGGCTCTCTGTGGTGCCTGCGGTGCTTCTCCGAGGAGAACCTGGTGTGTGTGTGTGCACGTCGGTGGTGTGTTGCTCTCGGTGGTGCTGTGGTGAAGACTCCCTCGGGCAGCCTCTAGCCGGCCGCACGGGCACTGCCCCGCCATGCCGTCCAGACAAGCGCCTGGGCGTCGGTGAGTGTGTCTTCCTTCCTCTCTACCCTTCTTCTCTCTTCTCCGGCCATGGTCTTTGGCCATCTGGCCATGTACAGTGAGCCAAGCTCACCGGCATTGCTCTATGATGCTGCTACTCGATGCTAGTTTGTGATGTAGTTTGATTCAGTTAGTGGTGTCCTGCTGGATTGATGATATCTCTGTCAGTGAATTTCTCTAACAGAGATGTTATTCTGAAGCTTGCCCTATTGCAAGTTTCAGTTAACATTTGTAACTTGGTTTGATAGGTTTCAATTCCTGTGATTCATGATATCAAAGTTGTGCTGGTGTATAGCTGAATTTCTAAGTTCAGTTAGCTTCTATGCTTGGTCAGGTGATGAATATGCTGCTGTTATTGCTTCTGTCAATTAATTGATCATGACAGCAATGTGATACTGAATCTTGCAACGTTGCAGAGATTCAGTGGTGAACTTGCCTAAACAAAGTATGATTCCTAGATGTTATAACTGGGAAAATGATTTGTGGTGATATCTATTGATCTAGTTATCAATTGAGCTTCTGGTTGTGTTGAGGTGCATGACCTGTTGGTCATGTGTTGGTCATGTGCCCAGCAACCAATATTGGAATGCTATAAAATGGTGAAACTTACCTAGATATCAGGCCTGTGATGTGGGTCTAAGTGTCGTCGTGGTGAAACAACATATGCCATAGGATGGCTTTAATGGGGGCCGAACTAGATGCTGGAGGATTCGGGAGAGGGGAACGAGCTAAAAAGCACGACAGAAAGAGACACTGATCTACCCAGGTTCGGGGCTCTCGTAAGGAGATAACACCCCTACTCCTGCTCTACTGATTGTATATATGAGTCGATGTAGTACACCACAATGGTACTTCCAAGCTCTATGCTAAGGAAGGAAGATGAACTGCTAAGTGTAGGAACACAGAGTGACCAACCCTTGGCTAGGGTTCCCTGTGCCACCTTATATAGTGGTGGCCAGGGTTACAACGGTCATAGAAGACCAGGAGACACCAGCTACACTCCAAACAGGACTTGCTGTCGAGGGCAGACGCCCACGACTTTCTCCCTGATTGCTCTCGATGGGACTCCTCTTGCTGTACCTTGTACTTCTTGAACTGTGACCTTACCATTCTGAGGTAAGCTTGTACTTGTGCACAGTGAGGGTAGGTAACCTCCACTGTGCACCCTGCCATCTTACTCTGCTACCATGCTTGGATGTTTTCTTCCTTGATTGTAGGGATGTGACACCTTGGTTGACTTAAGTATCCCGGATATGACCGTTGGCCATATCCAGGACATATATGCCGGACCAACGACCTACGAGGGTCGGGTAATCCGGCCTCCCCTGCTCCTGCACAACACACAAAATGGTTAGGCCGGCATATCTGAGTATATGCCGGCACACTTCTATAAGTATTCCGGCTATGCCGGCACATCCAGACACCAGCCGGGATATACATATATGCCGGCCTGGCCGATGCTCTTATATTCCGGCCAGGCCCTTTCCTTGATAACCCGGCATAAGTCAATCATAGATGAGTCTTTCTAGTCTTTTGACCCTACCGGGGGTCATCCCCCCGACACTAGTCCCCGAAGCTGCCGAGGTTCCCCAGTCATAACAGTGGAGCCTTGACAGGTTCAACATACCTTTCTTCTTTATGCCCCGGCGATCAGATCATATGCCGGCACATCTGCACATATCCCGGCCTCTGTTCCTGTTCCAAAACTTATTCCGGCCGGTCCCTAGGGTATTCCGGACGGAACATATGCATCGGGCAACTAATCCGGCATATAGACGAGCCTCCCTCGAGAAGCCATGTCCGACAGCTTTGCATCGAAACTTGTAACTGCCCTGCCTCCTCGAACAGTCACCCACGATGTGACGGTTCACAGTGCAGCAGTTACTTCTCACCATCATGGCGTCATGGCACGGTTACAGGAACCGCCGCCCCACTCCGTGCCGCCACGTGGCGCCTCGCCGCAGAAACGGTCGGGGGAGTGGAACACTCCCACGATCCCCACGACCCCCACGACCCCCACGACCGGCCTCCTCGGTATAAATAGGGCGGCAGGGGTAAACCTATCTTTTTACCCCCACCACCATCGTCTTCCTCCTCTGCTCCTTTGCCCCTTGCGCTTCGCCGCCGGACCAAGAAACCGAGAAGGAAGCTGCCGCCGTCGTCCACCTGCACGCCGGCGCCTCCGCTTGCCAACGTCCGGCATCATCGTCGACGACGCCACCGCCGCCTCTTCTCCCCGCAGCCTTGCAGGGAGATTGGATCTTCCTGCACGCTCGCCGCCGCTCCATCGTCGCCGGCCAAGCTCCGGTGAGACCTTCCTCTGTTCTTCCTCCTTCACGTTTCTTCATAGCTTCTCATTGGTAGCCACGCTTGCATAGATCCGCTTCAGTTCCTCTGCTTGTTACTCTTCGGATTCGATTAGCATTGCTAGGCAAAGCTCGCAGGTGTTCATCCTTAGGAGTTTTACCCTTATTATTTCTGATTTTAACTGCCTCGGTAGATCTTCTATGCCTGCTAACATTGGTGAGGGCGGTATGCCGGAGAGACTAACCTCCCTCTTTTCTCCGGCCTTGATAGGAATAACATCACGGGACTCCGGCTCTCACGCCTTATCCCGGCCACCAAGATGGCATCTTCAAGCATGACTGCTACCTCGGCCTCTGAGGAAGATACCTCGGCCCGAGGTCAAGGACGCTCCGGCTGGGAGGGGTCGGAGGTTACTCCGGCCGAGATATCCTGGGTCATCTCCACCAGGAGAGTCCCGGAGGGCGTAGCGTGCCGGCTCCCAGCGGGAGAAATTGTGCCGGCACCTGAACCCGGCGAACACGTCGTCTTCATCGCCCACTTCGAGCGGGGCTTCGGTCTGCCGGTGTCGGACTTCTTCCGGGACTTCCTCAACACCTACGAGCTTCAACCTCACCATATCCCGGCCAACGCCGTGATGAGCCTCTCCGCCTTCGCTGCTTTTTGCGAGGGCTATGCCGGCATAGAGGCCATTACTCAAGGCTGGGCGAAGTACTTCCAACTGCGGAAGCAAGTCGTCCAAGAGCCGCCCCGGAGCAAGGACGACCCGCCGGAGACGGCCCAGGAAAAGAAGGACCGCCCCATGACCCTCTGCGGCGTGGCCACCATCATGTCCCGGAAGGGCTCGGACTTCCCCAAGGTGGAGCTCCTGGAGTCTTGCAAGAAGTGGCAGAAAAGCTTCTTCTATGTCAAGAACACCACCGACGAGGATCTCATCAACCTGCCGCCATTTGTGGACGAGCCACCCTTGGCCATGACGAACTGGACCTACAACCCGAAGAATTCGGTGATGCCGGTGAACGCGCTTCACCGGGTTAAGGGCGAGCTCCTGGCTGCCGGTCTTACTCCTCAAGACCTGGTGGCCTGCTATATAAGCCGGCGCGTCTCACCTCTGCAGCGCCGGTCGCACAAGATATGCCAGATGAGCGGGCCAATGGACCCCACCCGGCACTCCACACACGAGCTGACTCCGGCCGACGTTCTGCGCCGGATTAAAGATGTCTGCAAGTGCTCTCAGGCCACTTTTGCCTGGGGGTTAGAACCATACAGCCGGGATAGGCCGGCCCCAACGGTAAACCATCTTTTCCGACACATAAAGTCCATGTCCGGCACATAGATACTTAAGCCGACATATGTCTATTTGCCGACACATATCATATTGATCCGACATACCTCTTCCACCGGCATATTTCCTTGTCTGAATATTTGACTTTGCTGTTTATACAGAAGTTCAGCTTCCAAACCATGGAGAACTCCCGGATCAAGATCGCGGCGGACCGCACCGTTGCGGATGCTGAAGATCCGGATCATTGGGATAAGCTTCCCAGGAACACCCGTGCTGCAGCTGCCATGGGTAAGGGCTCTTCATCCCGGCATTACACTCAAGACCGGAGTGAGATAGATTCTGACGAGGAGGTCCTGCTGTACTATGACCCGACGCCACTTGCGTACGCCTTTCCAGCAACACCTATTGCTCACGAGTTTCCAATGCCGTCCTCAGCTATCCCGGACGATATTGTCATCGACGCCACCCCTCTGAACCAGGGACCTCCTTCCACCGGCGGACGTGCCGGCCGGAAGCGAGGTGTGAAGCCCCCGTCCGACATACCTCAGAGGGCGAAGAGGCAGAAGGTCTGCGTGCCCAAACAGAAGAAACAGAGGCCTGTTGCCTCGGGGTAAATTTCCTTTTCTTTGCATTTCCTCCGACATATCTCTTGGTTGTATTACTGACTTGGTGTTTTCTCTCTTTCAGTGCTCCTCTTGAGCCGGAACAAGCTTCTGGCTTGAGCGGCGACCCGAAGGTTACCAAGCCCGCTGCCCCTGCTACCTCCGATATTCCCTCTGCAAGTCACACGACCTCCCCGGCGCCGGCATCTTCGCCTGCGCCCGAGAAGACCACCTCCCCGGCGAAGGACGTTCCTCCGCCGGAACAAGATATCTCTGCCCCCGACGTCCACATGGACTCGGGGGCTCAACAGGAAACCTCGGCTCCTGATGTCCACATGGACACAGGAGCCCACCAAGAAGCACCAGATTCCGGCGCGCCCACCGGTGACGCCGGCACAACCGAAGACGCCGGCGCAAGCGACAAGAGCGCCGGCACAGACATCAAGGGCAAAGGCCCTTTAGTGCCGGAAGTCCGGACTTATCCGGATCCTGCTCCCGCTGGCCCAGATGCACCGGCCGCGCCGGAACAGCCCGCACCCGAGACTCCTTTAGCTGTCAAGACCCCAGCACCGGCCAAGTCCACTGCCCTGGCCAAGACCACTGCACCGGCCGAGTCCACTGCCCCGGCCAAGACCGGCACCTTGAAGATTCAGCCGGCCAAGTCCCGGACCAGCTCTGCTTTGTCCCTGCATCTTAGCAGGGCAGCAGCCCGGCCGGGGTACCGGAAAAGCTTCTTCGACACACCAGAACTCGAGGGCCTCGTCCCTCTTGTGACGAAAAGCGATCAGAGCCTCGGCTCTCTTAAGGAGCAGTGCGTCAAGTGGAACGACGCCAGCCACATGGACACTGCGGACTCAAGGAGCAAGAAGCTGGCCGAAGCCAAGACCAGTGGCGACCCAAGCGACTTCCTGGCCGCGAAGCCCATACCTATCGCCAGTGAGCTCCTCAGCATCCAGCAAAGACTTCACAAGTTGGCCGATGCCACCAACGTAAGTCCTTTACATTTACACACATATCCCCAGTCCCCGAAAATGTCGGCTGTCCGGGATATGGACATCCGGGATTTTCTCATAGTCCTTTAGCTAGCTTCTTTTGAATTAACTGCCGACATATGAGCTCGATTCGAGCTTCAAATCCTAGTCACCGAGAGCCGGGATAGGTGCGCAGCACCTGTGCCGGGTCTTTAACAATTTCACATCTCTATTATCTTTCAAATCCTCTTAACCGGGATACAAGCTCGATTCGAGCTTCAAATCCTAGTCACCGAGGGCCGGGATAGGTGCGCAGCACCTGTGCCGGGTCTTCAACAATTTCATATCTCTATTATCTTTCAAATCCTCTTAACCGGGATACAAGCTCGATTCGAGCTTCAAATCCTAGTCACCGAGGGCCGGGATAGGTGCGCAGCACCTGTGCCGGGTCTTCAACAATTTCATATCTCTATTATCTTTCAAATCCTCTTAACCGGGATACAAGCTCGATTCGAGCTTCAAATCCTAGTCACCGAGGGCCGGGATAGGTGCGCAGCACCTGTGCCGGGTCTTTAAAAGAATGATCACTTGATGAAATCTTCACTTTAATTATCATGCCAAATTTCTCTGCTGACATTTCAAATCCCGGCATTTTTGCAGCTCATGAACAACACCCGGGCCGACATGTTCCATGACTTGGTGTGTGAGCATCGGAAGCTTTCCGACGCACACAGCAAGCTTCAGCTGGAGCTGTCCAAGAAAGGTAATTTTTGCCGCCATACCGCTATATGCCGGATATCTTTCCTCTCTTTACTTTGCAATACTTCTTCTTACCGACACATAACCTTGTGCCGACATTCTGCAGCTGGCACTGAGAAACAAGTCGCCGCGCTTCTTACGAGGGTGAAAGAGCTTACTGGTATGCCGGATCCTGCTGTTACCCGGATAGCTACTTTATACTTCAAATCCTTTACTCTTTGTCACTGTTTTCTTTCTTCAAATCCTTTTGACTTGAAATCTTTGCAGATGAGAAGGCTGCACTGGAGGCACGCCACCAGGATTGCGTGTCCTCGGTGGATGTGGCCAAGCAACTGGACGACCGGGATGCCGGTCACAAGGCCGAGGTTGAGCAGCTTAAGGGCCGGATTGCCGAGCTCCTGGAGGAGAAGGAACAGAGGGAGGGCCTATTGAAGAAAACCAAGACCCTGCTTGCTACCTCCGAGACTGATGCCTCCACTGCCCACGCTGAACTGGATAGCCTGAAGGAGCAGGCCACCAAATGGGAGGTTACAGTTTCACAGCTGAATGCCGACCTTGCCCGTAAGCTTCAAATCCTTTCCCCTTTTATCCTTTCCGACATAGTGTAATCTTTTTCGGCATAGCATCTATGCCGACATATTTTCCTTCTGCTAACATTGTTTCTATTCTGCAGGCATGTTTCCCGCTTCCGTCGCTGACGTTGAGAGGGCTTTGCAGTTGGACCGAGAAAACCGGGGTGTTCCGGTTGACTCGCCCAACTGGGACATGTCGGAGCAGTTGCTGGCCCTGCAGTCCCGGAAGGAGGCCATGACCCTTTACACTGAGGAGCTCTTCTACGGCGCCCAGGAGGCATTCTCTGCCCTCTGGCCGGGACAAAGGACTCCCACTGACCCGGTTGACCTCGGCAACGACCTGCAGCTTGCCAAGGTTCGCCTCCAGGAGTGGCGAGATTCCGGCGCGAGGGTTGGAGCCGACGAAGCCCTCAGCTACTTCTTGTCTTGGTACGAAAAGGCAGACTTGGAGACTTTGCGCACTGTGCGCGAAGGATCCATCTGGACCACGGACCCGGATCATATCCGTCGCCGCAAGGAGTTGGCCCACAGCTATGTGGACTATGCCGACACCGACAAATTCGTCCGGGACATCCGCGAGCCGGAGAAGAATGTCGATGCCGGGACATCTGCCGCTGCTGAGGGTTCCGACTCCAGCCAAGATGAAGATGAAACTGAGGAAGCCGACACTGAAGCTCCGGAACAGGCATCTGCCCTGGGCGGAGGTGATGGCTCCATTCCATCTGCTGGGTCCGGCACACCTGAGGCCGATACTTCCACTGCTACTGCTCCACCTGCTGGCGGCCCCGCGCCTGCCCCTTGAATCTTTGCACCAAGAAACACTTTAAACTTTATCAGATCCCCGGTATGCCGGGTGCAGTTGTAATATATACGTTTTAATTTCCTTTGGTTTGCTTCCGGAACAAGTTTTATCTTGGTTTGCTTGTTATTAATGCCGGATCATCTTTTGGCTAAGTCACCGAGTTTGTTTTCCTGTTTCCTCAACTTCACAACCTTGGCTACTTGTCTACCTCTTTGGGCTTTTGACTTACGAGTCTCAAGGTTGCTTTGTTAAACATACAGTACTTAAACTTTGAAACTTAGACTTCAAATCATCCGACACTTCGAATTTTAACTTTAGCTTTAACGAAAATGTCGGATCGCTTGCTTTATATTTCCTTAGCCGTTTTCCATGTGTAGACAATCTCCGGCATCTACTCTTGCTAGCCATGAAGCCGGGTTTCGGACAGCAGCTGAGTCAAAGAGTGGCCTTTGGTGCCGACACATTACTAGGCCGACATAGGAAACATTCAAATAAAGCCAGCCGGCATATAACAAAAAATTGTAAATAAACAGCAAATATACCTCGGAGCTAGTTACCCGGCTTCTTCGGGATGCCGGCATTTCATTCATTAGTCTTGTGCCGGCACAACACGCCGGCATACAAAGGAAAATATGGAAATACATACATTGTGCTGCTCAGGAGTAAAAGGGGCGCAGTAGAGCTATGTTCCATGGCCTCTTGGTTTCTTCTCCGGACCTGTCCACCTTATTCTTCTTGGGGTCCTGCGCATCTATAAGATAATAGGCATCATTGTGCAGAGCTCTGCTCACAATGAATGGCCCCTCCCATGGAGGAGTTAACTTATGCCGGCCTTCTGTTCCTTGCTTTAGCCGGAGTACTAGATCTCCCTCTTGAAATCTCCTTGGATTTACCTTCTGCGCATGATAGCGTCTGAGGTTCTGCTGATATACTGCTGTTCTTGACAGAGTTATTTCCCTTGCTTCCTCTAGCAGATCAACATCATTTTCTCTGGCTTCTTTAGCCTCTTCCTCAGTATATAGCACTATTCTTGGTGCATCATGTATTACATCTGTTGGAAGCACAGCTTCTGCTCCATACACCAGGAAAAATGGTGTGTAGCCTGTTGATCTATTCGGAGTTGTTCTTAAACTCCACAGCACTGCTGGCAGCTCATCTAGCCAACATCCCGGAGTTTTCTCCAGGGGCTCTATTAGCCGGGGTTTGATGCCGGATAATACTAGCCTATTCGATCTCTCTACTTGGCCATTGGCACAAGGGTGAGCAACCGACGCAACGTCCAGCCGGATTCCCACCTCCTCACAAAATCTGGCAAATGGTCCTTGGGCAAAGTTTGACCCATTGTCAGTGATGATGCTATGAGGAACACCATATCTCAAGATTATATCCTTTAAGAATTTCACTGCTGTGTGACCATCACACTTGCTTATGGGCTTCACTTCAATCCACTTGGTGAACTTGTCCACCATGACCAGGATATGGGTCATTTTCCCTCTGGCCGGCTTAAAAGCCCCGACCATATCCAGGCCCCAAACTGCAAAGGGCCAGGTTATTGGGATAGTTTTCAGGGCAGATGCCGGCTGATGAATCTGGTGGGCATATCTTTGACACCCATTACATTTCCGGACCAAGTTTTCTGCCTCTTGCAGTGCCGTTGGCCAATAGAAGCCATGCCGGAATACCTTTGCCACCAATGCCCTGGACGAAGCATGGTGTCCACACTCCCCCTGGTGAATTTCCCGGAGCATCTCCAGACCCTCCGCAGATTCGACACATCTCTGCAATACTCCGGTGGTACTTCTCTTGTATATTTCTTTGTTGATGATGGTATACGCTTTGGATCTCCTTATAACCCGGCGGGCCTCGGTTTCATCCGCCGGTACATGACCATCCACCATGAAGTTCATGATAGGACGTGCCCATGAGGGCACTTCCCTGACAGTGAACACCGCCTGATTTATTTCCATCGTTTCGACCGACACATAATCGATCTCCATGGGCTGCGAAGTCCCCGGGACTGAAGAATTAGTCCCCGGGTATGCCGGAGCAGTCCCCGGGTATACCGGCACAACCTCTTGGCACATTTTACCCTTGCCTTTAGTTTTGCTCCGGAATACTGTACTAACAGCATATGCCGGCCCAGTCCCCGGGACTGAGGAAACAGTCCCCGGGTTATCCAGCCTGGCTCCGGCATCTATGTCCATTGGAACCGCTTCCTCCGGACCTGGCGGGACATAAATGGAGGATGACTCCGGCGAGGGCTTGATAGATGGCTTCCTCAGATGCTCCAGCGAAATGCCGGGCGGGATTGAATCTCGGGAAGACCCCAGCTTGGATAATGCATCGGCTGCATCGTTCTGAGCCCGGAGAACGTGCCGGAACTCACAACCTTCAAAGTAACCACTTAACTGCTGCACTAGGAAACGGTATGATGCCATGTTAGCATCATGCGCGTCCCATATGCCGGAACACTGCTGGATTACCAAGTCAGAATCACCGAAGCACATAATCCGGCGAATCCCTATGTCCTTAGACACCTTCAGGCCATGCACAAGTGCCTCATATTCCGCCACATTATTTGATGCTGCAAAGTGAATCTGCAGGACGTATCTCAGCTGGTCATTCTTTGGTGAACTGAGAACTATGCCGGCACCCAAGCCATGGATTGTCTTGGACCCATCGAAATGCATCCTCCAATATTTGGCATCTGGCAATGGTGGCTCATATTGTATCTCGGCCCAGTCAATAAAGAAATCAGCCAAGACCTGGGACTTGATTGTATCCCTCTTATCGTACTGCGGTGTATATGGTGAAAGCTCTATTGCCCACTTGGCTATCCGGCCGCTAGCATCTTTGTTGCCTATAATTTCCGAGATAGGGGCCTCGGCCACTACCCGGATTGGATGCTCTTGGAAGTAATGCTTGAGCTTCTTGGCCGCCATATAGACACCATAGGTCATCTTCTGATAGTGGGGGTAATTTTGCTTTGAGGTGGAGAGGACTTCACTCAGATAATATACCGGCCGCTGCACGGTTTTGCCTCCTTCCTCTCGCTCTACTACCACCACAACACTGACAACTCGGTTAGTTGCCGCTATATAGAGCAACATTGGCTCCCGGGGCATCGGAGATGCTAATACCGGCGCTGTTGACAACAACTGTTTCAATTCCTTGAAAGCCGCATCTGCTTGCGTTGTCTAGACAAATGTGTCGGACTTTTTCATCAACTGATATAACGGCAGAGCTTTCTCTCCCAGCCGGCTTATGAAGCGGCTCAGGGATGCGAGGCACCCAGTGAACTTCTGTACTTCCCTCAAATCTGTCGGCGGCTTCATCCTTTCTATGGCACGAATCTTGCCGGGATTCACCTCAATACCCCGGCTGGAAACAAGGAAACCGAGCAACTTGCCCGCCGGCACACCAAAGGTGCACTTAGCCGGATTCAACTTCATCCGGAATCTCCTCAGGTTCCCAAAGGTTTCCCGGAGATCATCTATGAGAGTCTTGCTCTCCTTGGTTTTTGTGACGATATCATCGACATATACCTGCACATTTTTATCTATCTGATCGTGCAAACACTTTTGCATACACCTTTGGTAAGTTGCGCCGGCATTTCTCAAACCGAACGGCATAGTGAGATAGCAATAAGCCCCGTACGGGGTAATAAAGGATGTCTTTATTTGATCCGGCTCAAACAAGGGGATCTGGTGGAAACCAGAATAAGCATCTACGAAAGATAACAGTTCACATCCGGCTGTGGAATCAATCACTTGATCGATCCGAGGCAGCGGGAATGGATCTTTAGGACATGCCTTATTCAAGTTGGTGTAATCAACACACATCCGCCATACTTTCACTATGGCGGGCTCATCTTTCTTCTTTTCCACCAAAAACGGATTAGACACCCAATCCGGATGAAGTACTTCCTTGATAAAGCCAGAGGCTAAGAGCCTGGCCACTTCCTCCCATATGGCTTTCCTTCTATCGCCGGCATTCCGCCGGAGTGGCTGCTTCACAGGCTTAGCATCGGGTCTCACGTGCAATGCGTGCTCAGCCAGCTCCCTCGGCACACCTTGCAGGTCCGAAGTAGACCATGCAAAGATATCCCGATTCTCACGGAGGAAGCTGATGAGCTCGCTTTCCTATTTGGGATCCAAACTTGCCCCAACCAGGGCATGACGCTCCGGGAAAGCTTCATCCAGAGGCACCTTTTTTACCTCCTTGCCTGCTTGAAAAGCAGCACTGCCACCGGGATTTGTCATGCCCGGCATATATTTGCCGGCCACGACCGTCTCAGCAATCTCCACAGCTCGCTTGAGCCTCTTCCTCTCCTCTGCAATGATCAGAGTCTCGGCCAGATTGGATCCGGCGGTGGCACATGCCATCGAACGCTTGTAATCACCAATGATGGTGATCACTCCTTTGGGTCCCGGCATCTTCATCTTCAGATACGCCACATGCGTAGAGGCCATGAACTTTGCCAGTGCCGGCCTACCCAGCAAAGCATGGTAGGGGCTTTCCAGATCAACCACCTCGAACATCAGGTTTTCCACCCTGCAGTTATCCCGGCTGCCAAACATGACATCCATCCGGATCTTGCCCATCGGCGCACACGAAAGTCCCGGCACAATGCCGTGGAACGTGGTCTTGCTCGGTTCCAGCATATTTTCCTTGATTCCCAGCTTCTCCATCGTATCTCGATACATGATGTTGATGCTGCTTCCATTATCAATGAGGACCTTGCTGAATCTTACGTTATTAGCCGGCCCGACGAATGTCGGATCCATCACCAGAGCATATCCGCCGGGATTTGGCATGATCCGGGGATGATCTGCCCTGTCCCAACCAACAGCCTGGTCAGACCAGTACATCAGCTTTGGCACTGCCGACATAACGGCATTCACCTCCAGACTACGCCGGTACAAGTTCTGCTTGTCTGTTCTCTCAGTCTCAAAGACCATATAGCTCTGATCATACTCCTTGTACTCATTCCGGCCCGCTCCTGGGCCTCCGGCGTTATATTCCGGATTATAGCTCTGGTCAACTTGATTTACGCCGGCATTTCCGGCGTTGCTCTGATTCCCAGGATTATCCGGCCTAGGTGGGACTGCAATTGTATTAGCACCTGTCAACGGCGATGGAGCTGCCGGGACAGAAGGTCTAGCCAGTCCCCAGGGACCTGCACGACCTGCTAATATGTCATCCAGCCACGAACAGTTCCTTGTCAAATGGTTTGCCGGCTTTCCCGGCTGGAATGTGTGAAACACACAAGGTTTGTCCATGGCAAGACCCACAGTATACTTCGGCCACTGCTTCTTCTGGCCGGCGGCTCCGCCGGCATTCTTGTTGGCCCAGACATTCTTCTTCTGGAACGGCTGTGTTTGCTGCTGCGGCTGCTGCTGAGGCTGCTGATAGTTCTCATATCTCGGACGCTGGCTACTGCCGGCGCCCCCTTGCTCTTCCTCCACAGCCGCAACTTGTGCTGCTCCGTACCGATAATCCGGCCGCTCATCTCTCCTCTTATTCCGGTTATCCGGGCGATAAAACTGCCCTGATCTCCCGGCATTGCTGGTGTTCCCCTGGGTTTGCCCCTGTCCCTGTGAATCGAGACTGGGCTGCTTGGGATCTCCCAGAGCATAACTATCAGCGATCTTGATTGTTTCGGCCAGCGTGGCCGGCATTTGCCTCTGAAGCTTTTGCCACAGCATGGTGCCATGTTGGCACCCATGAGCGAACCACATGATGGCCTGCTGCTCATTGATTCCTTCGCAGGAATTGCGCAACGTGCACCACCTGGTCAGATAGTCACGGTCAGTCTCATTCACTCCTTGCCGGCAGTTAGCCAGCTGCTGCGGACGGTTGGGCCTCTTGTATGTACTGGTAAAGTTCGACACAAACTGCTCTTCAAAATCAATCCAGCCGTTGATACTCCCGGCCGGCAAATTATTCAGCCATATCCTGGCTGGACCTTCCAACATCTGCGGCACATATCGTACCGCCCATCTGAGGTTTCCTCCGGTGATGTTCACCGCTGTGGAGTAATCCTCCAACCAATCTTCCGGCTTGGTACTGCCATTATATGTCCTCGCGCCACGCGCGAGCTGGAAGCAGTAAGGCACCGGCTCTCCCATAATCCGGGGTCCGAAACACATAGGGCCCGGAGCTCCTTGCCTCTCCACCAACTCTGATTGGTGGAGCCTGTCTAGCTTGAAACGTGCATCATTGGCTTCCAAGGACCGAGGTCCGAGCCGGGATGCTATTGGGCCTGCGATCATCTGCTGCTGATGCTCCGGCTGATGCTGCTCACTATGCCGGCCTTGCTGATGCTGCTGCTGATATCCCGCCCTGGCAAGGGCGGAATTGCCGTCATCCTCTCGATGTCCCGGATGGCCTGCACCCTGCTGCTGCGCAGCACCTCCGGCGCCCTGTTGCTGACGCCGGACTGCACTGTTACTCCGGCCACCACCGGCCGCTGCTGCTTCATGCCCGGCCGGCATACTCTGGCCGGGCTTCTTGCTGCCGACATACTTGTCAGCTTGGCCGACATTCTGCACCATCGCCTGCTTTCCGGCGGCAGCCGGATCGTACACCTGGATCTGCTTGTCCCGGCGGCCAGAGGTCACACTTCCGGCACGCCGGGCGCTAGGATGCGGGGACGAGGCTTGGCCCCTCGACCTCGCGCCGGCACCTCCCGCCGACACAATGTACTGGGATGCCCCGGCACCTGGGTTTGCCTTCTTAAAGGCCTCCTGTTGCTTTGTAGCTTCAGACAAAAGTTGGTTAAGCCGGGCTTGCTGCTCACGCAGTGCTTCGCCGGATAAACAAGATAAATCCTTAGCTACCTCGGCCGCTGCTCTAAGGTTCTTTACTGGCGAACTATAGACTACCTTAGGCACAGTACTAGTTGCAGTATGACTCTTATCTCTAGCATCTTTTCCTATCTCAGCATTAAGATTTCTGCCTCTAGCTCTAACCTCTTCTATCCGGCTAGGCCGGATTACTACAGGAGTAAAACCATGGGCTGCTTCATACTCACGGAGTTGCCGGTTAAACCGTTCGCGCTCCTGGTTCATGGCCAGGGCCTCGTCGACGAGGGCCTGACGAGATCCCTCCAGGACCTCCCTTGTCTGCTCCGGATCTGCTCCGGATCGCACCGGCTCGAGAAGCCGGTCGATGATGGGAAGAAGAACATCGCCCCTAGCCGGCACACCAGAAGTGCCGGCCAGGTTCTCCACACGCTCCAACGGAGGACGCGCCGTGCTCTTGACCTTCGGCGGCTCCGGAGGAGAAGCTCCGGCCGCTGCTGCTTTGCCGGCATCTTCCGCCGGCGGCACGGATGTGCCGGCCATCATCACCTCAGCCGACTCTACTGAGCGAGCGCTACGCCCAGCGTGAGCCAGCCGATGTGACGGAGGATCCGACGCCACCAGCACCTCCTGCCTGCAAACTCTCTCAGTCCCCACGTACACCTCGTGGGAACCGAAAGACATAATCCGGCCATCCCTGGGGAACGGCCGGCCACCGAGACAACCAGCGTTGTCACTGACGAAACTGAGCGAGCCTAGCCTCTGGACGAGGCCAGAGACCACGCGCACTCCCGAAGCTGCTATCACAGACCCCGTCCGAATAAACACTCCGCCCAGCATATCGATCTGCCCCACGGTGGGCGCCAAATGTCGTCGTGGTGAAACAACATATGCCATAGGATGGCTTTAATGGGGGCCGAACTAGATGCTGGAGGATTCGGGAGAGGGGAACGAGCTAAAAAGCACGACAGAAAGAGACACTGATCTACCCAGGTTCGGGGCTCTCGTAAGGAGATAACACCCCTACTCCTGCTCTACTGATTGTATATATGAGTCGATGTAGTACACCACAATGGTACTTCCAAGCTCTATGCTAAGGAAGGAAGATGAACTGCTAAGTGTAGGAACACAGAGTGACCAACCCTTGGCTAGGGTTTCCTGTGCCACCTTATATAGTGGTGGCCAGGGTTACAACGGTCATAGAAGACCAGGAGACACCAGCTACACTCCAAACAGGACTTGCTGTCGAGGGCAGACGCCCACGACTTTCTCCCTGATTGCTCTCGATGGGACTCCTCTTGCTGTACCTTGTACTTCTTGAACTGTGACCTTACCATTCTGAGGTAAGCTTGTACTTGTGCACAGTGAGGGTAGGTAACCTCCACTGTGCACCCTGCCATCTTACTCTGCTACCATGCTTGGATGTTTTCTTCCTTGATTGTAGGGATGTGACACCTTGGTTGACTTAAGTATCCCGGATATGACCGTTGGCCATATCCAGGACATATATGCCGGACCAACGACCTACGAGGGTCGGGTAATCCGGCCTCCCCTGCTCCTGCACAACACACAAAATGGTTAGGCCGGCATATCTGAGTATATGCCGGCACACTTCTATAAGTATTCCGGCTATGCCGGCACATCCAGACACCAGCCGGGATATACATATATGCCGGCCTGGCCGATGCTCTTATATTCCGGCCAGGCCCTTTCCTTGATAACCCGGCATAAGTCAATCATAGATGAGTCTTTCTAGTCTTTTGACCCTACCGGGGGTCATCCCCCCGACACTAAGGCCATCTATCTATTATATTATTAAAACAACTAACAACCAATGGTGTAGATTTGCTAGACAAAAGTTGAAATAGATCAACGTTGCAGATTTAGCACCATCCCGAAAAGGTGCGCGTAGGCAAATTGGAGAACACAACGTATCCAAATTGATTTACAAAGCGGCTAAGAATTTGCATGCAGCACGTAGGTCTGACGGAGCGCTCAAAATTGAAGGGAAGCATATCAGCTCACGGCAGCTGATTATGCACATCGCGTGCAAGCCGAACTCCCTTGCCCCTCTCTAAATAGCTGGTCACCTGCAGCCGCTGTATTCTATCGCACCCTCCCGATATCCTCGGCTGGTGGCCGCTGCCCCCTTCCGGTCATTGATTCTTGATGCCGCGGCTGTTACGCGGGTTCCCTTGGAAGATCCGGTGATAAGCAGCGGATTCAGCGCTCAGCCGGTCTCACAATTCGAGAATGAGGAGATCGATTTAGCTGCAGCTGGTAAATCCACAACGTTCTGTCAAAAGTTGTGCCGCCGGATTCCAGATCCAGTTAGTGCTTGTACTCACATCTTCAGCTCCGGTGCCACTGACTTTGTCATGCTGCATGGGGTCGGGAAACATCCGCTATCATCCTGGGCGTAGGAGGTTGAAGGATGAGCGAGTTCAGAACTTCAGATGAGTGAAAGTGACTACGACTTATCGAGCAAACAATGGTTTCAAAGCATCAATTAGCAGAATCAATTGCTTTTTTTAAGGATTGCAGAATCAATTTCTTTTATTTTAGGGATGGCAGAATCAATTGCTTGTGAGTTGTGATAGCATCATGTAAAGAATTCAGATTGATTGATACTCTGCTCTTTATATTTGTTTGCGTGCAGGATGCAAGGATGGATTCGAGGTAGGTACCTGTGGGCTGCATCAATGCAAGGACAAGATGTACAACACACCAAGGTGAAAATCTATCTTTATCTTGACTATTTACTTACTAAGCAATGCATCTTGGTAAGAATATTTTTTATTAGTCAAAGATATCATCGTCTGAAAGCACTATAAAAGATGATGCTGAAATAGTCTGCAAATTGAAGGTGATGAAGTTTTAGAAGAGATGGCAGAGTGAAGCCTAGCTAGATGAAACAGAGTGGTTAACTGCTCTCTCCAAACATGGATGTACTCCGATGAAATTTTAGTCCCCTTTTTGTCAGAACAATTGGCAAGAATATGTACTCTTTTATCTTTTCGTTTTTTAGGGAACATGGATATATAAATATTTATTACTTTATCTATCGATGACAAGGCCTGGTATTACAGATGGGCAACCCCTAGACCATTCTACATGCCATAAGACGTACTCCAATATTCATTCTCTAAATAACCTCGATCTTAGGGACAACCTTGCTAGCATGAAGAATGGCATAGCCGTCCGCCTCGCAACACCACAACGAACACCAGCAAAGCTCTTGATCACGGTTTGGATCTGCGTGATCGCAACACCAGCTAAGCTCTTGATCACGCTTCAGCTGCCGGCGGACGTACAACAGGACTGCTGAACACCTGACAAGGAGGGAACAAATCAACTGTCATCTTTGGTAAGTAAAGTACAGTCTTACATGTTCTAAATTTTAATCATATTGTGAAGTGTAAGTCTAAACTTTTCTACGGACTCAAATTCTTACAAATTTTGACACAAAGAAATTTGGCTTCTATGCATTTTCTAAATCGTAACTAGCCTGTGCAGATACAAGGGTTAGTGACTAAACGTCGTCACAAGAGGTCGTGGGACAAATTAATCATCCAAAAGAAAATCTGAGCGGAGGTTTGTTTCCTCGCTCATATCAGAAAAATAAAATCAATCGAATCTGCAAAGAATTAGGGTATTATAGAAACTAAATAAAATTAATTTGCTTCAGTTAGAAATTCCAATCAGTGTTTGACTGGTTGGTGTCCTCTCTCATATCTGCTTTGGTCCGCCTCTGATCAGGATGGATGCAGCAATATGGATATAATGGTGAAGATCAGAGAAAGAGATCCATACGAGTAGAACAAAAAGAAAAAGGTAAATGCACGGGCGATGAGCATTGTAGTTCACACTAACTCAAAGGAAACAAATACACAAGTCGATCAGCAAAGAATCAAAGATTGTTTCTGACAAAGAAAGGACCGTGTGCTAAGCAGGCATGCCAATGTGTAAGTGGGATTGGCAAATTCGATGTCCTATAGAAGCAAGTATATATATGATACAACTGTTTTAGACTACAAGAGTGAAAGAGGGAGACTGAATATGAGTCTTCTGCATTTACATTCAGTGCTTAGTAAAATAGTAGAGATACACCAAGATCTTTGCCGACATCTATATGTGCTTAATAGAAAGATTATTGACTGTATATATATTCTGTGTGGAATGTAGCATGCCATGAGAATTAAATTGAATAACACTTGGTCACAAAAGAAAAAAAGTAGAAATTAATATGAAACACTGATATTGCTTGAGAAGCCATTTGATCTGATGCCTACACCATGAGTTGTACCTGCATGTAGATACAATTAATGGAATATCTTTTTGAAAAAATGAGTATAACTCCAAAGGATGTACCTTTTCTACAAGAAGGCTATATCTTTGTATATTTTATATGGCATGTAGCGTGTAGCGAGCAACTAAGTCACTACAGATTGGTCACACTGATAATTGAATGGCAAAAAAAAATTCACCAATTACAATATTAATAAATCATTAAATCTAGCCGCGCAAATGCGCGGGCCATCTTGCTAGTTCTAACTAAGTGAAGTGATTTGCTTGCAAATAATTCCAGGGTTTTAAGATGTGATGCTCAATCTGTTCCTATTGTGTGTCTGAGGTGCATAACTTGTTGGTTATGTGCCCAGCACAACAAGGTCAATAGCATGCTACTCCTGTTGCTAAACTAAACCTGCCAGTGAAGTTTATACTGAGGCTTTTACCCTGGTTTATGTATGTTTGGCTCTTAATCTTGATTCCCTATGATAAGCTTGGCAAAGCATCTCTTTGCCAAACTAAGGGCTTTTCATATGAACTACACATACTTGAATCATGCTCTAGCAGTGTTGTGCTGTGAGGTGCATATATTCTACCTGATGCCTGAATTTTTGCAGCAAAGATGTTGTTATCAGCTGCTGCTACTTGCTGGTGGTGATGGCTTGCTCCTTGCTTGACTTCTCCTCCTAGTTCAACTCCTGGGCTTGTCCTTCTCCTCCTGGACTTACTGTTGGTTGCTTGTCCTTCTCCTCCTAAGCTTGATCTTGAGCTTCAGTACATCTTCATGGTTTTGCTGGATGATTTCTAGTGATTATGTGGTGCTGTGTAAGAACTGTGATGTTCTTGGTGTTGTTTCCCTGTTGGTCGAATGAGAGATGTTTCTTCTGGTTGTGCTCATCTAGCCGGCTGCTTGATTTGCAAGCAACTATGGTGCTGCTAGCTCCAGCTTCCCAGTCCTGTGATTGAGTGTCACATCCCAAAATTTTGGAATGTGAAAATAAATAAAGTAGGAACCATGTATGTTTCAATTGATTTAAAATTTCGCAAGGAATTAAAACTTTTTGAATTATTTAAAAGCCTTATTAGAAAAACCATTTCAAACTTTCTATATTATTCCTTGAAGAACTCATTTGACAAAATAAGATTTCAAAATACGATTTTGTATTTATTCAAATACTATGCAAGCACATTTGCAAATGAAAACATTTTACAAAATGATTTATATCAAATAGAGTTGCAGTGCCAGTAGCATGTTTGAATAAAAATTCAAATACTATTTTTAATAAAGCTTATGCCTTGATTTTAAAGGATTATTTTCAAATCATTTTCAATTATGCAATAAAGCCCTTTGGCCGACTTATAAGGTTTTATTTGTAAATTTGTTTTATTATGAAAACTTGTTTCTTACTGTTTTAGAATGTTGTTTTGAATATTAGAAAACTTTAGAATTTGGTTTGAATTCATTTGAGTGCCAAAATCAAAAGATATGAGGAAATCCAAAAAAAAACAGAAAAAGAAAAGAAGAAAAGAAGAAAAGAAATAGAAATGGGCCCGGGGCAACGATTCGGCCCAGAACAGAAGCCAGCCTGCAGCCCAGCTAGCAAATTCCCGAAACGGTACCATCCCTTCTCCTTTCCTCATTGACATGTGGACCCCGCATGTCGGGCCACCTCATCATCCCCAACCTCCGGCCGAAATCACCGGCGGAGACAACCGCATCGGGCGAGATTTTCTCTCCTTCAATTTGGTTAATAACCTGCCTAATTCGATGCATCTTCATGCCTATAAAGTGTGCCCCGACCTCCTCTCTCGCCTACACCCTTTCTCCCTCTCTCTCGGCCGCCAGGCTGCTCGCAAAGGAGCTCGCCATCTCACAGACCCCGACGGCCGGCGACGACGTTTCCGGTGAGATAAGACCACCCCGGTCCATCCCATTTGCTCCATCTGATTTCTGGACCCCTAACACATCCTCCTGACATGATTTTGTGACCGTGTGCACTACAGAATGACGGACCCATCTTGGACCAGATCGTACTGAGCGCGGGTGCAACTCCGGCGTGAAATTGCCGGAGCACCAGAACCCCCCTGCCCTTCCTACTGCGCCACCGATCCTGCCTCTCCGTTCTGAACCTTCTGGTAAGACACTCATGGCCCAGAACCACCGTACCTCATCACTTTTGTCCACGCCCTACACAAGCCTGCCAGGCTAACTAACTCTGGCCGCCCTTTCCCGTCGTTACAGGAAGCAAAAGGCCTCGTACTGCACGGTATCCACTTCACCTCCAAGATCTGAACGTCGTCGCTACTTCCGCTCGCCTCAAAGACTGCCGTAGCTACCTAGACGTTGAACTCCAGAGCCACTGACCTCGCCGTCGATGTCCTTTTCGGTAAGCCTCTTCCCCCTTTCTCTTGGGACCGTCAGATCCAGATCCGGCGGCGTCTAATTGATCACTTACGTGAAGCGGTACCGATTGATCTCGGCTATACAGATCGCGTAAGATGCGATGGCTCGGATCCATGATCCGGGCGAACCGGTACCAGCCACTCCTAACATGCCATGTGGCCAGTCACTGGTTAGTCTGGTTTTCAAATTTGATTTTAAAAACAGAAAATGGCTGAATCTTGTAAAATTCATATCTTCAGTTCTATAGATCCAAAAATTGCAAACAATACATTCCTGAACTCCTAAAATTGTGTAGGACACAATTCTGCAATAAAATATCACTTTCCAACTATTTAAAAATATTGAAATTTAAATATGTGAGTTTGAGTAATTTTGATATAGTTCAAAATCTATAAATCGTTTTTAATTAATTCTTTTTGCAAATAGATCTTATTATTGTCCTCTATCCAGTAGAACCACTGCACAAATTATTTGGGCAAATTTACTCAAGTATTCAAATGAGAATGAGAATTTGAGTAATTTCTCTCTAGAATTTTTTAGGCATAAATCCTTTTGCAAAATTGATTATCTTGATAACAGAAAACCCCCAGAACACTTCACATACCTCCTACACTTATTCAAAGACAACTCTACAAGTTCATCCTATTTTGCAAGCTATTGTGTGTTATTTGAGCACCTTGCAAAATATCAAGTCTCAAATTCCTATTGGGCAGTTTGTGCTATTTGAATATTGTCCCACTCTACCAAGTAGTGTGAAATACCCTAAGTCCTAAATAACCATCCCAATCTACCATGACTTAGCAAAAATCTACTCTCTACTTTTGCCCAAGTGCAAAACCATCAATCACATCCAAATTCTTCTAAGTGTTTGACTACTCCATCCAACAATGTGGCATAGAAGTTTTTTCATATCAAGACCATGGAGAAGAAGTTGAAGAGAAGACAAGAAGATGAAGGAAGACAAGGATTTGAAGTCAAAATAAGGAGATCAAGATCAAGAGCCCAAGTCAAGAAAATGAAAGTGACAAACCTAATGACTTAGAAATTATCCATCCAACTTCTCAAACCAAGCCTAAGAATACCCTTAAGCTATTTTGCTAAGTGTTTGACACCTCTAAACAATTTAGAAAACCCCATCAATCTTTAAGTCCTTGACTTAGTCATTCTCTCCATCCATATCAAGCCAACTTCATGCCACAATCTTTTGTCCCTATATCACTAAGACAAATCAAGACTAAGCTAAAACAAATAAACACTTTTGTTGTCTTGTTTGATTATGTTGTCTTGAATGGTGTGTTTATGTTGTGTTACTTTCTATCTTATAGTTGTACAGAGAGCTACGTGTGTTGACTAAGAGAAGTACAAATCTTCAGAAAATTCTAAGGCAAGTGTTACCCTTGTTCATAAAATTCCCAATATGCATGTATAGATAGTTATGCTTGCTATCTTGATGTCTACGCACTTCTATTCTTGTAGACACTTGTTGGGCCTCCAAGTGCAGAGGTTTGTAGAATAGTAGCAAGTTTCCCTTAAGTGGATCACCCAAGGTTTATCGAACTCAGGGAGGTTAGAGGTCAAAGCTATCCCTCTCAAGCAACCCTGCAATTACGATACAGAAAGTCTCTTGTGTCCCCAACACACCCAATACACTTGTCAGATGTATAGGTGCACTAGTTCGGCGAAGAGATAGTGAAATACAAGTGGTATAGATGATTATAAGTAGCAAATGTGATGTGAAATAAATATCGCTGCGAGCAAACAAGTAACAAAATAGCAAGTAAACGGTGTGCAAAGCTTGGAAACAAGGCCTAGGGATCATACTTTCACTAGTGGACACACTCCCAACAATATAACATGACTGAACAAATAACTTCTCTTTGCTAAGGTACTCTGAATTACTCTCCTATTGAATAACACTAATCATTGTGTAGTGGCTACAGAAGCACCCCTTAAAGTTCATCAAGTACTTGACAAACACCACTCATAGAGATATCCAAATCAGATCACAACTCAAGATAGAAATCATTGCAACTTAAACCAAGTACTAACACGGTGCACACACTGTCAACATTACACCATGAAAGGAGGAATAGATCACTCAAACTATCATAGCAATAATTATTCTCATAATCCACAAGAGATCACAATCATAGCCTAAACCAAGTACCACCATGATGCACGCACTATCACCGTTACACCATAGCAGGAGGAATAGATTACTTTAATAACATCACTAGAGTACACAAAATATCTGAATAATAACATGTACTTGTTCAACATGATACAAAGCTCACGATCACATAAAGATCACATCATGGGAGAGAGAGGTGAACCACATAGCTACCGGTAGAGCCCTCAGCCCCGGGGATGAACTACTCCCTCCTCATCATAGGAGACAGCAAGGTTGATGGAGATGGCGGTGAGGTCGATGGAGACGGCGAAGACGGCGATGGAGATCGATGGAGATGGCTCCGGGGGCACTTCCCCGTCCCGGCAGGGTGCCGGAACAGAGACTTCTGTCCCCCGAAATTCGTCGGCGACGGCGGCGGAGCTGCGGAACTCTTTCTGGAAAATTGCCGAATCCTTTAGGGTTTTCTGTCCCGAGACTTTATATAGGCGAAGGGGCGATGTCAGGGGTGGAGCCAGGCTCCCACACGCGGGCCCCGCGTGGCCAGGGGTCTGGCCACGCCACCCCTGTGTGTGGGGCCCTGGTGGCCCCCCTCTGACTCCTCTTCGGATCTCTGGAAGCTTCCGGGTAAAATAAGACTTCTGGCTTTGGTTTCGTCCAATTCCGAGAATATTTCCTATGTATCACTTCTGAAACACAAAAACAGCAGAAAACAGGAAACTGGCACTGTGGCACTTGTTAATAGGTTAGTTCCGGAAAATGCATAAAAGTGCCACGAAGTGTAACGAAACATCGGGTAAATGGTGTAAAAACAAGCATGGAGCATCAAAAATTATAGATACGTTTGAGACGTATCAAGCATCCCCAAGCTTAACTCATGCTCATCCTCGAGTAGGTAAGTGATAACAAAGAATAATTTTTGAGGTGACATGCACCTACACAATCTTGATCATATATGTAAGCATTGGTGAGCTGGGATCAATAGAACTTAAAACATGGGCATGGAAGATATAATCATGACAATAAGAACTTAGCAACCATGTTGTAAACATGCAAATGAACACAAACAAAAGATCATGATAATGAAACAATGAAAGTCAAACGTGTGTTCAAATCATAAGGAAAAACATACAAAAGGTTTTCAGCTTGTCCTTCAAAGAGAGCAAAACATAAATGCATAGGACACCTTCAAGTTTAAGAGGGCGACTAGATACAAATAATTTAAGAACAAGTGAAACCAACAATATGAGTCAATCAATGAACTTTGGGACAATGCATATCACACTAAGAATGACAACTATGCTCTCTTAATGGTGCATAAAGAAAGAAGGTGGTGACTCAACATAAAAGTAAAAGAAAGGCCCTTCGCAGAGGGAAGCAGTGATTGCAAGTTTTATAACCTTCAAAAATTATGGTACTTACCGGCTTTGAGCTCTCATTGCCCCCATCATAAGCATCTTGAATGGTTAAAGTTAATGCGAGAACAATTATGATGCATATGCTTGACAAATCATAAGTTGAAAACCTCGTGTCCCGTGAATACGAGTACCCAAACCATGCTAATTTACTTAGAGTCCCAAGCAAGGCTCTTGTCATTGTAAGTATATGCATATCATTGAGAACCGCCAATGGGGTACCTCCGTGCCTGATGACATGGAACAAGCCCACACCAAAATGACAGGACAAGCAGACAATGAACACCTCGACATCTCTTTTATTTGCTATATTGTTTAGCTTCTTATTGTGAGATGCGTCGTCGAATGTTCACCATGGGTATGCTGCAAATTTCCACCATGAATTATGCATGGCTTAGATTGGCGGCCCGGCGTTTCCCTAACACATATAAAAACTCCATGATCCTCACAAGATTCCCAATTCATTTCACACAGCGGGCATCCATAAACAAAAGATCACGATATCAACTCAAAAAAGAAGTGCAATGTTGAAAGCTTGCCCCATGACAGCATGGCTGGGCTAGAATCCAACTTACAACTTGCAAGCATAACAACTCAACATAAGAGACCACAATGTCGAATTTTTAAGAACAGGAAAAAGTAAAGTGTGCCTTCCGGTTCGTGAGAGCTTTACTGACCGAATTTCGCATAACACTGGTAAGAGTTTAATTTGAAGAGAATATAAAAGCAAGTCAAATTTACTTGGAATAGCAAATTGCTAGTAGGTATGTATGGTGGACACAATGGAAAACTTTGGCTTTTAGGAGTTGGATGCACGAGTAGAGCTCATACTCAGTACAAGGCGAGGGCTAGCAAAAGACTGGGAGCGACCAACTAAGAGAGCAATAATGGCCATAATCATGCAAAGCGACAAAGCGACATTAAAAGAAGCATACGATGGCATCAAAAGTCAAAAGCTAGATGATCATGAAGGCTATGGCGACTTTGTAAGAGTCTAACATGTGTGAGCATGCGCCAAGTCAACCCAAATAAAGCATCAAGGAGAAAACCAAAATAATGCTTCCATACAATAAAAACAACGCATGATTTTTTCAAAGGCTCATTAAGCAATCTCAGTTATTTGAGACAAGTCATGCTACAGCAAAATCACTAAGCATACTATCAAAAAGACATCAAGCATGACATGAAAAAGCCTAAGCCGCAGTCTAAACAAGCTCCTTCTTGTACCACTATTTTGCACAAAGCTTTTTCTCTTTTCCAACACCATTTGAAATTTTTTAAGACACCTCTTTTGATGAAAACCAATAAAGATCAGAGGCAAAAATACAACTTGATGAAAAGGTATGACAAGGTCTGAACGCAAATCAAGGCAAAAACAAAAACCAAAAGCAGTAGCAGAAAAAGAAGAACACTCGGTGAACGATAAGAGTGAAAAACTGAGTGTTCTTAGCAAATGAAAACGAGTTCATCTCCTCCACAAGAAACATGATGTGATCTAACCATTTATTGCAGCAAACAAACAAACCTAACCAACTAAGAAAACTAAAACAACTGACGCTCCAAGAAAAACACATAGTGCATGAAGCAATAAAAATATAGTGTTTTGAAAGGTGACCTGATTTTTGCCGATGAAGAAGGGGTGCCTCAGGGGCATCCCCAAGCTTTGACGCTTGTACTTCTTGGATATTTCTTGGGGTGATGCATGGGCATCCCCAAGCTTGAGCTTTTGTCCATTCTTCAACTCATCTCATCATTCTCCAATCCCTACACTTGAAAACTTCCTTCATACAAAACTAAACACAATTCTATTAGCAACATTAGTGTAAGCATAAAATATATTCAACCTCTTTTAGCTTCAGGTTTCAACTCAAAACCACCACATATATAGCAAATACTACTGTAGCAACTCCCCAAAAAGTTCCATGATCAAAAGAACTCAAAAGAAAGCGATAAAGTGGCAAACACAAATATTGGCAGAAATCTGTCAAAACTGAACAGCTGATAAAGGTCGAATTTTTGAGGGATTTTCTGTTGCTCAAATCAAAAAGTGTTCAACTAAGAAAAGTTTGGATATAACCTGGGGCATATGCTCAAGAAATCGCAAGTCCAAAAGATATACAGAGGATTTTCACGAATTTTTACGGTGCAGCACCGAAAACTGTTTCAGGACAGCAACATCCCCAAATCTTACCTCACTCAAATTAGAGGCTTCTCTTGGCACAACAATGAAATAAAAAGGATAAGGAGCGGTTATTACAGTAGTAATAACTTCCAAGACTCAAATAAAAGAAAAAGTACTGAAAGTAAAAACATTGGGTTATCTCCCAAGAGTGCTTTTCTTTAACGCCTTTGAGCTAGGCGCAGAAATTTGCAAAGATGCTCATGTGGGCGCGCTTGAGGCTAAGGCGCCATATAGGAATTTAAAGCAATAGAGAGCATCAAAAAGCAAGTATGGAACACATTTAAATCTAAACCACTTCCTATGAAAAATAGTCTTGTAAAGAGACAAGTCATAAAAGCGCAAAGCAAAAAGCATAGGAAGGCAAAACAAGTACAACTTCAAGAATTGCAACATAAAGAGGGGAAACTCAATATTGTTGAGATCCATCAAACCATGTTTCCCTCTCTCAAAGTAACATTCAGTAGCATCATGAATAGAATTAACAATGTAACTATCACATAAAGCATCCCTATCATGAGCCACATGCATAAAAGGATTAATACTCCCCACATGAACAATAGTAGTAGGAGCAAAATCAATAGAATAATTATTCTCATCACCATAATCATCAAAAACAGGAGGCATATTGCAATCATAACTAATTTTCTCCTCAAAAGTAGGTGAACTGAAAATATTATACCCATCATCACAAGCTAAAGAACTACTATGTTGCAAAGCATACTCATCAAACATATCATCATAAGAAGGAACATGGATAGCACTAATGGTACAACAATTATTAACCTTAGAATTGGCACCAAAAAGATTTTCAATATCAAAAGTAGAGTGCTTTTCCCAATCATGATCACTAACATAGGTAACAGGCATAGGAACATCATCCCAATCAGAATTATCATAATCTATAGCAGGATCATAAAGCTTAAGGGAAGATACCGTGTCCTCTCGCCTTTTACTCCTCTTCTTCTTCTTCTTCTTACTCTTCTTACTCTCTCCTTTAGGAGGAAGAGACTTGAAGGGCATCTTCTCCACATATTCTTTAGGAGGGAAAGGCATCTTCTCCACATAATCTGGTTTGCTGACAGAAACAACAGAAGAAACTTTGGAGGATTCCTCCTCTCTATTAATAAGATAAAAACATCTATCAGTCCTGTCATAGCTTGGCAAGATATCAAGTTTTATAAGATTTTGAATGTAAGTATTTGCAAGGCAATCTTTAGCACAATAGAGACGACAACCACGAAGGGTGCTATTAATATCAACATCATTCATATCTATCAAAGCAATCTTTCTAGATATCTCGTCACATGCCAAGAACAAAGTGAGCTCATCATGCTGATTAGGAGTAATCTTGTCATCACAATACAAACTTAAGGTACTAGAAGAGTAACTATTAGGGTTTGAGCATTGGAAATTAAAATGACCTATGTCATCGCAATGTTTACAAAGAAAAGGATAAAGCCCACAAACCTTTTTACCGATCTCACCTATATCCTTGTACCACATACTGGTTTCTTCATTTGCGTGGGTGATGCAATAATCTTCCTTGTTGTAACTCTGTTCACAAGGTCTATGTACTCCACAAAAATTAACATGCTTATAAGAAATAGGATTTTTAGAAGTTTGAGCATGTTTATTGCAATCATCAATAACAAGATCACTTTCTATGCAAGTGTCCTTAAAAGGTTCATGATACACGTCCCCATTACCTTTAGGAACATTCATATGGGAAGCAAAGGCTTTAAAGCAATCAACCATAATTTGAGGATCAAGACCATATTTAGCACTAAGCTCTTGAAAAGTAGCAGTTTCAGCGAAAGACTTAATGCAATCAAACTCATAATTCATACCTGATCTTTTACCTTTGTCGTTTTCCCATCCTTCAGCATTCTCTTGTATACGGTCAAGAAGTTTCCACTTAGCATCTTCCTTCATATGAGTGAATGATCCAAAGCAAGAAGCATCCAAATAATCCTTATCAGGAAGAGTAAGCCGTGCATAAAAATTATCAATAACAATATTGCGGGGAAGATCATGAATAGGACATTTATGCATTAGTAACTTCAATCTTCCCCACGCTTGGGCAATGCTTTCTCCCTCATGAGGCCAAAAATTATATATCTGATTACGATCTTTATGAATCTCACTTGGAGGATAGAATTTAGAATAAAATAGAGGTACAATTTCCTCCCAGCCAACAGATGGACCATCTTCAAGCAGCCGATACCATTCCTCAGCTATGCCTTTCAGTGACAAAGAGAATAACTTCTTCTTAACTTGGTTCATTGAAATACCTGCACACTGGAACAACTCACATAATTCATGTATAAAAAGCAAATGACCACCAGGATGGATAGTTCCATCTCCTAAATAGCAGTTATCCATAACACACCTAACAATTTTCATAGGTATTTCAAAAGGATGAGGAGCACAAGCATCATTAGAAACATCACATATGGGAGATAAAATATCATCAGAGCAAACTTTCTCCACTAAAGCTGGGGGACTAAAAATATCATACTTAACAAAACCAGCTTCCCCAAGCTTAGACTTTTCTATAGCATTAGCAGTAACGGTATTCAAAGCATTCGTACTAATAACATTGCTATGCGAAATAAGCTCCAAAGGTTTTTCAATTTTCTCATCAAATCTAAACTCAGAAAAAAGACTAAAGAACTCTTTGTTTTCCATTAAGCCTAACTAGTGAAAATAAAAACAAGAAACAAAAAGATATAATTGCAGAATCTAAAGGAAATAACTCTGAGCACTCACCAGCAACTAAAAGACTTAGTAGCCAAAGAATGTGAGTACCTTTTACCTTAACTCCCCGGCAACGGCGCCAGAAAAGAGCTTGATGTCTACGCACTTCTATTCTTGTAGACACTTGTTGGGCCTCCAAGTGCAGAGGTTTGTAGAACAGCAGCAAGTTTCCCTTAAGTGGATCACCCAAGGTTTATCGAACTCAGGGAGGTTAGAGGTCAAAGCTATCCCTCTCAAGCAACCCTGCAATTACGATACAGAAAGTCTCTTGTGTCCCCAACACACCCAATACACTTGTCAGATGTATAGGTGCACTAGTTCGGCGAAGAGATAGTGAAATACAAGTGGTATAGATGATTATAAGTAGCAAACATGATGTGAAATAAATATCACTGCGAGCAAACAAGTAACAAAATAGCAAGTAAACGGTGTGCAAAGCTTGGAAACAAGGCCTAGGGATCATACTTTCACTAGTGGACACACTCCCAACAATATAACATGACTGAACAAATAACTTCTCTTTGCTAAGGTACTCTGAATTACTCTCCTATTGAATAACACTAATCATTGTGTAGTGGCTATAGAAGCACCCCTTAAAGTTTATCAAGTACTTGACAAACACCACTCATAGAGATATCCAAATCAGATCACAACTCAAGATAGAAATCATTGCAACTTAAACCAAGTACTAACACGGTGCACACACTGTCAACATTACACCATGAAAGGAGGAATAGATCACTCAAACTATCATAGCAATAATTATTCTCATAATCCACAAGAGATCACAATCATAGCCTAAACCAAGTATCACCATGATGCACGCACTGTCACCGTTACACCATAGCAGGAGGAATAGATTACTTTAATAACATCACTAGAGTACACAAAATATCTGAATAATAACATGTACTTGTTCAACATGATACAAAGCTCACGATCACATAAAGATCACATCATGGGAGAGAGAGGTGAACCACATAGCTACCGGTAGAGCCCTCAGCCCCAGGGATGAACTACTCCCTCCTCATCATAGGAGACAGCAAGGTTAATGGAGATGGCGGTGAGGTCGATGGAGACGGCGAAGACGGCGATGGAGATCGATGGAGATGGCTCCGGGGGCACTTCCCCGTTCCGGCAGGGTGCCGGAACAGAGACTTCTGTCCCCCGAAATTCGTCGGCGACGGCGGCGGAGCTGCGGAACTCTTTCTGGAAAATTGCCGAATCCTTTAGGGTTTTCCGTCCCGAGGCTTTATATAGGCGAAGGGGCGATGTCAGGGGTGGAGCCAGGCTCCCACACGCGGGCCCTGCGTGGCCAGGGGTCTGGCTGCGCCACCCCTGTGTGTGGGGCCCTGGTGGCCCCCCTCTGACTCCTCTTCGGATCTCTGGAAGCTTCCGGGTAAAATAAGACTTCTGGCTTTGGTTTCGTCCAATTCCGAGAATATTTCCTGTGTATCACTTCTGAAACACAAAAATAGCAGAAAACAGGAAACTGGCACTGTGGCACTTGTTAATAGGTTAGTTCCGGAAAATGCATAAAAGTGCCACGAAGTGTAACGAAACATCGGGTAAATGGTGTAAAAACAAGCATGGAGCATCAAAAATTATAGATACGTTTGAGACGTATCATATCTCCTATTTAGGATACCCCTGATTACCCTGTTAGAAGAAACACCGTAAGTGTAGATTGCTTAGTTGTGCTATAGAATTCATGGTTGGGATTCCACATGTTCTTTTATTAAGTTTGAAAATTGTGTTTTGCAAAAACTAAGAAAACAACTAAGTTAATGAAACACCTGGGTGGAAATTGGTAAGTTGGATTTACGTTGAGTGGTTACACCAGAGCCATCTCTATGATGGTCGTGTGTATCTCACTTGTGGACGGCCACCTAGGAACAAAGAGATTGGAGACATTCAAGTCGTGAAGCTTCCAGTGCAACCATGAGTCATATGGGCTCTGTCTTGACCAACTAAGTTGCGAGAACTCAGCCAGACGGACAGAGGGTGGTAGTGATTTGTAGGATGGAGCACGTCTGGGTTGGTCTAAGGGATTGCTTTTGAAAAGTCTCGTCTTAGTCTTCACTTGGCCATTTGAGCAAAATAAGCATCATGGCAAAAGAGGTTGACTGAGTCTTGTGGGAAAAGTGCACCACCTGTGCAGAGGGTCAAAACTAAGTACTTAGCCGTGACCCCGGTTACGGACAATTTTGAGCAACATGATTTTGAAGCTGTTCAAGGATCTCCTCATCCCAACTTCTTTAAAATTAAAACTTGAAGGGTTAACAAGGGATTGTTGTGTGATCATAATTATGTACACCTGGTGGATTCCTGTGTGTGCATAATTAACTAGGAGCACCTGGTGGATTCCAGTGTGTCCAATAGTGCTTTAAAAGAGAAAATGAGATCTTTTGAAAAGTAGGATAAACAATTGCTTTTCTGCAAGCTTAGCTTGAAGATCCACTAGCCAAATATTCATGTAAGTGTTAGGTTCCATTTGAGTCCACCAAAAAGTGACATCTTGCCAATACAATTCAAATGTATTGACCCTTTGTGGCTACAACATTTCATGTTGCAGGTTTTGACGATAAGAAAGGTACGACAGGGTTACGAGTCTATCCGCAGCATGTTCGCCTGTGGCACATGAAGAAGAAGGACTCCATGCTATTTATGTTTTTGTTGTAAACTCTGAAAGCTCTATGCTATGAGCGTTGTAAAGTTTCTTTATGTAATTGCTGGATCATACGATGTAATAAAATGACCTTTGTTTCTTGATATTACATCCTAAACTGTATGTGCTAGTGTTTGATCCAGGGAGTAGCACTGAAAAGCACAAGGATCATCATCTTTAAAGGTGAGGTCACTACAGATGGTATCAGAGCAAAGTGTTGCCCTTAGGTTCGTGACCCTAGGATTGGAAAATGACCCCTTAGTAATATAGGAGTTGCTTTTATTCCTAAGTTAAAAATTCACACACTCATTACCTCGTAAACTCTTATCTTAGTCATTTTTGACTCTATTTCTCTTCATTCAATTCAAAGATGAAGGGCTTCAACTTCAACACCTCAAAGGACTTCAAGAATCCATACACCCCTATCATCAAAGGAAGCAAATTGAAGGAGTCCAGAAGAAAAGGGTCTAAGCACCAATAGTTATAGGACTTAGAAATTCTTATGAAGGATCTTGATAGCTATAGGACCAACAAGTTATTTAGCGAAGATGAACTACTTGCCCCACTCAGAGAGAAGGACCTCAAAGAAGAAAAGAAAAGAGAGAGGATACTACTGCACTGAAGGAAACCAAAAAGTTTTAGTTGGACCTCCATTTAAGATCCTTATATGCAAGAACGACATTGTAATACATTATTATCATATCAAATTGTGACATGATCATATTAGTTTGTTTGTGGTTGAACCATGTTGCTTGATGTGATGAATGCTTGTTGAATGTTTATTGATTGTAAGGTGTTTTGCCTTGAAATCATTGCTAACTGGTATGAACATTCTTTAGAGTTTTCCACTCTATTCTTCTCCATATTAAAACCCTAAACCCTACCCAAAAACTTTAACAGATGCATCATCAATGCCAGAGCAGCCTCAACAACCCTCAGATGGACTTAGTGATGCAGAGGATGATAGAGACACATACCCAGTTGACTCAAGTGGTAACCCAAAATATGATCAGCAGCAAGAGCAATGAGTTACCCCCAGGATTATAGCAACTGCTAGATGCACATACTCACATTGTGCAAATGGCGTCTCGTATCATGACTAACAACAACAACGTATCACCAAATGACCCCAGAAATGACAAGCCTGAAGAACATGTTGTGACAAGAAACCAAGCTTGCAAGCTCTGTGGAGATATAGGACATACATCTAAGGATTGCAAGGAGCAATGCTATAATTGTGGAAGAGATCATTGTAATGAAGAATGCCGCTCGTCGAAGGTTACGTGTCTTTTGTGTGAAGGAACAAATCACGTCCTCACAGAATGTCATCTCAACGCTATGGTAGATAAAGTGAATCAACAAGTCAAGCAGAAGTTACATCAATCACTCGGGAAAACAGGTGCTGAATTCAAGCCCAAGGAGGCAAAATATTTTGTCACCGCCAAGAGAAACAACCCGAGAGGAAAACTACAAGTAACAAAAAATAACCGCAAGAAGAGAGAAAGGTTTCCCACAATCATAATGGAGTATCAGAAGCAAGAATTGGAAGATCTTCTAGCACTGGAGAAGCCAAAGAAGAAGAAAGGTATCAGCCAAGTAAGAAAGGATCTCATCCTTGTCACCTGTTACAGATGTGGCAACAAAGGACATTATGCTAATGAGTGTCCTGAGAAGTACTTCAGAGCGCCAACTGAAGGATGACACACTATAGTGGGATATGGTAGCACATCGATGAGCAACCAACGTAGAGGATGTCGTAATGCAACTGCTATCTTGGAGTAAATGTCATGTAAGGAGTGAAATAAAAGACTATGTGGTGTGGGTAGTACTCTAATGATGTAATAAGGTGGAATGAAAGTCTTCATGTATCTTTTCGAATCAATCTTTTATACAGATCTTGCTTTACTAATATTGTATTGCCCATAAGAAGAGGTTGTATGCAAAGTAGTTTTTCGCCAAGGAAAAAGATCATCGAAGGATTCCACCACTTGCAAGAAAATACCATATAGGAATCCTACGCAAAACACTAGCTAAGGACCGATAGATTTGTTTTCTAAAAAAAATCTCAACAGAAATCGAACAATGGTTCAATCTCCATGAAAGTTTTTTTATCAAACTAGTGAGGTTGACCAAGAGTTAGTGTACGAGATGTACCAAACTGATATACAAGGTAACGATTGGGTGCGTTATGGATTGGCCCCCATGATGACTACTCAAATTGTTCGCTCTTGATATGAGTAATGGTAAATCTAAAGAGACATACCTACAAGAGAGACGACGTTGTTAAGCCTAAACCTTAGGAGGATAGAATATTATACCCTCATAATAGGCAAGTGTTGCCAAAACATAGGAATACGGTGAGGATGAACCAAAAGCTTACCACTGAAGATAACCTGCAATGGAAGATAGTGGTGTATAAGAAGCTTCAATCCTAAGATGGAAAGTCTATGAAGATCAAATAAAGCGTATGAAATGAAGCTATAAGAACATCTTGACTTGGTCTTCTGAGTGACCCAAAGAGTGACTTTTCAGTGTCCAAAGTAGTTCAACAAATGACATTGTTGGATTAAAGCACTACAATGGAGGAAAGTTATGTTCAAGCCATCTTGAATAAGAATTGGATGCTATAGTAGGTGAATAGACGCCCACCTCTTGGAGATGAAGATAGAAGCTACATACGGTACAAAAGATGACCCAATGCCAAGTCATATCCAAGATGTGCATACCATGAACCCAATACCTAGACTACTCACAAAAGTTTCTTTTAAGGGTGGTAGCCACCTAGTATCCCAAACCCATCTTTCTAGCCTCTCCAAATCTCGGGACGAGATTTCTTTTAAGGGTGGTAGTCTGTCACATCCCAAATTTTTGTAATGTGAAAATAAATAAAGTAGGAACCATGTATGTTTCAATTGATTTAAAATTTCACAAGGAATTAAAACTTTTTGAATTATTTAAAAGCCTTATTAGAAAAACCATTTCAAACTTTCTATATTATTCCTTGAAGAATTAATTTGACAAAATAAGATTTCAAAATACCATTTTGTATTTATTCAAATACTATGCAAGCACATTTGCAAAGGAAAACATTTTACAAAATGATTTATATCAAATAGAGTTGCAGTGCCAGCAGCATGTTTGAATTAAAATTCAAATACTATTTTTAATAAAGCTTATGCCTTGATTTTAAAGGATTATTTTCAAATCATTTTCTATTATGCAAGAAAGCCCTTTGGCCGACTTATAAGGTTTTATTTGTAAATTTGTTTTATTATGAAAACTTGTTTCTTACTGTTTTAGAATGTTGTTTTGAATATTAAAAAACTTTAGAATTTGGTTTGAATTCATTTGAGTGCCAAAATCAAAAGATATGAGGAAATCAAAAAGAAAACAGAAAAAGAAAAGAAGAAAAGAAGAAAAGAAGAAAAAAAATAGAAATGGGCCCGGGGCAACGATTCGGCCCAGAATAGAAGCCAGCCTGTAGCCCAGCTAGCAAATTCCCAAAACGGTACCGTCCCTTCTCCTTTCCTCGCTGACATGTGGACCCCGCATGTCGGGCCACCTCATCATCCCCAACCTCCGGCCAAAATCACCGGAGGAGACAACCGCGTCGGGCGAGATTTTCTTTCCTTCAATTCGGTTAATAACCTGCCTAATTCAATGCATCTCCATGCCTATGAAGTGCGCCCCGACCTCCTCTCTCGCATGCACCCTTTCTCCCTCTCTCTTGGCCGCCAGGCTGCTTGCAAAGGAGCTCGCCATCTCGCAGACCCCGATGGCCGGCGACGACGTTTCCGGTGAGATAAGACCACCCCGGTCCATCCCGTTTGCTCCTTCTGATTTTTGGACCCCTAACACATCCTCCTGACATGATTTCGTGACCGCGTGCGCTACAGAATGACGGACCCATCTTGGACTAGATCGTGCTGAGCGTGGGCGCAACTCCAGCATGAAATTGCCGGAGCACCAGAACCCCCCTGCCCTTCCTACTGCTCCACTGATCCCGCCTCTCCGTTCTGAACCTTCTGGTAAGACACTCATGGCCCAGAACTGCCGTACCTCGTCGCTTTTGTCCACGCCCTACACAGGCCTGCCAGGCTAACTAACTCCGGCCGCCCTTTCCCATCGTTACAGGAAGCAAAAGGCCTCGTACTGCACGGTATCCACTTCACCTCCAAGATCTGAACGTCGTCGCTACTTCCGCTCGCCTCAAAGACCACTGTAGCTACCTCGATGTTGAACTCCAGAGCCGCTGACCTCGCCGTCGACGTCCTTTCCGGTAAGCCTCTTCCCCCTTTCTCTTCGGACCGTTAGATCCAAATCCGGCGGCGTCTAATTGATCACTTAAGCAAAGCGGTACCGATTGATCTCGGCTATACAGATCGCGCAAGATCTGACAGCTCGCATCCATGATCCGGGTGAACCAGTACCAGCCACTCCTAACACGCCACGTGGCCAGTCACTGGTTAGTCTGGTTTTCAAATTCGATTTTAAAAATAGAAAATGGCTGAATCTTGTAAAATTCATATCTTCAGTTCTATAGATCCAAAAAATGCAAATAATACATCCCTGAACTCCTAAAATTGTGTAGAAATATCACTTTCCAACTATTTAGAAATATTCAAATTTAAATATGTGAGTTTGAGTAATTTTGATATAGTTCAAAATCTATAAATTCTTTTTAATTAATTCTTTTTGCAAATAGATCTTATTATTGTCCTCTATCCAGTAGAACCATTGCACAAATTATTTGGGCAAATTTCCTCAAGTATTCAAATTCAAATGAGAATTTGAGTAATTTCTCTCTAGAATTAATTCTATAAATATTTTAGGCATAAATCCTTTTGCAAAATTGATTATCTTGATAATAGAAAACCCCCAGAACACTTCACACACCTCCTACACTTATTCAAAGACAACTCTACTAGTTCATCCTATTTTGCTAGCTATTGTGTGTTATTTGAGCACCTTGCCAAATATCAAGTCTCAAATTCCTATTGGGCACTTTGTGCTATTTGAATATTGTCCCACTCTACCAAGTAGTGTGAAATATCCTAAGTCCTAAATAACCATCCCAATCTACCATGACTTAGTAAAAATCTACTCTCTACCTTTGCCCAAGTGCAAAACCATCAATCACATCCAAATTCTTCTAAGTGTTTGACTACTCCATCCAACAATGTGGCATAGAAGTTTTTTCATATCAAGACCATGGAGAAGAAGTTGAAGAGAAGACAAGAAGATGAAGGAAGGCAAGGAGTTGAAGTCAAAACAAGGAGATCAAGATCAAGAGCCCAAGTCAAAAAAAGAAAGTGACAAACCTCATGACTTAGAAATTATCCATCCAACTTCTCAAACCAAGCCTAAGAATACCCTTAAGCTATTTTTCTAAGTGTTTGACACCTCTAAACAATTTAGAAAACCCCATCAATCTTTAATTCCTTGACTTAGTCATTCTCTCCATCCATATCAAGCCAACTTCATGCCATAATCTTTTGTCCATATATCACTAAGACAATTCAAGACTAAGCTAAAACAAATAAACACTTTTGTTGTCTTCTTTGATTATATTGTCTTGAATTGTGTGTTTATGTTGTGTTACTTTCTATCTTATAGTTGTACGGAGAGCTACATGTGTTGACTAAGAGAAGTACAAATCTTTAGAAAATTCTAAGGCAAGTGTCACCCTTGTTCATAAAATTCCCAATGTTTTACTATGCATGTAGTGTTTCTCTTCTTTTATTAACATGCATGTGTAGATAGTTATGCTTGCTATCTCCTATTTAGGATACCCCTAATTACCCTGTTAGAAGAAACACCGTAAGTGTAGATTGCTTAGTTGTGCTGTAGAATTCGTGGTTGGGATTCCACATGTTCTTTTATTAAGTTTGGAAACTATGTTTTGCAAAAACTAAGAAAACAACTAAGTTAATGAAACACCTGGGTGGAAATTGGTAAGATGGATTTATGTTGAGTGGTTACACCGGAGCCATCTCTATGGCGGTCATGTGTATCTCACTTGTGGACGGCCACCCAGGAACAAAGAGATTGGAGATGTTCAAGTCGTGAAGCTTCCAGTGCAACCACGAGTCATATGGGCTCTGTCTTGACCAACTAAGTTGCGAGAACTCAGCCAGACGGACAGAGGGTGGTAGTGATTTGTAGGATGGAGCGCATCCGGGTTGGTCTGAGGGATTGCTTCTGAAAAGTCTCGTCTTAGTCTTCACTTGGCCATTTGAGCAAAATGAGCATCATGGCAAAAGAGGTTGACTGAGTCTTGTGGGAAAAGTGCACCACCTCTGCAGAGGGTTAAAACTAAGTACTTAGCCGTGTCCCCGGTTATGGACAATTTTGAGCGACATGATTTTGAAGCTGTTCAAGGATCTCCTCATCCCAACTTCTTTAAAATTAAAACTTGAAGGGTTAACAAGGGATTGTTGTGTGATCATAATTATATACACCTGGTGGATTCCTGTGTGTGCATAATTAACTAGGAGCACCTGGTGGATTCCAGTGTGTCCAATAGTGCTTTAAAAGAGAAAATGAGATCTTTTGAAAAGTAGGATAAACAACTGCTTTTCTGCAAGCTTAGCCTGACGATCCACTAGCTAAATATTCATGTAAGTGTTAGGTTCCATTTGAGTCCACCAAAAAGTGACATCTTGCCAATACAATTCAAATGTATTGACCCTTTGTGGCTGCAACGTTTCATATTGCAGATTTTGACGATAAGAAAGGTACGACAGGGTTACGAGTCTATCCGCAGCATGTTCGCCTATGGCACATAAAGAAGAAGGACTCCATGCTGTTTATGTTTTTGTTGTAAACTCTGAAAGCTCTATGCTATGAGCATTGTAAAGTTTCTTTATGTAATTGCTGGATCATGCGATGAAATAAAATGACCTTTGTTTCTTGATATTACATCCTAAACTGTGTGTGCTAGCGTTTGATCCAGGGACTAGCACTGAAAAGCACAGGGATCATCATCTTTAAAGGTGAGGTCACTACACTGAGCTGCTTGTGTGCTGTGTGCATGTTTGCCTCACTCAGTTTGATCTCACCCACCTGCTGGCCGTGCAGTGAAACTGCTTTGCACCCATCTGTTTTGTACCCAATTTAATAACAGAACAGATTCTACACTTGGTCCTTTGATACTCAGTGATGCTATTGGCAATCTAATTGCCCAATGTCTGAGAGTAACCACCTCTAACCCTAACATTACTCCTCTTTGATCTTTGTCTGTTTTGTAGGTTAGAGTTTCAAGATCCAGGTGAAGACCTTGAAGATACTTAGATAGTTTCTAGGATTTAGTGATTCTTTTATTTTTACAATGTAATATTCTTTTTACTTCTCCAATATGTAAAGACATTGTATATGTGTTAAATATTAATAAAGTAATATTTTAGTTTGCTTTATTTACTTATTCCATTTCTATTATCCACTCAATTCATTATTGAGTTATGTTTTATTAATGATTATTTATTCTAGTTTGATAATATTCAAAAATCAAAATGAAATTCCAAAATCACTTAAACAACATCATCAAGAGATCATAGAAAACTCATAACATTCTAATAACCTCTAACCCTAGATGTTATTAGATAGAAGCTTTGCTCTCTCAGGTTTTTGAATTTGCGAAAAATTTACTCACATTTTAGATGCATGAATGCACAAAGGTCCTAATTCTACCCTTCGTTTGATCCTAAATGCTGGGATATTACAGTCTTCCCCCCTTATCAAAACTTCGTCCCGAATTTATAACTTGTGTACCTGAAGAGTTCTGGATATGCTTGTCTCAAATCTTCTTCTTTCTCCCAAGTTGCTTCTTGTCAGAATGATGTTTCCATTGCACTTGACAAAACTTGATTGCACGATTCCAAAGTCTCTTCCAGTTCTCCTCTAGAACCTTTGTTGGCTTCTCCTCATAAGTCAAGTCTTCTTGAAGATCTAGGTCATCATGAGTAATAGAGTCTTCAGGTGCTTTCAGACACTTTCAAAGTTGTGAAACATGGAAAACATTGTGAACTTGTTTCAATTTCACTGGAAGTTCCAGTTCAAAAGCAACACTCCGATTCTGACTCAGAATCTTGAACGGTCCAATATACCTTGGGCTTAACTTTCCCTTAATACCGAACCTCTTGATTCCTTTCATAGGACTAATCTTCAAATAGACCATATCTCCCACATTGGGCTCCCATGTCCGCCTCTTTTGATCTGCATAACTCTTTTGTCTACTCTGAGCTATCTTCAAACGGTCATGGATGATATCAATGATACCTTGTTTCTCCTTGATGAAATCAGTTTCAAATTCTTGGTTGCCTCCTGGCTCAAACCAACATATTGGAGATCTACACTTGCATCCATAGAGTACTTCAAATGGTGTTGCTTTCAAGCTGCTTTGATAGCTGTTGTTGTAAGAAAACTCTGCTAAAGGTAAGTGTTCATCCCACGAACCTCCAAAATCTAGAGCACATGCACGTAGCATATCCTCCAAGATTTGATTTGTTCTTTCCGTTTGTCCTCCAGTTTGAGGATGATAAGCGATGCTGAAATCCAACTGTGATCCCAGTGCTGCATGAAGATTTCCCCAGAATGTTGATGTGAAAACTGACCCTCTATCTAAGATGATATTCCTGGGCACTCCATGCTTGCTGATGATTTCTCTTACATAGATCTCTACCAACTTTTTTGCACTATCTTTCTGGTTCACTGCCAAGAAATGTGCACTTTTGGTGAGTCGATCAACTATCACCCATATCATATCCTTATGTCTCTTGGTTAAAGGTAAACCGGTAATGAAATCCATTCCAATTTCCTCCCATTTCCACTCCAAAATATCCAAAGGTTGTAGTAAACCTGCTGGACTTTGATGTTCTACCTTGACTCTTTGGCAAGTGTGGCCTTCCGCTACATACTTAGCTATATCCCGCTTCATGTTATTCCACCAAAACAACTCCTTGAAATCCATGTACATCTTGGTACTTCCCGGATGGATGGAGTATGGTGTCTCATGAGCCTCCTTGAGTATCAGTCCTTTGGTCTCCGGTATATCTGGCACACAAATTCTGTTTTGGAACCAGAGTGAATTGAAATCACCTAGACGGAATTCAGATGGTCTACCCTCTTCAATCCTACGGATTTCTTCAGCGATGAAAGGATCTTCATCATGTCGTCTAAATATAGTATACTTCAAGTCACTTTGTCTTTCCTCCATCACCCTCATAGTGAATATACTTCCCAAAGATTTGACTTCTAGACATTATATTTTTAGTCTTTCAAGATCCTTGAGCAATTCCTCTGGAAGTTCTCTATCCATTAACTGGGTTTCTGTGCTCTTCCAACTTAATGCATCGGCTACCACATTAGCCTTTCCAGGAGTATAGTTGATGGTAAGATCATAATCCTTGATCAACTCTAGCCATCTTTTCTGCCTCATATTCAACTCCTTATGAGTAAAGAAGTATTTAAGGCTCTTGTGATCGGTGTATGGCTCACATTTGGCTCTGTAGAGAAATTTCCTCCATTGCTTGAGAGCAAACACAACTACTGCCAATTCTAGGTCATGTGTTGGGTAATTGACTTCATGTGGCTTGAGTTGTCTTGAACCATAAGCAATCACCTTTCGGTCTTGCATCAAAACACAACCCAATCCATTCTTGGATGCATCGCAGTAAACTGTGTAATCCTTACTAGTTTCTGGTACTGCTAAGATAGGTGCTATTGTGAGTCTCCTCTTTAGCTATTGAAAACTCTCTTCACACTTTTTAGACCACTCAAATGGAGTATTTTTCCTTAACAATTTTGTCATTGGCCCTGCTATCTTCGAAAATTCTTCAATGAATCTCCGATAGTATCCGGCCATTCCCAGAAAACCTCTGATTTCCTTCACATTGGTCGGTGCTTGCCAATCCAAAACTGACTGAACTTTGCTTGGATTCACTGCAATCCCCTCCTTGCTAATGACATGACCAAGGAACTCTACTTTATCCAACCAGAATTCACACTTGCTAAATTTAGCATACAGCTGATGTTCCCTTAGCACTTGCAATGCAATTTTGAGATTTTTAGCATGATGCTCTTTATTCTTTGAGTATATCAGAATGTCATTGATGAACACTATCACAAACTTATCCAGATATGGAATGAAAATCTTGTTAAGCAAATTCATGAAAATTGCTGGAGCATTGGTCAAACCAAAAGGAACAACTAAGTATTCATGATGCCCATACCTTGAGACAAATGCAGTCTTTGGGACATCTTCTGGCTTGATTTTAATTTGATGATATCCAGATCTCAGGTCAATCTTGGAGAAAACCCTAGCTCCATGAACTTCATCAAACAAATCTTGAATCCTTGGTAAAGGATACTTATTCTTGATGGTGACATTATTCAGATTCCTGAAATCCCCACACATTCTTCTGCCTCCATCTCTTTTATCAACAAATATAACTGGCAAATCCCAAGGTGATATACTTTCTTGGATAAATCCCTTACTCTCTAGCTCATCCAGCTGCTCCTTCAGTTCTTTCAACTCCTTAGGGCCCATTTTATAGGTTGCTTGAGAAATTGGTGATGTGCCTGGCTTCAAATCAATGGTGAATTCTATCTCCCGGTCTAGTGGCATTCCCGGTAATTCTTGAGGAAATACATCCAGGAACTCATTAACCACTGGAATATCCCCCAACTTGGCCTCCTTCAGAGAATTGAGTTGAATTCCAATCTCCACATGGGTGTGCTTATCTGCTTGATAAGTGATTTTCCCACCTCCAGGCTTCCGGATAGACACTGTCTTCTCTTCACAATCAATGTGTGCTCCATGATCGGACATCCAATCCATACCCAGAACAACTTCAATGTTTTTAAGTGGAAGAACATAGAGATTGGCGAAATAAGGACAGTCACAGATCGTAATGACCTGGTCTGGTTTCAATTGGGATACTAAAAGTTTACCCCCGGCCGTCACCACAGTCATAGGATGAGCTATCGCCTGACACCTTAACCCATATTTTTCAACAAAATCCTTGGAAATGAATGATGTAGTGGCACCGATATCAAAAAGTACTTTACTAGGATGAGTAAGGATGCTGAGCGTACCTATGACCGCCATTTCAGAGTTGTTAGCTTCCTCCAGAGATGTGCAATTTAGCTTCCCAAACGTCCGGCCTCTTTTTCCATTTCCATTCCTGCTGCTACTGTCACCTCCAGATGCAGGTCGTCCACCTACTCCAGTCTTGCCTCCGCTATTAACTGGCCAACCTCCGGCTGGTTTGTTAGGGCAATCTGGCCGTATGTGCCCCTCATTACCACAAGTGTGGCATATAATCCTTGGCTTCATACACTCACTCTTGAAATGTCCTGGAAGTCCACAGTTGTGACAGATGATCTGACCTTTTGGTGTGAACATCTTCCGGATGGGTGGAACTCCTCCTGTCCTGACCCTGGGTTTGAAACTTATATTTGGAGTACTTTGAGTTGGCTGAACTCTCTTGGCCTCAGTCTTGGCTCTCTTCATTTGGCTCATCTGAACCAACTTATAGTCATTCTCCCACGTGATGGTTGTATCCATCAGTTCTTGGAAGTTACGTGGCTTAGTCAACTTCATCTGCATCGCCGCGTATGGATCCAATCCCCTGAGGAACCTTTTCATCCTCTTGTTGTCAGTACTCACCTCGTCACTTGCGTAACGAGAGAGTCTAGTGAACTCCTTGATATAAGCCATCATTGTTGCACTACCTTGCTTGAGGTCTTCAAATTCCCGCCTCTTGAGCTCAACCACACTTTCTGGCACATGGAAGGTATGGAACTTTTCCTTGAACTCTTCCCAAGAGAATACCTTCTCCGGATGTTACAGTGTCACTTTGTTATCCCACCATGCTGCGGCTGGTCCAGATAAAAGATGTACTGCATAACGAACCTTCTCTTCGTTATTGGCTCCAACAGCCTTCAACTTTCTCTCCATGTCCATAAGCCAGTCTTCCGCATCCATAGGTTCCACTGCGAAAGCAAAGGGAAGTGGTTTTGCATTGAGGAAGTCAGAAAGACTTACCCCTCTTGCTTCCTGAACCCTTCCGACTCCGACCTGCCCCATAAGCTCTTGCATAAACTTGTTCTGCGTCTCTTGCATGAACTGCATAAAACTTTGCTCCGCCAAAGGCCTGAATGGTGGTGGTGGTAAATGAGCTTGAGCTTCTTGATCAGCCTTAGCTTTGGCTTCCATTTTTGCCTGCTGGTCATTCATTGCCATAGTTTGAGCTTCTTGCGCCAAGCGTTGCTCTTCGGCTTTGGCAGCTATACCTGTATCCATAGCCCCTCTAGTCCTGTAACATCAAGCGAAGATCTCATAATTACACAATGCCCATGTTTTCTGAGCTTCACTTCATGCCCAGAACTAGTCACATAATGGAAAACAGAAATCCAACTCCAAATGAAAGATCGCAAGAAAACCAAATATAGGGTACATATTATACAACACATACAAACCGATACAAAGTCATTATTACAACATGTACTCACATAGGTGGAGTACACTCATAGATCGAGACTGGAAAGTTCTACCGTCTCTCTTATTATTACAACATACTACTAGCACTAGTTGCATTCACAGATACAACTAAGCTTCTGTCTTGGTCTTGACATTCTGTCCTAGTTTCACGGCTCATAGTACATGCCCGGAGTCCACCCGTGCTGGCATGTAGTCTGGCGCACTGTCTCTGGAACGAACGGCCTACCGCCCGGAACATAGTCCGAGTCAGACGTGTCCATCATAGAGGTATCACTCAACACGAGTCCATTCAGTCTGAGGTAACTCTCAAAGTACACCCTGGTCTCGTGAGCAGTCATAGTCGGGAAAGGCTCCGCCTCACCATAACACACACTCTCAGTGCAGTAGGTGTGGTCAAACGGTGTATCCTGCTCCATAGGTGTCTCCATCGACTCCTCACTCTCAAACTGAACCTCCATAGGGTCCTCCTCCTCTACAGATACAACAGGAGTGACTACGGCGTCTCCTCCTCCTGCCGCCTAAGCTGTCCCTCCATACGAGCTAGTATACTGCTGACCATCTCCCAGCCAGTCAAACCTCCATCCATCAGAGTTCTCAATGGGAAGCTCGGACTCCGAGACCCCCTTGAGACCCTGCTGCACCTCCATACTAGAAGTGATAACTGGGTAATGTATAGGCTCTGGAGTGGGTGAATACCTGGAAGGTCCAGGCTGTGTCGGGTAAATGTGAGTACCCACAACTGGTGAGAGGTGTGATGCCTCCGACTCCCGCCTAGTCATCTGTGCTCGCTCCTACCTCCTAGTAGTGTCTGTGAGGTCATCAAGCATCTTCGCCTTGTCCTCGACTAGGACCTGGTGGGTGTTATACAGTGATCCCACCATCTTCCTGTACCTATCAAGAAGTCTGGCTGCCAACTTAGGCTTTTTCTTCACCAGTACATCATGATCCATTCCCGGCTCATCCATCAGAGAGTCATGTGGAATAGCAGTAAAAGTGGTACTGGCTAACTCCACCGCTCTGTACTCTGATAGTCGCAATAGCTCGCACTACAGCCTCATGGTAGGCTGCCATCTGGCCTCTACCTTCACCCGAAGGCTGAACTGGACTAGGTGCTAATCCATCTGGTAGCATGATCACGACATGGTACTTGATCGCAGTCCCGTCATCCTTGTAAGTATAGGTCTTAACAGGGATGTCGGTGCTGAGTCCAAAAGCCCATAGCAGTGATCCTAACTGCTCAGTCAAGGTTCCCTCATAGTCTTCCAGAGTCTTTCTCTGTGACCAAACAGTGCACGCTGGAATTCTCGATGCCATATTAGCTGTACAAGAATAGGATTTAGAATTAGTATGATGCATCATAATAAAGAATTGTAACACTAAAAATATGACCATGTTATTCCCAAGTGAATAACCATCATAGATTTAGAGAACTCTTTATCGTTGCTACTAGACTCCTATAGGTTCTATCCCTTTACTAGGTTTCCAACCTAAGGTCAAAGCAATTGCTCTGATACCAGCTCCGGTGACCCAGCATACCACTGCATATTGTAGTATGCAAGTCGTTGATATAACACTTGGGGAACAACCCTCCACAAATATTACATCACTCAGAATGGTACAGCAGAAACATTGCGGGCCCAAATACAAACTAAACTTCATATTATTACAAACCAAAGCGTGATGATGACGAAATGCTCCCCACAAGAGAACACCTCAAGTTCTTAGTATTTACAGCAACTGGAAAGCTTCAAATAATTAAACACGTGAAGAACTCAACAACTTATTTCTATTCTACAGTTGCTCGGTTCCTCGACTACGAAACTATTCTACTAGTTAGACAATCTTCACTCTGAGTCCTCGTCGGAAGACTCTCCATAGCGTATGAAGTAATCCACGCCTTCGACTCCGCGAGAAAGATCTGGCTCCTCGTAGAAGATGTCCTGCTGGCCTCCGATGGTGTTCAGAGCCGCCTCATCTAGCTCTTCACAGTCTAGCAAGGGTTTAAGAGATTGGGGTGAGTAACGAGCGTTACCCAGCAAGTTTCTTTAGAAAGAAGTTGTGTGATATGCACTATCTACAGCCATGGACCCAAAAGAGTCATAGGCCAATGCAAGGTTTTATCAAAGTTTCTTGAAATATTGCTTTGACTTTAGAAAACTATGCCCAACAGCCAACACAGGGTATTAGTGCCTTGAGAGCACCTTTCCTACCATGTTCGCAGCTCCTTCCCGGAACAAGGGGTAACATGTCACATCTTTTTACACTCTGCAGAGGTGTGTCCTTTCAAAAGAGATCAAAGCCTTGCTGCACAACCAGGCGTACATTCCCGTCCACACTTCCATGTGTGGGGCCCATTCATTGATCTAAGCCATTCACTGCCTTCTCCGCATAACGCATGCCCACCCAATTCATGCAAGCAGGTTGTGCCCCTGATATTCACCCCCAACGATGAAGTACCTAGGCGTCCCTTGCAGACCATCATAGACACCAGTGGCTATGGGCACTAAGGGGTCCCACCCATGTGCACGTATTCTCGCAAGACATACGGCGAACGGTAGCTGAGTGTTCGTTGACATGCAAACGAGAGAAGATACAGATGACTTTCCCGTCCCATTCCAAGTCTCTTGGACGACACGGTTTTTACGGCACAAGAATAACTGTGGCATTGGTAGTTAATCCTAGGTTTACTTTCCCGTGCAAGTGGAACCTCCACCACAACAATCTTACCGTGGTTCCACCTGCCAGCCTTCCTATGGTTATCACCACTGGTCGATAACCACTAGTCATATTACTTATGAAAATAGATTTTCCATCCTTTTTGAAATATCAGAGTTTGAAGTCAACACTTTGCAAGTAGTTTCCAAAATCAGTGCAACCAAGAGATATGAGCAAGATAAACTTGCCTTGTGACTGAAAGGTAATGGAGTAGGATACTTGGCGATGCTCCTGATCTCCTTGTTCTACAGAAATCCAATCATTGTCCGGTAAGGACAATGTTTAAAGAAGCAAATGGATGCTATGTGCAATGATATGCAATGCATGGTGATTCATTGACTTTGTTTACTTATTTGTGTGTTTTACCCAAGACTTGGTATTATTAAAATGTTTTAATACAACACAAGGTACTATTGGTCTGTTTTACCCTAGACATGGTAATTCAATCAATCAATTAGGGTTTGAAAGCAATTTGAAATTATAAAACATTGGTTAGAGTTGTTTGAAAAGGAAAGGAATTAATTTAATAAAGAAAAGACTTAATTTTTAGTTTGTTAATTAAAAAAAGAATTTTGGAATTTTGATAATAAAGGAATATATATTTTTGAATTTGATAATCAAATTGACATTTCATTTTAAAATAAAGAGTAGTTTTCTAAAGTTTAATTTAATCAAATATGAATTTGATTTGAACTTGAAATTTTAAAGAAAATAGAATTCACAACTCTTTAATTAAAATTAGAGGAATAAAAAGAAAAGAAAAAGAAATAAGACATGGACTTGGCCCAGAGGCCAAGCCAGCCCACCTGGCCTACTGGCCCATCAAGGCCCGGGTCTGGGTCAGTCAAACCAACCCAGCCCGCTCGGCTCTCACTCATTCTCTCCCCCTCTCTCGCTCCCGAGCACCTCTTTGGCGAACCCTAGTCGCCCCGCCGCCGCCTGGCGACTCCGGTCGACTTCGGCGAGTTCCGCCGCTGCCACCTTGGGCGAGATGCTCACCTCCGAGCCCTCTTCCATCTCCACCAAATGGTTCCGCTGGCCGCCTCCTCTCCGAGGAGATCCAGGGCTGGATCCCACTCAGGAAATTGCCTCTCTGTCGCCACCAATCTCGACACCTCGCCGGCTCTCTGTGGTGCCTGCGGTGCTTCTCCGAGGAGATCCTGGTGTGTGTGCACGCCAGTGGTGTGGTGCTCCCGGTGGTGCCGTGGTGAAGACTCCCTCGGGCAGCCTCTGGCCGGCCGCGCGGGCACTGCCCCGCCATGCCGTCCAGACAAGCGCCTGGGCGTCGGTGAGTGTGTCTTCCTTCCTCTCTACCCTTCTTATCTCTTCTCCGGCCATGGTCTTTGGCCATCTGGCCATGTCCAGTGAGCCAAGCTCACCGGAATAGCTCTATGATGCTGCTACTCGATGCTAGTTTGTGATGTAGTTTGATTCAGTTAGTGGTGTCCTGCTAGATTGATGATATCTCTTCTGTGCTCCTATCTCTGTCAGTGAATTTCTCTGACAGAGATGTTATTCTGAAGCTTGCCCTGTTGCAAGTTTCAGTTAACATCTGTAACTTGGTTTGATAGGTTTCAATTCCTGTGATTCATGATATCAAAGTTGTGCTGGTGTATAGCTGAATTTCTAAGTTCAGTTAGCTTCTATGCTTGGTCAGGTGATGAATATGCTGCTGTTATTGCTTCTGTCAATGATTTGATCATGACAGCAATGTGATACTGAATCTTGCAACGTTGCAGAGATTCAGTGGTGAACTTGCCTAAACAAAGTATGATTCCTAGATGTTATAACTGGGAAAATGATTTGTGGTGATATCTATTGATCTAGTTATCAATTGAGCTTCTGGTTGTGTTGAGGTGCATGACCTGTTGGTCATGTGCCCAGCAACCAATATTGGAATGCTATAAAATGGTGAAACTTACCTAGATATCAGGCCTGTGATGTGGGTCTGAGCCCTTTCTAACTAAGTGAAGTGATTTGCTTGCAAATAATTCCAGGGTTTTAAGATGTGATGCTCAATCTGTTCATGTTGTGTGTCTGAGGTGCATAACCTGTTGGTTATGTGCCCAGCACAACAAGGTCAATAGCATGCTGCTCCTGTTGCTAAACTAAACCTGCTAGTGAAGTTTATACTGAGGCTTTTACCCTGGTTTATGTATATTTGGCTTTTAATCTTGATTCCCTGTGATGAGCTTGGCAAAGCATCTCTTTGCCAAACTGAGGGCTTTTCATATGAACTACACATGCTTGAATCATGCTCTAGCAGTGTTGTGCTGTGAGGTGCATATGCTCTACCTGATGCCTGATGTTTTGCAGCAAAGATGTTGTTATCTGCTGCTGCTACTTGCTGGTGGTGATGGCTTGCTGCTTGCTTTAATTCTCCTCCTAGTTCAGCTCCTGGGCTTGTCCTTCTCCTCCTAGACTTGCTGCTGGTTGCTTGTCCTTCTCCTCCTGGGCTTGATCTTGAGCTTCATTACATCTTCATGGTTTTGCTGGATGATTTCTAGTGATTATGTGGTGCTGTGTAAGAACTGTGATGTTCTTGGTGTTGTTTCCCTGCTGGTCGAATGAGAGCTGTTTCTTCTGGTTGTGCTCATCTAGCCGGCTGCTTGATTTGCAAGCAACTGTGGTGCTGCCAGCTCCAGCTTCCCAGTCCTGTGACTGAGCTGCTTGTGTGTTGTGTGCCTGTTTGCCTCACTCAGTTTGATCTCATCCACCAGCTGGCCGTGCTGTGAAACTGCTTTGCACCCATCTGTTTTGTACCCAAGTTAATAACAGAACAGATTCTACACTTGGTCCTTTGATACTCAGTGATGCTATTGGCAATCTAATTGCCCAATGTCTGAGAGTAACCACCTCTAACCCTAACATTACTCCTCTTTGATATTTGTCTGTTTTGCAGGTTAGAGATTCAAGATCCAGGTGAAGACCTTGAAGATACTTAGGTAGTTTCTAGGATTTAGTGATTCTTTTATTATTACAATGTAATATTCTTTTTACTTCACCAATATGTAAAGACATTGTATATGTGTTAAATATTAATAAAGTAATATTTCAGTTTGCTTTATTTACTTATTCCATTTCTATTATCCACTCAATTCATTATTGAGTTATGTTTTATTAATGATTATTTATTCTAGTTTGATAATATTCAAAAATCAAAATGAAATTCCAAAATCACTTAAACAACATCATCAAGAGATCATAGCAAAACTCATAGCATTCTAATAACCTCTAACCCTAGATGTTATTAGATAGAAGCTTTGCTCTCTCAGGTTTTTGAATTTGTGAAAAATTTACTCAGATTTTAGATGCATGAATGCACAAAGGTCCTAATTCTACCCTTCGTTTGATCCTAAATGCTGGGATATTATAGTGCCGTCTCGGGTGTCGTACTGGTGCTACCGCTGCGGTGAGTTGTGGTGGCCCTCCATAACTGCGACGAACAGCCAGGCGAGGGGATGAGGGCATGGTAGCACTGGAGGTATGGCCTGCGGAGGTGCACGACGTGCGTCACGTTGATTTGGTTCCAGGAGGACAAGGCGACCGCTGCTCCGGTTCCCCTGACCTAGACAATCGTTCGTTTCCCTGCTTCCCATCTGTTATGATCAAGGCGGTTTTTTTTGTGAACTGCACATCCGTGCTCTAGGTCAACTCTCACATTGAGGGCGGTGACGCAGTCTACGGACGGGGTCCTTGATGCTCAGCAAGAGGTGCACGAACAACAGCTGCTCCCATCGCGTCCCCAAGCATCTACGCTCTAGGTGAAATCCCCCTCGAAATCCCACCTGTTGGTTCGATGTGTCCGGGCATTCCCGCTCCACCTCAAATTCCAGCATGAATCAGCTCCTCAAGCCGAGCTTGCCGTACGTGCAGTTCTATTTGGGCTGGATGGCAAGTTGGCAACTGAAGATTAGCTGACATATGTGCCTTTAATTTTTCCGCTGGCAGGAAAATATCGTGGCAGGAGGAAGGATCATTTGCAGCAAAATCTAGAAATGCTTCTCGAAACTGTCCAAGAATTGTGGTATATCATTTCCTTTTCTTCCCTCTGCTATACAAAATATTCAGCTGACCCATACACCCTCCACTCCTTCCTCGCCCTCGCAGGTCTTCTCCTTGCGACCATCAGGTCAAGCAGACCCACCAGGTCGACATGTGTGTTCGGCGCCGATGGCTTGGAAGACCCAAACGTACTTGAGGAGAGGCAGTGCAAATGAAGACAGACGTGTGGGAGCAGTAGTAGTAGTACAAAACCAAGGGTTAGATTCAAAGAAAGGGGAATATTCAATTTATCATTGTCTTGCAGCATCAATTATCTGAATTTTGAGCCATATATTTGAACGCCCTGAAGGCAGAGCTTTATCTGTTTCCTTTGTTCAATGGGTTCTGTAAAGAGGAGATAAGATGATCATGTGTTTTACATTTTTTGAGAGAAATAGGGGCAAGTTTCTGATCTGTGGGTAAGTTTCTGATCAGGTATCTGCAAGTAACTTTTGTTCCAGATTTTAAATTTAAAGCTATTTTAAAATTTAAGTACAAGTAGTTGCTGCTTCATGAAGTATATTTTTCAGATTTCATATTACAGTTGTAGAAGGGAAGCCTTAACTTTCGTGGTTACCATCCTTATTAGGTTACCTTAAAAGGTGAAAAGGAGCTAATTGGAGCACATGCTATGGCAAGTTTCTATGCATTCCATCTCCCTGACTCTCCAAATCCGTTGTTCCATGAGAAGAATAGATTCCATAGCAATGTTAGCCAGTATAGAGGTAAAAGGTACATGCACACATCCACCATAGGAACAGATCATGTTGTTGAACTTTTTTGTTTCCATGATTTACTATTGGTTACGCATATGATGGAAAAATGTGCTTTGAAATATTCACTTATAGAATATGCTCTCAACTGAATCCTTCCATTACTGAAAATATAGCACATAAATCAGTTGGTCGACTTCAATGAATTTGTCAAAAAAAAAATTATCCTCCTTCTGCTGACTAATTTGTTTTTACAGGAGGTATCCGTAGAAGCTCTCTATTGTTACTGGAGCCTTGATGAAAAATTATGTTCTGTACTTGACACACTTGAAATCTCGATGCAATTTACAGGTGCCACTAAAGTTGCTATGGATTCTACTCAAGCACAACATAATTGACAGTAATGACTCTAATAATTCCACTGTTCACAAGACTATGATGTGTGGGTATGAGTACCACCTTCAAGCATGTTATTCAACCTATTCACTACGTGTTTGCTACCCAGTAGTGCCATCTTGATACGGGCTTACACATAGTATCTATATAGACTGAAGTTCAGCTTCATATTCCAATTGGTTGGTTAATTTTCACTCTCTATCCTACATTTGTTGATGCTGAAGTACTTGGTATTTGTATTCTTCCTCTTCGCTCAGATCATATGCTCTTTTTTTCCTGCGTTGCTAAATATACTGCTGGTATATTACAGTAACGAATATATCAAGATAGGAGTTTCTGACATGACTTACAGTTAACAAAATAAATGGCAAATACAGTATGTGATGTAGGACTCTGCAAAAGCTTCACCTTATTGCTCAAGTTAAGTGGGCACACCAAGCAATCATGAAATTATGTGTGTTTTTTAGGCCATATTGTATTGAATGAACACCTTTAGAACTGTCACTATCTGAATTATTTTTTTATTTACATGGTTGATTGTGTAAAGTCTACACTAAAGAAAAGACTGAACTGAACCATGTTCGTTAGAAGACTGTGATACACACATAATCAGTGGAGTAAGTAACTGAAACTTCAGTGCTTGAACAGTAGCTCACTGACTAAGAAATTTCATGTTTCCGATTTTTCTAAACGGATTGCGTTGACTTAGTATGAAATTTTATTTTTGTAGCTTCCATGGTCATACATACTACTTAATTTGACCATATTATGATCGCTGCATCCTACTTTTTCTCATTTTCACTGTCTTATCTTTGTTAAATCAGGCTAGCAATGCCAACAACCTTTCTCAAAGATGTGTCAAAGCAGACACCTTGATGTGAGGCCGGTTGCTTTTTCAACTAATATTTATCTCTTATTTCTGTGGGAATATTCTTGTTTATGATTCTAATACCTGGAACCGATATTTAATTGGCCCTAGCTTTCTATATGTGTCATGTTTCTCTTTATTTAGAACTAGATGTATCAACATGACTCTAAATATAACTTGCGGTTATGCTTTTGTCTTTTTCAGGATGAGACATGCTTGCCCAAGTATCTGGTTTTGGCATATCTTTTGGCCTTTTTCTTCCTTCGTATAAATCCTCTTTAGTTGTTGGTTTCTTATTCTATTTTTTGCCCAGATGTTAACGTATATATACTTTAAAAGAATCCGAGACCAAAATTTTATGTATTTTCTATACATTTTGGGAGATATTTGTACCACTAGATGAGGTCGTAGATCATTTTCAGAGCACCTTTCAAGCTGAAGAATTGCTCTCTGCCTTCTTGCTAGCCTTTTCTTGGCGCTTAACATTGGCGCTCTGTGTTGGTGACCTTGCAGAATCACAGTTCAGTGCTGCTGATGTCTAATGGGTCGGACGAAGTAACATCACATCTACTTTTGAAATGTGTGCCCTTAAAATGCACCGAGGAAGAAATATTTGAGCAGCTAGGGTTGGTTGTCTTTCCTCTTCACTTCTGTTCAGTTTGTTGGCCATTTTGTCTACCCTGTTCTCGCTAAATTATGTGGCTTTTGCTCTTTGTTTGCTTATCCAGTAAAACTATGACAGTTGGTGCTTTTATGTATAATTTTGGTTAGGCCATTTTTTGCAGACAATTCATGCGAAGGACACAAATGTTGGGCCATGTCCCTCCACATGGAGGTGTGTTGGCAGCCCAACATCAGCCCAAGAAGTCCAACACATATCAACCGTTGATCGAGGTTCGCATCCAACGGCTGAGGTGCCTCCTTGAGAGGTATAAAGGAGAAAACCCTAGCCACTTTGGTGGCCGTGTGTGACTGAGAGCAAGAGAGCAAGCCAAGAATGTGGCTGCTGCTGTGAGAGGGTGAGAGAGCACACTAGAACACCACAACCAAGTGAGAAGAGGGGAAGAAGAAGAAGAGGTGAATCTGTCCAGATTTCTGAGTTCTGACCGGTCTGTCTTCAAGCTGGTGTTTAGAGGCTCAAACGTGCTTGGATTGGCTCCAAACTTGGTGAGCTTGTTCCTTACTTTGAGTACTTCGATCTGGTTACACAGTTTGAGATTTAGGTCAGTGGAGGTTCAGATTTGAGAGCAGTTTAGTCAGGTCGGACTGCTGCAGTTTCAGCACAGAGCAGTTTTGGGAGATGAACAGTTTGGGTAGGCAAACGGTGTCCGATTGAGCTGATTTTTGGTCAGTATATTGGGAACTCATATGTCTACTTGTCTACCAAGTTTCGTGCTGAGTGGATCTGCGGTTTGAGAGCAGTTCACTGATTGCTGAAGAGGACAGAAACTGTGATATCTCTGTCTTTGTTGTATCTTACCTCTTGTGGTTGTTGTTGTTGTTGCCGGTGGGCAACGAGGAGAAGTGTGTTGTAATCTCTAGAGGTTCTAGAGAGACTCTGTACCAAGGTTGCTCATAGTGAATCTTGCGTGGACCGGTTGGTCCACACCCGTGGTTTTTCCCTCCTCACCTTGAGGGGGTTTTCCACGTAAATCCTTGTGTCACTTGTGCATTATGTTTGTGTTTATTTCCGCTGCATCTATTTGTTGAAACTATCATCAAGTTTATTCACACAGGCAAGTGGAGGTTTGTCCGGATTGTGCGTCACGCCCGGGCTCCCCTCCATAACAAAGTGGTATCAGAGCTGAGGTTCAGCTAGTACTCAAATTTCAGCAAGGTTTGCTTTCAGTTGAGTGCAGCTTGCTTGTGTGAAAAATGGAAGTGAATGCCAACAGAATGATATCATTGAATGGTACAAATTATCAAGCTTGGAAGAGCAAGATGAAGGATTTGCTATATGTAAAGGAATACTGGAAGCCAGTGTTTACCACTGAGATGCCTAGTGAAATGAAGCAAGATCAGTGGGATGTACTTCATCTACAAGCTTGTGGAGTCATTCGACAATGGGTCGATGACAATGTCTTGAACCATATCATTGATGAGACACGTGCACACACCTTATGGCAGAAATTGGATGAGTTGTATGCTCGCAAAGAAGGTACCAACAGAATGTTCTTGATCAAGAAATTGATGCGTTTGAGGTACAAGGAGGGAACTCAAATTGCAGATCATGTAAATGAGTTTTAGGGCATTATAAATCAGCTATCTTCAATGGGAATCACATTTGAAGATGAAGTGAGAGCCCTGCTGCTACTTGGCTCATTACCGGATACTTGGGAGACATTTAAGGTCACCGTTTGCAATTCAGCACCTAATGGCGTTGTCACTTGGAACCTTGTGAAGACCAGGGTACTAAATGAAGAGTCCAGAAAAATTGCTGATAAGGATGGTTCTTCTTCACACTCAGAAGTGTTGGTGACTCAGTCACGGGGGAGAAGCAAGAGTAGAGGTCCAGAAAAGGGAGAAAGAAGTAGAATCAAATCAAAGGGCAAGTATGCTGATTTTGTGTGCCATCACTGCCATGAGAAGGGCCACATCAAGTGGCATTGTGAACAGTGGAAGAAGGATAAAAAGAAAAAGAAGAAGCATATTCAGAAACAAGCCGACAGTGATAGTGACAGTGAGGGAGGCCGTATTTCTGCAGTTGAGGAGATCATGTCTCTTATGTATGAAGAACATGATGGCAGATTTGGTCCTACTGTTGAGGAGAGGATCACTGTAGTTTCTGATGATACCATCAACCTTGCAGATGGTGATGATATGACTTGGATTCCGGACAGTGGTGCTACCATACATGCTACATCTCGTAGAGAGCTCTTCACAAACTACACAGCCGGTGATTTTGGTGTTGTGAAGATGGGGAACAATGATAGAGCACAAATCATTGGAAGGGGAGATGTGCACTTGGAGACTGAAAATGGTACGACACTAGTCCTCAAGTCGGTGAGGCATGTTGAGGCCCTTCGGCTCAACATTATCTCGGTCAGGTTGCTTGATAAAGATGGGTACTTGAGCAGATTTGGAAATGCACAGTATAAGCTCACCAAAGGAAATCTGATTGTTGCTAAAGGTAACATGGTTTCAGTTTTGTATCATGTTCATGCTAAACTTTCTGCTGCTTGTGTCAATGCATTACAGAAAGAAGACGCATGTGCTTTATGGCACAAGAGACTTGGGCATATGAGTGAGAAGGGAATGACAGTGCTAGTCAAGAAAAATCTGTTGAAGGGTGTGAAACGTATTCACATCAAAAAGTGTTTAGATTGTCTAGCGGGGAAGCAACACAGAGTTGCATTCAAGAGTCAAGCTCCTCACAAGAAGCCCGAGGTGTTAGACTTGGTACATTCCGATGTTTGTAAAATGTCGGTGAGGTCAATGGGTGAAGCAAAGTACTTTGTCACATTTATTGATGACTTTTCCAGAAAGGTTTGGGTCTATGTATTGAAGACCAAAGATCAAGTACTAAGTGTATTCAAGCAATTCCAAGTCTCAGTTGAGAGAGAAACTGAGAAGAAGATCAAGTGCATTCGCACTGATAATGGGGGAGAGTATATTGGCCCATTTGATGCCTATTGCAAGGAGCAGGGAATTAGGCACCAATTTACTCCTCCGAAGACACCACAGCTGAATGGTCTTGCTGAGAGGATGAACAGGACAATTGTGGAGAGAGTTAGATGCTTGCTGTCAAGTTCAAAGCTACCGAAACATTATTGGGGAGAAGCTTTGTTGGCTGCAGTTTATCTTATCAATCTCTCACCAAGTTATCCATTGCAAGGAGACGTTCCTAACAAGGTCTTTTATGGCAAGGAAGTCGCATATGATCACCTGAAGGTTTTCGGGTGTAAGGCCTTTGTTCATATCCCTCAAGATGAGAGGTCAAAGCTTGATTCAAAGACACGACAGTGCATATTTCTTGGCTATGGAGGTGATCAGTTCGGCTACAAGTTGTTTGATCCAATAGCAAGAAAAGTTGTAAGAAGCCGTGATGTTGTGTTTGTTGAAGACCAAACAATTGAGGATATTGTGAACACAAAGAAGAAAGTTCTGGAGTCAATTCCGGTGGGTGTTCCTCCTCAAAGACAGCAGCAAGACAGAGTTGATTCTGACCCAGAACCTGCAGATTCAGCCCAACAAGAAGCTGAAAATGATGATGCAGAAGATGTGCATGATGATGCACATAGTGGTACAGGTGGAGAAGAAGATGCTCCCCAGCAGCAAGAGTATGATGATGCTGAAGAAAATGATCATGATCAGCAAGAAGCACCAGTACCAGATAGTCCACCAGCAGCTCCACTCAGACGGTCCAACAGAGACCGTGTTCCTAACACTAGGTATGCATCAGACCAATATGTGGTGTTATTGTCTGATGGTTCAGAACCTGAGTGTTTTTCAGAGGCAATGAAGAATGAGAACAAGAAGGAGTGGAATAAGGCTATGCAAGAAGAGATAGATTCCTTGCATAAGAATCATACATATGAGCTGGTGAAGTTGCCCAAGGGCAAGAAAGTTCTGAAGAACAAGTGGGTCTACAGAATCAAGCACGAAGAGCACACGTCACATCCAAGGTATAAGGCCAGGCTAGTTGTGAAAGGATTTAGCCAAAGGAAGGGTATTGACTTTGGTGAAATATTCTCTCCGGCGGTGAAGATGACATCTATAAGAATGATCCTTGGCGTGGCAGCAAGTCTCAACTTGGAGGTTGAGCAAATGGATGTGAAGACAGCTTTCCTACATGGAGAGTTGGAGGAAGAAATCTACATGGAGCAGCCTAAGGGGTTTCTTGTTAAAGGCAAAGAAGACTATGTGTGCAAGTTGAAGAAAAGTCTCTATGGCCTAAAACAAGCACCAAGACAATGGTACATGAAGTTTGAATCTGTCATGGGGGAGCAAGGCTACAAGCGATGTAGCTCAGACCATTGTGTATTTATTAAGAGGTTCTCAGGTGATGATTATATCATTCTGTTGCTCTATGTTGATGATATCTTGATTGTTGGCAAGAATGTCTCTAGGATTACTAGACTAAAGAAAGAGTTGAGCAAAAGTTTTGCCATGAAAGACTTGGGTCCAGCAAAGTGTATTCTCGGTATGAGAATTGAGAGAGACAGAAAATCCAACAAGCTGTACTTATCTCAAGAGAAATACATTGAGAAGGTACTTCGCAAGTTCAGGATGGACAAAGCAAAGGAAGTCAGTTGTCCACTAGCAGCTCACTTTAAGTTGAGCAAGAAGCAATGTCCCTCCACTGAAAAGATGGAAAAGGAAATGCAGAATATTCCTTATGCCTCAGCGGTTGGGAGTTTGATGTATGCTATGGTATGCACACGGCCTGACATTGCTCAAGCGGTTAGTACTGTGAGCAGATTTATGTCAAATCCAGGAAGACCACATTGGGAAGCCGTGAAGTGGATTTTGAGGTATCTCCGGGGCAGCACCAATATGAAGCTTTGTTTTGGTGGCAATGAGGCCAAGCTGATTGCATATTCAGATTCAGATTTGGCAGGAGATATTGATGGCAAAAAGTCTACTTCGGGTTATTTGGTTACCCATTCAGGGGGAGCAGTGTCATGGCAAAGTAGGTTGCAGAAGTGTGTGGCTCTGAACACAACTGAGCCTGAGTTCATCGCAGTAACAGAGGCGAGCAAAGAGCTATTGTGGCTGAAACGATTGGCTTATGAGCTTGGGTTTAAGCAAGACAAGTATGTGCTGTTTTGTGACAACCAAAGTGCTATTCACCTAAGTAAGAATGCAAGTTTTCATTCAAGGTCAAAGCATATTGAGGTACGCTACCATTGGATTCGAAACGTGCTGAGTTCCAAACAATTGCAACTTGAGAAGGTGCACACAGATGACAATGGGGCTGATATGTTGACCAAGGTGGTGACAAGAGCAAAACTCGATGTATGCCGTCGGCTCGCCGGCATGACTGCCGGTAGGCAGTGAGACCCTCCATGATGTCGGGAGGGGGAGTTTGTTGGGCCATGTCCCTCCACATGGAGGTGTGTTGGCAGCCCAACATTAGCCCAAGAAGTCCAACACATATCAACCGTTGATCGAGGTTTGCATCCAACGGCTGAGGTGCCTCCTTGAGAGGTATAAAGGAGAAAACCCTAGCCACTTTGGTGGCCGTGTGTGACTGAGAGCAAGAGAGCAAGCCAAGAACGTGGCTGCTGCTGTGAGAGGGTAAGAGAGCACACTAGAACACCACAACCAAGTGAGAAGAGGGGAAGAAGAAGAAGAGGTGAATCTGTCCAGATTTCTGAGTTCTGACCGGTCTGTCTTCAAGCTGGTGTTTAGAGGCTTAAACGTGCTTGGATTGGCTCCAAACTTGGTGAGCTTGTTCCTTACTTTGAGTACTTCGATCTGGTTACACAGTTTGAGATTTGGGTCAGTGGAGGTTCAGATTTGAGAGCAGTTTAGTCAGGTCGGACTGCTGCAGTTTCAGCACAGAGCAGTTTTGGGAGATGAACAGTTTGGGTAGGCAAACGGTGTCCGATTGAGCTGATTTTTGGTCAGTATGTTGGGAACTCATATGTCTACTTGTCTACCAAGTTTCGTACTGATTGGATCTGCGGTTTGAGAGTAGTTCACTGATTGCTGAAGAGGACAGAAACTATGATATCTCTGTCTTTGTTGTATCTTACCTCTTGTGGTTGTTGTTGTTGTTGCCGGTGGGCAATGAGGAGAAGTGTGTTGTAATCTCTAGAGGTTCTAGAGAGACTCTGTACCAAGGTTGCTCATAGTGAATCTTGCGTGAACCGGTTGGTCTACACCCGTGGTTTTTCCCTCCTCACCTTGAGGGGGTTTTCCACGTAAATCCTGGTGTCACTTGTGCATTGTGTTTGTGTTTATTTCCGCTGCATCTATTGGTTGAAACTATCCTCAAGTTTATTCACACAGGCAAGTGGAGGTTTGTCCGGATTGTGCGTCACGCCCGGGCTCCCCTCCATAACAACAAAAGAATCATTCCTGAAAGTAAGGGGATTCACATTGCCAGGTACATACACGAAAACAATCTGTAAAAAAACTGAATATTAATTTTAACTTCTTTATTGCAAAAATTGTCCAAGTTTTAGCTTTATTAGGTCAAGCTGTTCTAAATACAAGAAAGAAAGAATATATACCAATCTCAATGTAACACAACAATGTTTGCATGGAAACATTTACTTTGCAAGGTCTTTTACTAGAGATATAATATGTAACCAGGCATGGCCACTCTCTACATACTATAATATTAGGCATCTCTCTACATACTATAATATTAGGCATCTTTGTACCATGTATAATTATCTTACTTATCTTCCTTTGTTTATCAGTGATAACTGACGACTACTTTTCTATGTCTATTTCATCAAATGTAACTAGCAGGCTTCCAGACTTCGAGACAGATTTTCTCACGCTTCACTTCTAAAGGATTTAGATGAAAGAGTAGATAGAAATGATAGCCAAGTTGTCTCTCAATTACGACAATTCATTTATGTTTCTTCTTATGAGCTATACTACATACTGTCAAACTATTCAAGCGATCTGGAGAATGATTCATGTGCTCTACAACTACAAGATTTCATGCGTCACTTTTGCTTTGTCACTCAACTACCGAAACCTGATTGCTGGATGAAATCTCCCATTAAAACCCGATAGCTAAGCAAACCATATTTTTACATTTGCACAACGAAGATTCATACATCAACAGATCAACGTTCAAGGGCGCGGCGTGCCGCCGCGCCTGACATCCTAGTGTGGTTTATACGAGACGATATACGAGGAGGTCCTTCTTACACGTCGCGATTCCATTGGTCCAACTGCCGGGAGCATCTGGACCCAGGTGTCAAAATGGATTTCCGAAAGCAAAATATATATTATCCTGGAATACTCATCAGCGTACTAATCGGTGCATTGCGATCAAGCCGTGCACAGAGTACCGTTGTCACCATATGCATATGTTCAAAAGACGCTCATTAATTAACCAGACTACGAACTAACGGACTACATGTTATTGGTAAGTAGCCAAACACCCACATGGAGAGAGATAGAAATAAAACTATCTAATTACTAATCATAGCATATGCAATGGCTGTAGAACCATATTACTTTTAAGCATAATATAAATATATATATGAATATGCATTTGTTCATCAATCAATTTTGACGAAGAATATACTACAATGCCCTCTCATCTGCGAGGGCCACTGTGCTTGTTGCTATAATAGTAGTTTGTTAAAAAAAATCTGAGTTACGTATTCTTGTGGAGAAAGCCACACTAGCTACATTACTCTACATTTGAGGTCCTAACGAATTGGTACACACTAGTATATTATCATCACATACATTTGTACCTCAATTGAACAGCAGCAGCTTGCTTAATCAAGCATATGTGCCACACCAATCTACATATGCTTGCTCATCATGTAGGATTCTAACCATGCTCTGTTAGATAAACTAGATTTTTCCCCTGAATCCTATGTGAATTGAACTGCTTTCTATGCGAACCTTTGAAAATGGATTGATAAAAAAAGCAGCATGTACATTACAGCTACAGCTTTGTACTCTTTTGGTATACACACCGTTGTAATGCTTCACTCTAGGACTAAGTCTCGCCTCTTCTTTGGGTTCGATGGCTCCGCACCGCCTGTTCCTTTCCTCATCATCGCCACAAACTCTGAATAATCTATCCTCCCGTCCTACATGCATGTGCCAGTCAGGAAAATTTCAGTTTATTTCAATGCATTTACCATCCATTGTTGTGTATGTTACTGTATGAGTTACTGCATGCACTGAATCTACAGAGATTTTCGTTCTTACGTTGTCAGCATCGGCTTCAGAGATGACTTCCTTAAACTCCTCGGCGTCGTACAGCTTTTGCTCCTGCAAGGCTTGCTCGAGCTCTTCCTTTGTGATGTACCTGCAAGATATATACGAGTTAAACATGTGCGCGACACTGTCTCTAAAACTCCAGAAACCAGATGGCTGAGATGTGACGATTATCCATTTCCCGTGCTGAACTTACCCACTGTTGTCCTTGTCAAAGTACTGGAATGCGGTGTAGAGGTGCTCCTCCCTGTCCATTCTGTTCATGTGCACCGTCGCAGTGACAAACTCCTCGTAGTCGATCAACCCATTCCCATCGGCATCGGCCTGGAAATGGAATGAGAAGATAATTTGTATACATGTCGAATATACTACTCCCTCCGATCCATATTACTCTTCGTCAATACGCATGAATCTAGATACTAAAATATGTCTAGATACATCACTATTAGCGAAGAGTATTATGGATCGGAGGGAGTATTTGTGTTATCTGAATTGAGACTTACTGCTTCCATCAGTTGCTGAATTTCATTGTCCGAAAGCTTGGTGCCCTGCTTGGCCAGACCGCTCTTGAGCTCTTCTAGCGTGATCGTGCCGCTGTTGTCCTTGTCGATGCTCTTGAACATTTCCTTGAGCCCCTTGATCTCCTCCTCTGACAGACACCCGGCTATGACCTGCAGCAAGTCCAGCACAAAATTATCAGACTTAATTACTGTTAGTTCAACTTCAGTAGTGCAACAGCTTTCCCGTGCTGAACTTACCCTCAGCGCGGCTTTCTTGAACTGGTTCATGGCCACAAATTGCTTCATCCTGTCGAGAACGACGTTGTCAAGCGGCGTATCGGGCGCGTCTCCGTCTTCCTTGATCCATGGGTGATCTAAACATCAAACAGTTTCAGGTGATGGATCGTCTTGGTCACGTACAAGATTTCACACGAAGCAAGCATTTGACTGGAGAAAGCCTATTTGGGAAATGCTTACTGAGCACTTGGGTGGCCGTAAGCCTCTCCTTGGGGTTGATATGGAGCATCTTCCTCACCAGATCCTTGGCCCCATCGGAGATGTTGGGCCACGGGTCGCTGACGAAGTCGATCTCGCCTCGGAGGATGGCGGTGAATATGGCGTTCTCGTTCTCCGCCCAGAAGGGAGGGACGCCGGAGAGAAAGATGTAGAGCATGACGCCCATGCTCCAGACATCAGCCTCGTGCCCGTACTTGCGCTTGAGCACCTCCGGCGCGATGTAGTAGGCGCTGCCGACGATGTCCTTGAACACCTCGCCTTCCTTGAAGAAGACGGAGAGGCCGAAGTCGGTGGCCTTGATCGGCGACGACTCGTCCCTGTTGAGCATGAGGAAGTTCTCTGGCTTGAGGTCCCGGTGCATCACCCCCATGGAGTGGAACGTCTCCACGGTGCCGACGACGGAGCGGAGCAGCGACGCGGCGGCGCGCTCCGTGTAGTGGCCCTTGGCGATGATCCGGTCGAAGAGCTCCCCGCCGGCGCAGAGCTCCATGACGAGGTGCACGTTGTGCTTGTCCTCGTAGGCGCCGCGGAGGTCCACGATGTTGGGCTGGCCAGACAGGTGGCGCATGATCTCCACCTCGCGACGGACGTCCTCCACGTCCTCCTTGCCCGACAGCTTCCGCTTGGCGATCGTCTTGCAGGCCAGCTTCTCCCCCGTGCCCGTGTGGGTGCACAGGTAGGTCACGCCGAACTGGCCGCGCCCGAGCTCCTCGCCGAGGGTGTACGTCGCGCGCACGTCCTCCATGGGCCGCCCCAGCACCTCGCCCACGGGGACCGACGACGCCGTGGCATTGGCGTTCGCATCGGCAGCCGCATTGGTGGCATTGGTGGCAGGAGAAGCGGCCGGGGCATCGTTGGTTGGCGCGTTGTCCCCGCACGGCGTCTTTGATGGCGCCGGCTGGTCCGCCTCCACCGGCGCCGCGTCGGTGGCGGCAGCCTGCCCGGCTCCGGTTGTGCAGCATTGTCCCATGGCTGCGGGGAATGCGCGCTGGCCGCTCTGAGGGAGGAGAGGCAGGCACAGACATGCAGGGAGAGCACGCACGTACAGACATGCACGGAGCAAAGTTTGGAGATGGGTTTCGTTATCTTCGCCACACAAAAAATGGTTTCGAGATTGGAAGGTTGGGAGCGAATGGCGGGAAGGAGGAGTGGCACTTGCTTATTTCGAGCGTGGCCATAGTGAGACCATTACGGATCTATTGCATTCAGTTTTGCTTATACTGAATGAGTAGGACATTACGTCGCATACTCAGAAGATGTTCAGTGTTCCAGCCACAAGAAATGTAGCTGTTTTCTTTTCATTCTGTTACTTATGTATGTCCACAATTTTTTAAATCTCACAATACAACCGCGTCACACGGTTCGTAAAGCAGCCCGAATGTTAGCAACACCGAAATCGGATATTTTCGTGTGTTTTTTAACGGTAGGACTAATATATATTAAAAGTAGCAATCTTTTACAGCATATCACATACAACTCGAACTCTGAACATCAGAGATGAACCAAGTCTCTAGATGCACACCAAGTAGAGGAACTACTATAAAACGCACATTGTCGATGCCGAAGAACACAATTGGAGCCAGCCAGGGGTCCGATGAGAATTCGAACAGAGAAACCTGCAATTGTCTTCTTCAAGGGCCTCTTGGAACCTGACCAACCCTAGAGCCAGCGGCTCCACCGACAATCACGTTGGTAGGCAACTCTGAGGTTGAAGATTGAGCTGTAAGTCTGGAGGAAGCATCACCGAGCTCAATTCAAAGAAATCTTCGCCGCTAAATCTAGGGAGCGACATCAGAGACTCCCTCATCTGTCTCCGGCGAATACACCCGAGCGGCACGAAGAAAACAAAAACAGTCTGTCCAGTAGCTTGACAGGAGATCGAGATGTAGCAACCTGACTTCAGATAAAGTAGCACCATCTCTTCGCAATTCAGCAAGCAACGAGAATGAGCATGCCTGTGATGATGATCAATGCAAATTGGCGTCGACACGGTGGTGATGAAGCCATTTAGAAATAAATCCAGCTCCGTGGTAGTATTTGCAAGGGCAGACCCAAATATTTTCCTTTTAATATTGATCTGCCACTGCCAACAATCTGTGTAGCAATCACGGCAACCGAAGTAGCAATTCAGTTCAGTTGGCTTACAAACGCCAATTCAGTGGTAGCTTGCAGGGGTAGTTGTTGAAGAAGCAGCCGCAAACAGCAGTGTTGTCTCCCTTCCTCTCGTCCGCCTTCCAAACGCCGGCGGCCTCGTCGGCCATGGAAAGCCAGCACGGAGAGGATAAGATAATCCTTTATCGGAGCTTTTGACCATTAGCAGGGCAAACTCCCAGGAGCCGCCGCCACCACCGCCCTCCGTCCAGCCTCCAAGTCCCTTCACCGTCCTCTCCCTCAACACCGGTCAAGAGGGTGGGAGACGGTGGCAGACCATCAGACGAGCGATGGGCACCACTCGAAGCACTGCACAGAACCTCCACCCTTTTCTCCTCACCGCCACGGCCGGCCAGAAGGGGCAGCAAGTCTCAAAACTTGCAAAGCCAAGAGCCGAAAAGAGCTTGGACGCTAAACATGGCCCCCCGGCCTCCGCAGAATCGCTGGCAACCTCCCACCAGGAGAGCCTGTACGAGATGTGAGTGGACGGGCTGATGGCGCAGCTCGCACACACCGGAGACAAGGCCGTCGTCGGACCTTGAGATCTCAGAAGTTGCACAAAACCGACCGCCCTCCTTCCCTCGCCACCTCGGCCGACCGAAGGAGAGAACCACCGCAGCCGCCTAACCTCACAGCCACTGATATGTCTCAAACGTATCTATAATTTTTTATGTTCCATGCTTGTTTATGCACCATTTGCATTGTGTTTTGTTACACTTCGTCAGGTTTTCATGGGTTTTCTGGAACTAACCTATTGACGAGATGCCACAGTGCCAGTTCCCTATTTTCCTGCTATTTTTGTGTTTCAGAAAAGCTACACAGGAAATATTCTCAGAATTGGACGAAACAAAAGCCGAACCTCCTATTTTTCCCGGACGAACGACGAAGACCGAAGGAGAGCAGGAGGGGGGCCAGAGGGCCACCACACCAGGGGTGGCACGCCCCCCCTCCTGGCTGCGCCACCAGGGGGTGAGCCCCCTGGTCCACTTCCTGACGCCGCCTCTCCGCCTATATAAAGCCTCTCGATGGAAAACCCTAAATCAATCGGCAATTTTCTAGAAGAAGTCCTGCAGCTCCGCCGCCGCCACCGACGAATTTCCGGGGACAGAAGTCTCTGTTCCGGCACCCTGCTGGGACGGGGAAGTGCCCCCGGAGCCATCTCCATCGACTCCATCGCCTCCATCGCCGTCTCCATTGACTTCACCGCCATCTTCTTCAACGTTGCTGTCTCCCATGACAAGGAGGGAGTAGTTCTCCCCCAGGGCTGAGGGCTCTACCGGTAGCTATGTAGTTCATCTCTCTCCCATGATGTGATCTATATGTGATCGTGAGCTTTGTATCTAGTTGAATTGGTAGATGCTATTCTTCATATATTATGCTACTCCCATGCTTTATTATTGTAATATCCGGAGATACCTTGTACCATGATGTGAAGGTGACAGTGTGCACATTGTGTGTGTCTTTTTGGTTAATATCTCTATGAAGTGTTGGTGTTTGTTGGAACCATCTAGTGCGCTCAAGGTGACAGTATGGGGCAATCTAGTATGGGGAAATGCTAACTTTGAGGAGTGCTTCGTAGCCCTATGCATGATTAGTGTTTGTTATCCATATAGTTCAGAGTGGCATAGTGAAGTTAGTATTTATGTGTTCAATTATGTTATCTTTGTTGAGAGTGTCCACTAGTGAAAGTATGATCCCTAGGCATTGTTCCCAAGCATTGAAGCACCATTTACATTCAATTTTGTTACATGTTTGCTCGCAACGATATTTATTTCAGATTGCATTTACTACTTATAATCATCCATATTACTTGTATTTCACTATCTCTTTGCTGAACTAGTGCACTTATATATCTGATAAGTGTATTGGGTGTGTTGGGAACACAAGAGACTTCTTGTATTGTAATTGTAGGGTTGCTTGAGAGGGATAGCTTTGGCCTCTTCCTCCCTGAGTTCGATAAACCTTGGGTGATCCACTTAAGGGAAACTTGTTGATGTTCTACAAACCTCTGCACTTGGAGGCCCAACACTGTCTACAATAACAGATGCGTGCGTAGACATCAAACTCTTTTTTGTGCCATTGCAGGGGTGGTAAGGTAAAAGGTACTCACATCGTTTGGCTACTAAGTCTTTTAGTTGCTGGTGAGTGCTCGAAGGTATTTCTTTTAGATTCTGCAATTATATCTTTTTGTTTTTTGTTTTTTTTCACTAGTTAGGCTTAATAGAAAACAAAGAGTTTTATAGTATTTTTCCTGAGTTAGGACATGAAGTGTTTGAAAAATCTTTGGAGCTTTATTCGCATAGCAATGTTATTTGTATGAATTCTTTGAACACCGTTATTACTAATTAACTAAAGCTATAAGCTTAGTGCTGACCCATGGTGCTGAGGCTATCCCGATATGTGCATTTTCAGCCGTCGGATCTCCATTTTAGATGATCTAAGCCGTCTGTTAGCTCTTGTCGGTAAGTTATTTACACTTTGAGCTGTGTCTCTTGTCCGGCTGACATTGGGCCCCATTTCATGTTAGGTCACACTTCACAGCGAAGGGTAAACTTTTTGGTGTAAAAATCAAACAGTTTACCATGCGCAGTCGCACCTCCGCTCGCCCCCTCCACCCCCAGACCCGACCCCGAGAGGCCTTAGCCCACTCATTCTCTTTCTCCCTTTCTCCTCTCCAGCCGCCTAGGGTTTAGCCGCCGCCCTCACCACCTCCACACCAGCCGCTTCTGCCTCCTCTCGGACCGACTGCCCCTTGGAGCGGCGCGGAACAGGCTCGCCGATGCCGCCGCCGCTCGCCCCCCACCAATCCGCCGATGCATGGAGCAGGAGAGGAATCGAGAATCGGCAGCGGTGGCAGCAAGGGTAGCGGTGGTGGTGGTGGGGATGATGTGTGTATCGGGCCGATCCGGCGGCACGCGTTTCACGACGAACAGCGAGAGGATCTCCACTTCCGGTCTAGGATTTGGTGTCGCGGCGCAGGTGGACAAGGGAATGGGGGCGGCACGGGGCTGCGGCCCTCTCGGCTCTCGCTGGCTGGTAGTCGTGCAGGAGGGAGGTGGAAGGGGCTGACCCTCTCGCCGGTCGGTAGTGCAGGCAGTAGCAGGAGGACTAGGGAAGGGGGTGGTGCAAGCTGCGGCCCTCTCCTCTCGCCGCCCACTTCTCTCTTCCATAACGCAGCCTTCTTTTTCTCAGTATCGACCCAAGATCGAACTAAATTTGTGGCTTCTTGGTTGCAGCGAGGTGGGCAGATAAACATGGTGCATCCTGAGATCGGAGATGCACAAGACAAGAAGCTCCTTCCCCTCAAACCCGACCCCAAGAAGACCTGCGCTGCCGCTCCACAGCACCAACAACCCTGCCGCTCGGCGCCGCCCTTCCCGCGAGCCATGGCGGAATCCCCTTCGCTCCGATGCCGGACCTCCCCCACTCCGTTCTTACATGCATCGGATTTGGAGGTAGGAAACCTCCTCCGCCCCCTCTGATTCTAGACCATCGTTGATACCCTCCTCTGTACAAGCAAGGATGGAGGCACCTTCTTGCTTCCGACCAAGTCGTCGTCGTGACAGATCGTCTGATACGGATGCCAGCGGCTGCTTCCTCCTCTAGACCGAGCTTGCATCCGGGCATGTTCCTATGAAATTTGAGAGCCCCCGACTTCAACTACCATGGGAATAATGCGCCCATGCATACAGACATGGAACATTGCATCCGTGAAATCACCCTCATCCCTTTCTTTTTTTCTTTCTTGATTTTCTATGGAAATTGATTCGGTCTGATCCCCTTTTTGCAAGCAGTTAATGAATATTTTCCTCTGATCCTTCATAAAACGTACGGCAGAATTATAGGTATGTGTTAGCTGTTATGTTTCAGTTAAGAAATATGGAATCCATTCTCAAATCCATATGGTGTTATTCAGAAGCTAAGAACTAATTATTATAGAAACTGCTCCAGATACATACTCCTATATTTGTTCAGAGTTACGTACTGGATTCTTACATTTTGGGTAATATAACAGAGAGCATCAATGAAACTATATTAAATTCAACCTTCATGAATTTTCATGAAAAGTTATAAATCTAACTAGAACAAAGTAATGTTGCTTTTTGAAGATTTAAGAAGTACAAATAAATATGAATACCTGTTAGACATGATATGATACTGTTGCATACTATGCAATAGAAATCTGATGTGAGAGGATGGAGAAAAGGACAGTGCATAATGGGATTCAGTGGTAATTATATTGTTAAAAAATCCGATGCGTGATGGATGCTTCATATGCCTTATGAAATAATCATTGGCTGTCCCAAAATTATTGGTTCAACTGAGAATTGCCTAGAAAAACATAACTAATTTAGTTTCTTTGTCTCATATTTGATTGAGGTGGTACCTAACATGGTTGTCCGAAGGAAGAGATGGACACATCATAAACACTGTCAATAGCCAATTTGAGGTTTTTTTTATGATTTATCTTTTACTATTATACGATAATACCATGAAGATAGAAGGATACCATACATATATTCAGAAATGCTTTTGTTTGAATAACATCAACTTATGATTATGCCCCCTAGGTATACTGATGGGGTGGGAGAGATACTGAGGGCGGAAGGTTAGAAAGGACCACATTTTTTTACCTGCACAACAGTGCTTCATGGGATCTACCCGGGCTGCGGTATGCATTTAGTGCTACCAGTAAGTGAAGCTTTGTGCCTCCGTCACCCAATGAGCACATGCGACGATTTTCTCTACCCCGTTACTGGTATTTGTGAGTTTTTTCTTCTATTGAACCCCTCTCTCAAAGTTTTGCATGATATAGTTTGCAAGGTTTGTGGATGCAGTCATGGGGAGTTACATGTTTTGTTTTGTTATATTTTATTTAATAAAGATTATCTTTGTTGAGTTTCTCAAGTTAGTTGTTCTGTGAGTAAAATCTTTAGCATCCTTTGGTTGATTACGATAAATGTAGAATGCAGTTGGCTTTTCATCATTAACAATATGGAATGGTTAGACTTGCAGCAGTAATAAAATCATTTTATCAGTACAATATGTGTTATGTTATTTGTACAATTGTCAATTGACTATTTCTTATTCTTTAACCCGCAGATAATGAAATGATTTTTGGGTGTGGACATAGAACATTTCTATAACATGGTCATTATCTCAGGAAAATACAGAGAAAAGCCTAGGTGACAAAATTATTGAGCGGGTAACATGTATCAGAATTATTGCAATTAACGACATTATTTATGAGATGTCTGAGGTGGTGAAGGCGCAATTGCAACTTATCATGGCTGCAACTACAAATATACGTTTTTGTTTTGTCCGACTTCTCATCCATGCCAATCATACAGTGCCTTAGCTCAGATTCACGGTACATACGTATCTGGTATATAAGTACTTTCAATCTCTATTTCTTTTTGTCTTTTTGCATAATAAAGGTGGTTTATTCATACCTGTCTTGCAAGGGAAGGGAATGAATGATATCTTACAATTTATAATAAAGCTATTAATCTGTCTGAATTAAATTATCCAGCAGAAATCTCTAGGTAGTATGTTAGGTAAAATTATTGGAAAATCATAAAAGAACTTTAGATTTAGGGGTGTTGTTGCTTCTTTATGGACATTCTATAAATTACGTTTATCTCAAAATTCTTTATTGTTTCTAATGCCATTTTAAATTAATTTTGGATTTTTAAATGTATGAATCACAGCCTGATCTCTAAAAGGCTTACAAAAACTACCACCTTTGTTCTCTATACTCCATATGTGATATAAAGTGTGGCATTGTCAATGTGCATTTACCATATAATAAAAGTTTTAATGCTATCATAGACTCAAATATAGAAGAAATACAATCAGGACTTCACCAAAATCCAATCTGAAAGCATTTTCCATGAGGTTATTTTATTTGCTTTCTAAAGAACTCGGGACAAAATTATCATCATGTCCTTTCAAACCATATTTTTTGCATACCACTAAACTGTAAGCCGGTGGATCAAGGTGCCTTCTCGAGGCCTCTGCCCCGACCATGTAGCCCAGTTGGGTACATCTCTATATAAAGCCCTGAATCTGTTAGAAACGGCTATACACTATTTCAGAATTTGGATGCTCTAGGTAAAACCTAAAGGCGGTGTCAAAGGACCTTAATTGCTACCTATGGTGCCCCACTTATGGTCAGTTTGGGGAGATCATAGAAATACTTGTTTCCCGACAAGGTCCGTTCAGGTGTTCTTAGGAGGCTCTTGACCTGCTCCCTTTGGAGTTGGGACCCAGGTCACTACAACATTGGACAATAGCTAAGATAATAATAATTTTTATTTCGTTTGCAGCATCAAACTCAGATATGTGATCTCAGAATTTTGATAGGATTTCAATTGATGAACATGCATGATTAGTTTTCTATCCGTTATACGTACATAGTTTTGGATATGTGCCTGCTGCGATTAATTGTTGTGAGGGTTTATTTCTTAGATCATTAGTGTCTCAACAGAATGAGTTAAATCTAATTAAAGAACCCATCAGCCTGCCATTAGGATATTTCTTTCATGTGCATTGATGTATGATTTATTGGTATGCCACATGTTGCTATAGTATCTTAATGGATATGTGCATGCTTGCTTGATTCTAACAAATACCAAATGAACAATCACTAAGGGTGTGTTTGGTAGGCTGGGCCAACATAGAGATTCTCAACTCAACCTGGCTGACAGCCCCATTTGTTGTTTGGTAGGTCGGGTCGGGCTAACTCAGCACTGCCCACCTCATGCAAAAAGAGCCCTCAGCCAGGCTGAGGAGAGAAGCTCAAATCGAGCTTCGCTCCTCAACCCGGCCCGATTCACCCCGCAGTCGGTGGGCCCGCACCCCCCCAGACCCGCCCCCGCCCTCTCTCTTCCTCTCATTCCTTTCCCCTCCTCTCTCTCTTCCTCTCTCTCTTCCTTCGTTCCCCCGTACCCGACCGCATCCAGCCGCTGGTTCCGCCGCCGAGACCGCGGCCCACCGCCGCAGGTCGCCGCCGCCCAACGCCGCACAACGCCGAAGGTTGCGCCACCGCTGCAGGTCGCGCCGCCCACCACCGAGACCGCCCGCCACTGCCGCAGGTCATGCCGCCGCCGAGACCACCCGCCACCGCCACAGGTCAACGCCGAGTCTCCGGCGCCATTCCTAGGCGACGCCGGCCAGTGCTGCGTCGACGCCGAGCTCCCTGGCCCGAGTTACCTGGCCCGAGCTCCCTGGCCCGCCGGCGTGTGCGTGGTCACCGGCCAGGGACCTGATTGCTTTTTTTCTATTTTATAGGGACCTGTTTGTTTTATAGTTTTGTAGTCAGGTGTCTTTCTGTAAATTTTGGACCTCCCAGCCTGTCTCAACACAACCAACCTAACAAACAAGTGATGCTTGTAGCATCTCTCAACACATACGACCTAACAAACACATAGCAAAATCTCAGCTCAGCTTGTATGAAGTGAACTTGTATCAACAGAGATAGCAATTCTGAGATGGACCGGGCTACCAAACACACCCTAAGGTACTGCTAAATGCTGCGACTCTGGGACTAATGCTCATGCTTTTGCATGAATTTTCCAAAATATGTGTTGTCCGTATTTCTTTTTAGGATTAAGTTTTTTTGGGTCTTTATAATTTCTTTTTTCAATACCTATGAGAATGTTTACATATGGTACGGCATGTTGGTCTGCTTTGTATATATGTTTGTTGAGTTTGACCCTTTTGTGTTAGAAAACCCTTATTTCTAAGTAGATTATTTTAGCTTTGTGCAAACCATTAGGTGGTCAAATACTGAAAATAAATAACCAGGCCATGTAACAAAAGGTTCTATCCTTATCTGCACTGTGATCAGTGGAAGCAAAAGGGGCCAACTTTGACAAAACAAATTATGTGCTATACAGATACATGATTTCGTGCGTAGTTTTCCTCATACCCAGTTATTACAACAATAATAATAGATGAGATGAAAACTGATTCCATCAGGCCAAAAACTTGCACAAAGAATTCTGTAGCTTCACTCTTCTGCTTGCTACATATCTTGCAATTGTTAGCTCATAGTATTGAATTTGTTTGTCCTTAAAAGAATGTACTAATAGAATCTACCATCTTCTATTTCCTACTGATTGATCGAATTTGTGACTTCACATGTTTTTCCTTTTTTTAGTTCATATGACCGCTTTATGGTGTGTTGTATTTTTTGTATAGGTCGAGGTGCATAGAGAAAGTGAAGGCGGCCTTCTTGTGTTATCAGAAGATTACGAGATCTATAAAAAAGGACTGTATACTATATGGTCTATCTAAAAGGTTTGAATACAACTTGGTTGTGTTCTTTGTGTGGTTTAGTTTATCTCTATGCCCTGTTGGAATTCCCAATTCATGATATGGCGGATAACAAGCTTTCGCACCGTCTTTGTGTTTTAAGTTCATCTTGCAAGCGTGGGGCTGCTATGATTGTTATGCTTAATGAATGCGGTGTGTTGGCCCAGCAGTTCAGCATGTGTTGTCGGCTAGGGTCTCATCAAAGGTGCTATCAAAAACACAGTAGAAGATGCATTGCAGTTTCTGCCTAACCGCTGGAACATCGATATAGACCTCAACAATGGTGAAATGGTTTGAACTTTCAGAGGCAAGTCTATGGCAGAAATGTATTAGGATTTGTACACAGACACTTTAGAGGAGTGGAACGGGCATGCCAGCAAGCTGTGTGAAGGTTACCATGGTCTGATAGAGACCCTTATGTAATCTTCTTTTCATATTCTGTCATGGCTTCTTTTGCGTCGTCGCATGACTGATTTCCACCATCTTTATTTCTGCAGGCAGAGCTTCCACATTCAGTCCCTTTGTCTGATTGCCAAGAAACGAAGACGACAAAGAAGAGGCTAGGTACTAGGTAGTAAAATGGGTGACCTTACATGGTGTACGATAAGGCTGCTTAAGTCTCAGTAGAAATCGTAATCGCGAGGCTGAACACTCACACAACAGTCACACCGGTCAAACAAAATGCCCACGCAGCAGCAAGACGCACTGAACATTTGATGAAGAAACGAGTAGCAGGCGGGCGCGGCAAAGCGCACCGGCCCATCTAGTGCTATAGAAAAGTCTAAGCTTGGGGAAGCTGGTTTTGTTAAGCATGATATTTTTAGTTCCCCAGCTTTAGTGGAGAAAATTCGCTCTGATGATATTTTATCTTCCATATATGATGATTCTAATGATGTTTGTGATCCTTGTTCTTTTAAAATACCTATGAAAATTATTGAATGTGCTATGAATAACTGCTATTTAGGGGATGGAACTGTCCATCCTGGTGATCATTTGCTCTTTATACATGAATTATGCGAGTTATTCAAGTGTGCAGGTATTTCAATGAACCAAGTTAAGAGGAAGCTATTTTCATTATCACTGAAGGGCAGAGCTGCGGAATGGTATAAAACGCTGAAGGATGGCCGACCTATTGGCTGGGAGGAAATTGTACCTCTCTTTTATTCTAAATTCTATCCTTCTAGTGAGGTTCATAAAGATAGGAATTATATTGAAGTCACTAATGCTCAAATGTCCCATTCATGATCTCTGATACGTCTCAAACGTATCTATAATTTTTGATGCTCCATGCTTGTTTTTACACCATTTGCTTAGTGTTTCGTTACACTTCGTGGCGTTTTTATGCATTTTCCGGAAATAACCTATTAACAAGATGCCACAGTGCCAGTTCCCTGTTTTCTGCTGTTTTTGTGTTTTAGAAAAGTTACACAGGAAATATTCTCAGAATTGGACGAAACAAAAGCTGAACATCCAGATATTAAACAAAGCTTCCAGAACACCGAAGAGGAGATGGAGCCGATCCAGAGGCTGGCCTCACCATAGGGCGGCGCGGCCTGCCCCTGGCCCGTGCCCCTGATGGGTGAGACCACCCTGGTCCACCTCTGATGCTGCCCCTTCGCCTATAAAGACCCCCTGACGGGAAAAACCTAAATACCCGATAAATTTTCCAGAAACACATCGCGATCCGCTGCCATCATCGACCCTGCCGGAGAGGGGAATCGCCACCGGAGGTCTTCTTCATTGCCATGCTTGCCTCCGGCGCGATGAGTGAGTAGTCTACCTTGGACTATGGGTCCATAGCAGTAGCTAGATGGTTGTCTTCTCCACCATGTGCTTCATGTTTAGGTCTCGTGAGCTGTCTTACATGATCGAGATCACCGTTATGTAATTCTACATGTTGTGTTTGTTGGGATCCGATGAATATTGGTGTTATGTTGAGTTGATGTGCTGAATCATATATCTTATGTTATCTCTATGTTGTTTATGATCTTGCATGCTCTTCGTTGTTAGTAGCTATCTTGGCCAAGTAGATACTAGTGACTCTAAGAGGGGGTATTTATGCTCGATAGTTTGGTTCATGCCTCTATTTAATCTGGGGGAGTGACAGAAACCTCTAAGGTTGTAGATGTGCTATTGCCGCTAGGGAGAAAACAACATTCTTATGTCCAAGGGCATATGCTTTGTTTACATTACACACTTTGCTTAATGCAGTTATCTGTTGTTCGCAACTTAATACTCATGGGGTGTTCGGACGATATCCCCGTGGATGGATTATTAGTCATAGATGCAGTTGGATGGCGGTATATGTATTTTGTTGTAATGCCCAGAGTAAATCTCATAGTGATCCTTGCGACATATGCATGTTATCTTTATTCTATCAATTGCCCAACTATAATTTGTTTACCCAGCATGTGTTATTTATCTTATGGAGAGACACCACTAGTGAACTATGGACCCCGGTCTAATTTCCTTTATATTGCTATCACCTGTTTACTTTACTCGCATTGTTTAATTTCTCGCATACTACTATTGCTTTCCACTCGATACGCTTATTCCTTTGTTTACAGCAAACCGGTGAGATTGACAACCTCATCGTAAGTTGGGAGCAAAGTATTTGGTTGTGTTGTGTGTAGGTTCCGCGTTGCTACTAGTTGAAGACGCGCTAACAAGTAATCGTTAACGGCGCCCTTGTTGGAGTGTCACTAAGCTCTGAAGCATCACCTTCTCAAGTTTGGCTTTCTCCTACTGGTTCGATAAACCTTGGCTTCCTACTGAGGGAAAACTGCTACTGTGCTCATCATACCTTCCTCTTGGGGTTCCCAACTGGTCGGTGATCTATATATCCACTGGCGCCATCAAGCTGTTTTCTGGCGCCGTTGCCGGGGAGGAAGAAGACTTCTGCAAGGGGAGTTTCACACGCACATCCTTTACTTTATTTTAGTTTTGCTTTTACTTTATTTTTACTTGCATCGTTTTTATTAAAAAACACAAAAAAATTAGTTTCCTTTATAGTTGTTTTTACTTGTCTGCTTTCAGTCTTGTTAGAATGAGTAATCCCAAAGTTGTGGTTCGTACTTTTAAGCAACAAGGGGGAGAGAGCTTGAAAGATGCTTGGTACCGTATTAGCAATTCTCGTCATAGGTGTATGGAGAAGCATTCTACCATGATCCTCCTTAGAAATTTTTATGTTGGTATATCTAGTTGGAATAGGTACGTTCTTGATACTCTTGCAGGAGGTAATTTTCTGGGTACTCCCGCTCTTGAAGCATGCACTTTAATAGAAAGTTTAGTGGGAGTACCACCTATTCATGTTGTTAAAACTGAGATCACTTTGGAGGAAGTTATAGAAAAACTAGGTTCTTTAGAAAAAAGTTTGCCAAATATCCTTGATAACGCTAGCCGAGTTAATGAAGCGATAGAAAGTATCGGTAAGAGAATCACTATTTTAGAAGCTAGCACTACTCTTGATAGTCAAAACCTTAGGATTGGGAAACTAGAGGAATCTATGGAAACTTTAAGTTCAATTTTCTCTTCTCTTAAGTTTAAGAAGGAGAAACCTTTTGTTGGAAAAGAACAAAAATTTATGTATGTTCTGATACGTCTCAAATGTATCTATAATTTTTGATGCTCCATGCTTGTTTTTACACCATTTACCTATTGTTTCGTTACACTTCGTGGCACTTTTATGCATTTTTCGGAACTAACCTATTAACGAGTTGCCACAGTGCCAGTTCCCTATTTTCTGCTATTTTTGTGTTTCAGAAGTGATACACAGGAAATATTCTCGGAATTGGACGAAACAAGTTCCTGAAGTCTTATTTTACCCGGAAGCTTCCAGTGATCCGAAGGAGAGAAGGAGAGGGGCCACCAGGGCCCCACACGCAAGGGTGGCGCGGCCAGCCCCCTGGCCGCGCGGGCCCCGCGTGAGGGCGCCTGGCTCCCCCTTTGACATCGCCCCTTCGCCTATAAAGACCCTCCGACGGAAAAAACCTAAGGACCCGATCACTTTTCCAGAACACATTGCGATCCGCCGCCGCCATCGACCCAAAGATCGGGAGGGTCCAGAAGCTCTTCCCGGCACCCTGTCGGAGAGGGGAATCGCCACCGAAGGTCTTCTTCATCGCCATGCTTGCCTCCGGAGTGATGAGTGAGTAGTCTACCTTGGACTATGGGTCCATAGCAATAGCTAGATGGTTGTCTTCTCCAACATGTGCTTCATGTTTAGATCTCATGAGCTGCCCTACATGATTGAGATCACTGTTTTGTAATTCTACATGTTTGGTTTGTTGGGATCCGATGAATATTGGTGTTTATGATTGAGTTGCTGTACTGAATATTATCTTTTGTTATCTCTATGTTGTTTATGATCTTGCATGCTCTCCGTTGTTAGGAGCTATCTTGGCCGAGTAATTGCTAGTGACTCCAAGAGGGGGTATTTATGCTCGATAGTGGGTTCATGCCTCTATTTCACCTGGGGGAGTGACAGAAACCTCTAAGGTGGTAGATGTGCTATTGCTACTAGGGAGAAAACAACATTCATATGCTCAAGGGCATATGCTTTGTTTACATTACACACTTTGCTTAATGCAATTATCTGTTGTTCGCAACTTAATACTTTTGCGGTGTTCGGATTGATATCCCCGGGAGTGGATTATTAGTCATAGATGCAGTTGGATGGCAGTCTATGTATTTTGTTGTAATGCCCAGAGTAAATCTCATAGTGATCTTCTTGACATATCATGTTTATCTTTATTCTATCAATTGCCCAACTGTAATTTGTTTACCCAGCATGTGTTATTTATCTATGGAGCGACACCACTAGTGAACTATGGACCCTGGTCCTATTTCCATCATATTGTTATCATCTGTTTACTTTAATCATATTGTTTACTTTATTTGCATTCTCTACTGTTTTCCACTCGATACGCTCATAACCTTTGTTTCAAGCAAACCGGTGAGATTGACAACCTCATCGCAAGTTGGGAGCAAAGTACTTGGTTGTGTGTGTGCAGGTTCCGCGTTGCCGGAGAGGGAAATCGCCACCGGAGGTCTTCTTCATCGCCATGCTTGCCTCTGGCGCGATGAGTGAGTAGTCTACCTTGGACTATGGGTCCATAGCAGTAGCTAGATGGTTGTCTTCTCCACCATGTGCTTCATGTTTAGATCTCGTGAGCTGCCTTACATGATCGAGATCACCGTTATGTAATTCTACATGTTGTGTTTGTTGGGATCCAATGAATATTGGTGTTATGTTGAGTTGATGTGCTAAATCATATATCTTATGTTATCTCTATGTTGTTTATGATCTTGCATGCTCTCCGTTCTTAGTAGCTATCTTGGCCAAGTAGATACTAGTGACTCCAAGAGGGGGTATTTATGCTCGATAGTTGGGTTCATGCCTCTATTTAATCTGGGGAAGTGACAGAAACTTCTAAGGTTGTAGATGTGCTGTTGCCACTAGGGATAAAACAACATTCTTACGTCCAAGGGCATATGCTTTGTTTACATTACACACTTTGCTTAATGCAGTTATCTGTTGTTCGCAACTTAATACTCATGGGGTGTTCAGACGATATCCACGTGGGTGGATTATTAGTCATAGATGCAGTTGGATGGCGGTCTATGTATTTTGTTGTAATGCCCAGAGTAAATCTCATAGTGATCCTCGCGACATATGCACGTTATCTTTATTCTATCAATTGCCCAACTATAATTTGTTTACCCAGCATGTGTTATTTATCTTATGGAGAGACACCACTAGTGAACTGTGGACCCCGGTCCAATTTCCTTTATATTGCTATCACCTGTTTACTTTACTCGCATTATTTACTTTCTTGCATACTACTATTGCTTTCCACTCGATACGCTCATTCCTTTGTTTATAGCAAACCGGTGAGATTGACAACCTCATCGTAAGTTGGGAGCAGAGTATTTGGTTGTGTTGTGTGCAGGTTCTGCGTTGCTACTAGTTGAAGACGCGCTAACAAGTAATCGTTAACGGCACCCTTGTTGGAGTGTCACTAAGCTAGCAAGCATCACCTTCTCAAGTTTGACTTTCTCCTACTGGTTCGATAAACCTTGGTTTCTTACTGAGGGAAAACTGCTACTATGCTCATCATACCTTCCTCTTGGGGTTCCCAACTGGTCAGTGATCTATATATCCACCGGCGCCATCAATCTCCCATGTAATATTGTTATTAATAATTTTTATGCAAGGCTTTCAGGACATTATAGGGACTATGATGCCTGTTTTGAGGGATCCTTCACAAGCAAGGAGGTTGACGCTAAGTGGGATCTGCTTGAAACAATGCAAAGCAATATTAAAGATTAGGACAGCGACAAAGGTAAAGGATCAGGTATAAATTATGAGTATGATTGCATTAATTCTTTCGCTGAAACTGCTGATTTTCAAGAGCTTAGTGCTAAATATGGTCTTGATCCTCAAATTATGGTTGATTGCTTTAGAGCCTTTGCTTCCCATATTAATGTTCCTAAGGGAAATAGGGACGTGTATCATGAACCTTTTAAAGACACTTGCATAGAAAGTGATATTGTTATTGATGATTGCAATAAACATGCTCAAACTTCTGAAAGTATTATTTCTTATAAGCATGTTAATTTTTATGGAGCACTTAGACCTTGTGAACAGAATCACATCAAAGAGGATTATTGTATCCACCACAGGAATGATGAAAGTAGAATGTGGGACAAGGCTCTAGATGAGCTTGGTGAAAAGGTTTGCGCCATTTATCCTTTTATTTGTGAACTTTGCTATAAAGAGGGTTATTTTAATTTTCAATGCTCAGGCCATAATAATGACCTTTCTAATCCAATGAGTACCGCAAGTTTGTATTGTGATGACAAGATCACTCTCAATTAGCATGATGAGCTTACTTTATTTTTGGGGTCTGAAGAGTTATCGAGAAAAATTTCTTTGGTAGATATGAGTGCTTTTAATAATATTAGCATCATGCAGGGTTGTCATCTTTATTGTGTTAAAGATTATCGCGCAAATACTTATATACAAAATGTTATAAAAGAGGATGCTTTACCAAAATATGACAGGTCTGATATGTGTTTCAGTCTTATTAATAAAAAGGAGGAATCCTCCAAAGTTTCTTCTGTCATTTCTATCAATAAACCAGATTATGTGGAGAAGCTTCCTTTCAAGCCTCTCCCTCCTAAAGAAGAGAAGAAGAAGAAGAAGAAGAAGAAGAAGAGTAAAAGGAGAGAGAAAACGGTATGTTCTCCTAAGCATGTTGCTCCTATTATAGTTTTTGATGAGTCTGAACTCGATGATGTTCTTATGCCTGTTACCTATATTAGTGATCATGATTGGGAAAATCACTCTACTTTTGATATTGAAAATCTTTTTGGTACCGATTCTGAAAATTATGAGGTTAATAATTGTTGTACCATCAGTGCTATCCATGTTCCTTCCAATGATGATATGTTTACAAGTGAACACATTTTGGAAGATAGCTATTCTATTGCTTATGATGATTACAATGATGAGTATGATATTTTCAGTTCACCTTCTATTGAGGAGAAAGCAAGGTATGATTACAATATGCCTCCTATTTTTGATGATTATGGTGATGAGAATAGTTATTTTGGTGAATTTGTTCCTACTACGATTGTTCATGTGGGGAGTATTAATTCTTTTATGCATATGGCTCATGATAAGGACGTTTTAGGTGATAGTTTTATTGTTAATTCTATTCATGATGCTACTGAAAGTTATTATGAGAGAGGGAAACATGGTTTGATGGATCTCAACAATATTAAGTTTCCCCTCTTTTTGTTGGAATTCTTGAAGTTGCACTTGTTTTGCCTTCCTATGTTAGTTGCTTTGTGCTTTCATGACTTGTCTCTTTACAAGACTCTTTTTTATAGAAAGTGGTTTAGATTTAAATTTGCTTCGTATTTGCTTTTTGATGCTCTCTCTTGCTTCAAGTTCTTTCCGGCGTTTATGTGAGCATCTTCTCAAATTACTGCGCCTAGCTCAAAGGCGTTAAAGAAAAGCACTCTTGGGAGATAACCCAATATTTTCTTTTCAGTACTTTTTCTTTTTGTTGAGTCTTGAAAGTTATTACTACTGTAATGACCTCTCCTTATCATTTTTATTTCGTTTTTGTGCCAAGAAGAACCTCTAATTTGAGGAAGGTAAGATTTGGGGAAGTTGCTGTCCTGAAACAGATTTCTGTGCTGCACCGTAAAAATTCATGAAAATTCTCAGAATATCTTTTTGATCTGTGATTTCATGTGCGCATGCCCTAGGTTATTTCCAAACCATTATTAGTTTTGCACTTTTTGATTTGAGCAACAGAAGATCCTCGAAAAAATCAATCTTTGTTAGCTATTCTGTTTTGATAGATTCTGCCACTATTTGTGTTTGCCTCTCGATCGCTTTCTTTTTGAGTTCTTTTGATCACGAAGCTTTTGAGGAAGTTGCCACAGTAGCTTATTCTTTAATGGATGGTATATTTGAGTTTGAAACTGAACCAAAAAGTAGATTTATTGTCATGTTTACACTAATGTTGCTAATAGAATTGTGTGAAGTTTTGTATGAAGGAAGTTTTCAAGTGTAGGGAAAGGAGAGTGATGAGATGAGATGAAGTATGGAAAAAAGCTCAATCTTGGGGATGCCCATATCACCCCAAGAAATATCTTATAGGTACAAGCTTCAAAGCTTGGGGATGCCCCCGAGGCACCCCTTCTTCATCAGCAAAATCAGGTCACCTTTCAAGACACTATATTTTTATTGCTTCATATTCTATGCGTTTTTCTTGGAGCATCAGTTATTTTTGCTTTCAGTTTTCCTTTCTTTTGTTTGCTGCAATAAATGGTTGGATCATATCATGTTTGTTTTGGAGAGAGACACGTTCTGTTTTCATTGCCAAGAACACTCGAGTTTTCACTCTTATCGTTCAGCGAGTGTTTTCTTTTTCTAGTACTGCGTTTAGCTTTTGTTTTTTGCCTTGATTTTTGTTCAGATCTTGTTATATCTTTGTATCAAGGTGTATTTAGACCTCTGGTCTATGTTGGTTTTCATCAAAAGAGTTATTTCAAAAAGGTTCGAATGGTGTTGAAAAAGAGAAAAAAGTTTCATGCCTATAGTGGTACAAATGGGAGCTTATTTAGACTGTGGCTTAGACTTTTGCATGTCATGCTTGATGTTATTTTGATAGTATGCTTAGTGGTTTTTGCTGTAGCATGACTTGTCTCAAATGACTGAGATTGCTTAATGCGCCTTTGAAACAATCATGCGTTGTTTTTGTTATATGGGAGCATATTATTGTGGTTTTCTCCTTTGATGCTTTATTTGGGTTGACTTGGCGCATGCTTACAACATGTTTGACTCTAACAAGTCACCATAAGCCTCTATGATCATTTGGTTTTTGAATTGTGACACCACTTTATGCTCCGGTTAATGATGTTTTGTCGCTATGCATGATTATGGCCGTTATTGCTCTCTTAGTTGGTCGCTCTCAGTCTTTTGCTAGCCTTCATTTTGTACTGAGTGCAAGCTCTACTCGTGCATCCAACTCCGAAAAACCAAGTTTATTCCAATGTGTCCACCATACATACCTCTTAGCAATTTGCTATCCCAAGTATATTCGACTTGCTTTTATATATCCTTCAAATTAAACTTTTTGGTGTTATGTGAAAATTAGTCAGTAAAGCTCTCACGAACCTGATGACACACTTTACTTTTCTTGCTTAAATAATTCTGACCATTGTGGCTCTCTTATGTTGACGTTATGCTTGCAAGTTGTAAGTTGGAAATTAGCCCAGCCATGCCGTCACGGGGCAAGTTTTCAACATTGCACTTTTTCTCATTTAGTTGATATCGTGATCTTTTGTTTATGGATACTCGCGATGTGAAATAAGTTGGAAACTTGTGAGCTCATGGAGTTTGTATATGTGTTAGAGAAACACTTGGGCCACTAATCTAAGTCATGCATCATTCATGGTGGAAATTTACAGCATGTCCATAGTGGACATTCGATGACGCATCTCACAATAAAAAGCTATACCAATGGTAAATAAAAGAGATGTCAAGGTGTCCATTGTCTGTTTGTCTTGTTATTTTGATATGGGCTTGTTCCATGTCATCGGGCAAGAGGTACCCCATTGGCGGTTCTCAATGATACATGTATGCTTACAATGACAAAAACTTGCTTGGGTAGCATGAGGTTTGGGTATTTGTACTTCACGGGACACAAGATTTCCAACTTATGATTTGTTAAGCATATGCTTCATAATTGTACTCGCATTTACCTTAACCATTCAAGATGCCTATGATGGGGGCAATGAGAGCTCAAAGCTAGTAAGTATCATAATTTTTGGAGGTTTATAAAACTTGCAATCACTGCTTCGCTCTGCGAAGGGCCTTTCTTTTACTTTTATGTTGAGTCTCCACCCTCTACCTTTATGCACCGTCTAAGAGAGCATAGTTGTCATTCTGAGTGTAATATGCATAATCCCAAAATTTATCATTAATTGATTCATGATTATGGTTTTGTTGTTCTTAAATTATTTGTATCTAGTCGCCTTCTTAAACTTGAAGGTGTCCTATGCATTTATGTTTTACTATTCCATGAAGGACAAGCTGAAAACCATTTTGCTATGTTTTTCTATATGATTGAAACACACAATTGACTTTCAATGTTTCATTACTCATGATCTTTCGTTTGTGTTACTTTTCATGTTATAACATGGTTGCTAAGTTTTATTGTTAAGATTATGTCTCTTATGCCCATGTTTTAAGTACTTTGATCTCAGCACTCAATGCTTTACATCGTTGATCAAGATTGGGATGGTCCATGTCACCTAAAAAATTATTGCTTTGTTATCACTTACCTACTCGAGGACGAGCAGGAGTTAAGCTTGGGGATGCTTGATACGTCTCAAACGTATCTATAATTTTTGATGCTCCATGCTTGTTTATGCACCATTTGCTTTGTATTTTGTTACACTTCGTGGTGTTTTCATGCATTTTTCGGAACTAACCTATTGACGAGATGCCACAGTGCCAGTTTCCTATTTTCTGCTGTTTTAGTGTTTCAGAAAAGCTACACAGGAAATATTCTCAGCATTGGACAAAACAAAAGCCGAACCTCATATTTTTCCCGGACAAAGGACGAAGACCGAAGGAGAGCCGGAGGGGGGGCCAGAGGGCCACCACACCAAGGGGTGGGGCACCCCCCCCCCTCCTGGCTGCGCCATCAGGGGGTGAGCCCCCCTGGTCCACTTCCTGACGCCGCCTCTCCGCCTATATAAAGCCTCCCGACAGAAAACCCTAAATCAATCGGCAATTTTCCAGAAGAAGTCCCGCAGCTCCGCCGCCGCCACCGACGAATTTCGGGGGATAAAAGTCTTTGTTCCGGCACCCTGCCGGGACGGGGAAGTGCCCCCGGAGCCATCTCCATCGACTCCATCACCTCCATCGCCGTCTCCATCGACTTCACCGCCATCTTTTTCAACGTTGCTGTCTCCCATGATGAGGAGGGAGTAGTTCTCCCCTGAGGCTGAGGGCTCTACCGGTAGCTATGTGGTTCATCTCTCTCTCCCATGATGTGATCTATATGTGATTGTGAGCCTTGTATCTAGTTGAATTGGTGGATGTTATTCTGCATATATTATGCTACTCCCGTGCTTTATTATTGTAATCTCTGGAGACACCTTGTACCATGATGTGAAGGTGACAGTGTGCACATTGTGTGTGTCTTTTTGGTTAATGTCTCTATGAATTGTTGGTGTTTGTTTGAACCATCTAGTGCGCTCAAGGTGATAGTATGGGGCAATCTAGTATGGGGAAATGCGAACTTTGAGGAGTGCTTCATAGTCCTACGCATGATTAGTGTTCGTTATCCATTGGAGAATAGTTCAGAGTGGCATAGTGAAGTTAGTATTTATGTGTTCAATTATGTTATCTTTGTTGAGAGTGTCCACTAGTGAAAGTATGATCCCTAGGCCTTGTTCCCAAGCATTGAAACACCATTTACATTCAGTTTTGTTACATGTTTGCTCGCAGCGATATTTATTTCAGATTGCATTTATTACTTATAATCATCCATATTACTTGTATTTCACTATCTCTTCGCTGAACTAGTGCACCTATACATCTGACAAGTGTATTGGGTGTGTTGGGGACACAAGAGACTTCTTGTATAGTAATTGCAGGGTTGCTTGAGAGGGATAGCTTTGACATCTTCCTCCCTGAGTTCGATAAACCTTGGGTGATCCACTTAAGGGAAAATTGCTGCTGTCCTACAAACCTCTGCACTTGAAGGCCCAACACTATCTACAAGAACAGATGCGTGCGTAGACATCAACCACCCCAACAAGGACTGTGAGGAGGAAGAACACCGACTGTCGTCGGATCTAGCCTGAGAAGACCGGCGAGCTCCATGCGGCATGACTCCAGCTACTGGCTCGTAGGCCTACCCCACACCTAGTATTTACACTACAGAGGCCGGAGCCTTCCCTCAGCACGCCTTGGCTGGCATCGCCGGCAAGAATGGCCTTGGGTCGGCCCGGCGATCTGGAATCGCCCTGCAGCTATGGTTGAAGAGAGAGAAAGAGAGGATAAGAGTTTTCATGTGGACATGCCATGAGCGCAAAGAGGCCACACAGTTCCACGCGAGACACACTGATGCTTGGTGAATGTGGGCCATTAATTCCCTCACCGCTCACTCTTCCCTCTCCCTCTACCACTCGCCCCTGTTCACACCGCCCTCTCCTCTCTCTGCTCTAACCGATAGCGGTTTCACTACCAATGACACATTGAAGAGCACCACTTCGACCAGCTTGCGCGGAAGGCCAGGCCGCATGCAGAAGCTGCATGCAGAAATCCGTTATGAACATATTCATCGTCAACTACAAAAGGATATAGTAGAGTATATTTTTGGACATGCAATGGAGGCACCCCTTGGGAATCACGGTCTAGTTGAACTATTTTTTTGAATTGTAATAATTTTACAATCCTCGTCTAAACTATTCTTGCTTGTTTTATTTGAAGTATTATGAACTGCAAAATTGTGGGAAAGTTGCAAAGAAAATAGTCAAGACGCAGTTGGAGCCGTTGTTTAGGGGCCGCTGCTCCCCACCATACGCGGGAAGTAGTGTTGGCACCCCCCATAGGCTCTGCACACCACTATTGCCGGACATCGTATGGGGGGCGGGGGATGACTGAATATGCCCTGAGCTGGTTAGTGCGAGACGTCCCCCTCCTCAGTAAAAGGATTTTCCACGTCCACACTTGACGTGCTACTACATCGATCAAAGGTTGTAGATCAAAATTGGGTAAGCGGATTAGGCTCCATGGCCAACCAAGCTACTGACATGGGAGTTTTTAAGGGAATATGGGAAAATATCTAAAAAAAATTAAAATGAGCAAATGATTTTTCATTTTTATTAATTATGAAGAAGAGAGTTGACGGGTTAATTAACGGGAAACATGCGAAAAACCGGTACATTCACCCTAGCCGGCATCATGAATCAAGCCTTCTTCACGCACCTTCATCGTTGTTATGTTGTTTGCCTTAAACCTAGGGATCTCATCCTTCAAATGTACGAATTTAGTTTATACCCCAGAGTACTACAAAGTTATATCAAAATATTTGTTACGCCCTATTGCCTAGTGTATCTACCATATTTACTAATATTAAATTAGAAAGAAGACTCATGCAGAAACATACATATATAGTATATAATTCATCAGTTGTAAGAAAATAAATTTATGGAGGCACGCAATTTTCATGTGTTTTTTCACATTTCAAGTGACTCTATTTTAGTGCCTTATTAAGGATCAACAATCCCAAACATACAAACTAATATGGTACCACAATAATATACACACTATACAACGAAGAACATAATACTTAATGTTCAACAACATTGACCATGTGGTTAATTTGTTAACTTAGTAATGTACAATATACATCACTACCGCATTATATTAAATAATTACAAATAACTATAAAATTTTAATATAATCAACTTTAACTTCCATGGAGCCGACAAAAATGCAACTGGAGTCACAGTAAAACAAGGGATTGATAAAGTAAACATACTTTATCTAATCCGATCTGCTAAAACACACAAATTTTAGTTGATGTGGGTATGATGTCGAATCCCGATATGAGTAATTTAATTGGAGCGACAAGCTTCCCATTGCACTAGAACATAGAAATTTATAAATCTTCGAGCGAACTCAACGCTGAAGCAGAACCCACCACAACACTACCTAAATCTGGAAAAGATATCAGACCACTGGAACCGATATGATCTAGTTGTCAAATTGAACAACATAGTGGCCTCATCGTGGCAGCAGAACCACCACAACGCTAAACCTGGAGAAAATCATACCACCGCAAGAGACATACGCATATGCATGCCATCGAAGCTCTTGCTGGCCTCCTCGTCCACCCGCCACTGGCCTACTCTCTCCATCTATTTTGACTTTGAAGACGATGCCATGGGGTGATTCATACAAGTGGATGCAAGCCAGGGTCGGGGAGAAGGCGAGTGGCTAGGTTGCCGTGAGTCTGCACGGACGGGGTGGTATTTAGAAGAAGGGGAGGAGATCCAAGTGTGTCGTCACTGGCGGCATAGAGTCTCTGTTCTTTTATACATGTACAAAAATGGAAATTAAACACGAGATGAGTTACAAATAGAACATTAATTTGTTGGGATTTTTATTTTCGTGCCCTCAGGTCGTTAGTTGTACTCAGTTTTCCCCAGCTCCTTAGTTTTTCCTCAGTTTTCCCCAAGTCGTTGTCTGAAACCCTCAAGGAGCTCGGACGTGAGGATTTCCGTTAAGTTGACCGTTTCCGTGCTGACGTGTGGAGCCGCGTCGTGTGGGGCCGCGTCGCGTGGGGCTGGTAGAAAGGGACTGCGTGGGACAGGACGAGACCGCGTTTGGTTGTACGTGAGAGCTCGGTTCTGTCTCTCTCGGGCCAAATTGGCATTGACTTTTCAGAGCGCCTTTTTCCCCTCTCTCTCTGTAAACAGTTCTCTCTCTTTTCACCAAATTAGTATCAAATCTAGAGAAGCTTCTATTTCTGTCTTTCTTCAATGATTGCTGCCTTTTGGCCCTCGTTTTTTGCCCAATATGGTAACAAATCTAGAAGCTAATCTAGAAGCTAGTATAGTATAATACATAAAATACATACAGCAGCCAAAAGAAGCCAATAACGATGTTAATATTCACGACAAACTAAGCTGAAAATAATATAAGATGCAATGTATGCCCAACATGAAGGTTCTTCATTCTTCATCATATATTTCGGAGTCGCTATATTCCATGAGACGAAAAAAATATTGACTGAACTCCTTCCGTCTGCAGTGTGCAGCCAATAGATCCTCCAAAAGGTATGGCCTTCGTTCTATTTTCATACCGTCGGAATCTAATCTATCCACAAGTCGTGGCCACTCATCCCAGGCCTTTCTATCATCAAAGTACTGTCTGATATAACCGCCCTCGTAGTAGATGCAGCCAGGTCGAACTGTCGGGTGCACTCTGGTGTCGACGGAGATACACCGTTTATAACTGACGAAGAAGGCACGACTGCCAATGTTGACGGCATGGAGAGAGCGGCTCTCAGTGTCCACACGGTACACCAATGGTTGACCTTCCTCCAAATACCTGTTGCCAGGGCTGCCGCCGAACAACACAAGCAGCAGATCACCATCAGACTCCACAAGGTAGAACTTGTCAGTTTCAAGTTCTGGAAATGAAAATAGTGTCTCCATATTGACAGTGTTCGCGCGCTTCTCCAACTGGACATTGTTGGTGCACACTAATGTTCCGACATCAAAATTGTTTACAGCTATTGCATACAATTCACCATTGAACGGGGTAAGGCAACTGAGAGAATCTTCCTCGATCGAAAATCTTCCTTCTCCCCAATCTTCTACATCTATATCCTTAGTAGGAGAGCTCTCATCGACCCAAGCAATTTCATTTGGGTAACCTGTGCAAATGAAGACCATAGTCGGGGACTTCATTACAGCGACTGACTCCACAATCATAGATGGCATTTGCGCCTCAAACGTAGCGTTTAATGTCTTTGTGAGTGGGTTCAGAAGCCGTATCTTGTGCGGCTGGTTCCTCTGGGCAAGCACGATGATACCACGGTAAAAGCCGACGAAGTAGTATCTAAAAGGGAGTTGATGAAGATAACATTCAGCACTAAGATGTTTACGATTGAAAATAAAAATAGATTAACTCTATAGATATGGAGGAATTTGAACCTTGCATGAACTTCCGTTAGATCGATGGTGACGTAGCGGGATGTGCGGAGGTTGAGGAAGAAGAACTCAGCGGCGCGTGGAAGGGCGTGTTCTACCATGATCCATTCGTGCAGGTGCACGTCGGGCTCAGGTAGATCTGAGCGCCAATTTATACAAACTTGACTCAAAGCAGCGTAGGTGTCCACGTACTCCTCGTTCGCCAGTAAGCAGTCGCCGATCTTGTGAAGTGGTCCGTCACCCTTAAGAGAGGCCCAGTTCACAGAGGCGCCGCGCTTGGATGCGCCGCCCTCGGATGCGACGGGCTCGGAGGCGATGGGCTCGGAGGCGACGGGCTCGGGGGCGACGGCCGCCGGTGCATTCTTCTTCTCCATCGCCGACAGGGGAGCGCGCGTAGGGCGGCTGGGGTTTTTTTTAGAAGGTGATGGGACGTGAGAGGCGTGGTTGCGTGCGTGAGTTATGATGAGACTGTGTGTAGAGGGAGGGAGAGGGGCTCTGTACTGGCAAAGTGACGGTTCGTCTCAGCAGTTGACGTTTTGGTCTCAACACGCGCACCGCGCGGCTAACCGCTGCTCACCGCGACACGCGTCCGTGGGACTACACGTCAGCACCGTTACGTGTACTCAGTTCTACCCTCGAATCTTACACTGGAAAAATATCTGTACTCAGTTTTCCCCTCGAGTACTAATACTGCCTAGTGCAATATACTCAGTTTTACCCTCAAGTGGCTGGTCAACAGAGAGTCAACAGATGGGATTAAGCCATCTAATTGAGTCATTTTATGCACAAAAAAAATCAAAAAAATAAAATCATAGTGCCTCCAACTCATGCGCAAAATAAAATCATAACAAACATATATAAATCAAGTTTTCACACAAATGGCCACTTCTGAAATCACTAGTAGCTATGAAGGTTCATGGCTTTCCACTCAAACCCCTTCTCAAAACATCTATACTCAAAACATAGTTTGTCTGAATGAGGCCATAATTTTTACACTCATATATATTTGAATTGCTAATACTTTGAGGTAGGCCAACATGGGTTTCATTGTACAAAACATGTGTTTTTCTTTTTCTAAATCTCTTATTTGAATTCCTTAGCCTGTTTACTATTTACTTGCCCTTGTATCCTTGATACTACTCAGTTTTACCCTCTCCCTTCTCACAGAAGCCCAAACTTGGCCTGATTGGTTGAGCTGTTGTCACACGGATCGTGCCCACCTACCGTCGATCCTATGATCCAACGGGCAGGATCGTGCCACCCTCTCTCTATCTGTCGGTGGCAAACTACTATCCCTCTATGTATGCTAAATGACGAGTTTGCCACCGGATTCAACAAGTTGGGTAATCACAAATTTCTTTTAGGCATTACTTTTCACGGTAAAATGATAAACTATCACGAATTTCCATTTCTTGTAGGCATTACTTTTCACGTTGAAATGATAAACTATCACGAATTTCCATTGCTTGTAGGCTTTACTTTTCACGGTAAAATGATGAACTATCACGAATTTCCATTTCTTTTACGCATTACTTTTCACGGTAAAATGATAAACTATCACGAATTTCCATTTCTTGTAGGCATTACTTTTCACGCTGAAATGATAAACTATCACGAATTTCCATTTCTTGTAGGCTTTTCTTTTCACGGTAAAATGATGAACTTTCACGAATTTCCATTTCTTGTAGGCATTACTTTTTTTGTTAAGATATAAACCACCCCCACAACGGTCATCTCCTCCTTAATTTATTGTGTAAACCCCACAACGGTCATCTCTACCTTAATTTATGGTGTAAACCCCACAACGGTCATCTCTCCCTTATAAACCCCCACAACGGCCATCCCTCATGTCAATAGGTTCTGCCTCTCTCTTCTTCATTTCTGCCTCTCTCTTCTTCGTTTCTGCCTCTCTCTTCTTCGTTCACATACACTTGATTCATTGCCATGGCTTCCACATCTCGGACGCCGACCGGACGGGAAAGGGGAAGGGGAAGGGGAAGGGGCGGCTGGGGTGGTGGATCATCATCATTGCCACCACCACCGTCAACACTGCCATTGATCATAGAGGAGTTCTTCATCACCATCTATGAAGACCCTTTGGCCAAGAAGGTACGTACGCGTTCCCACATATATGATGCATGTGATTAATTATGTGCATGTTCTAAAAAACCTTTAATTTCTTTGCAGGCACTCCCACAAAAGTTTGCGGACTATCTTGACAGCCAGGAGCCCGCAAAGGTGTATCTGCGAGCAGCTGACTGCGGTCCTCGTCTCTGGACCGTGGAGGTCCTATTTGACGAACAAGGCCGGATGTACCTCGACAAGGGCTGGGAGAATTTCGCCATCGCGCACGGTGTGGATTTCGGCTGTTTCCTACACTTCAAATATGAAGGCGATTATGTGCTCACAGTGAAGGTGTTCGACGGAACAATGTGCAGGAAGTACTACTACACGGACGACGAAGATACTGACGATGAAAGCGACGACGACGTGAAGCCATGCATCTAAGGGGATTATGACCAAGAATATATATGTAGCTTCATATGCATCGATTTATAGATCTAGCTATTTTCTATATATTATGCATGTAAAAATAATAGGAAATCACAATTTCCACTATGATTCGAGCACCACAGCCTCCAAACGATGCCGATGCCGATATCGGCATGGTCAGAACGGGTATGCATGCTCGCCGCCACTGCTAGGTCACCGTTGGGATGCACCCTCAATCCCGTTCCCTCATTCGATCACTGACACACCAGAGATACCGCCGAGGCCAATGACGAACGTACATGCTGATGCCAATGCCGAACATGCATGCCGCTGTGGGCACGGCCACGCCGCCCCGCTATGCTGGACGCCACAGACCACCGCGAGGTCTTTCCCTTCGCCACCACACTCCCCTAGCACCTATCTATGCACGCCAGATAGGAGAGACACTAGTTTTCTCTACATTACTCGCGTTCGTGTCCGACACCGTCAGTCAAAGTGTTGAGGTCATCGTCGATGTCCTCGACCATTTCTTCTCTTCTTTGCATGGTTAAACGCGTCCAGATCATATCTATCTAATGCGTCTGGTCTCGCCTCATGCAGTTCTTTGTGGACGTCGATCTCATTTCGGCACCCCGCAGGCCACCTCCTCCGTGCCATCGCTGTAGAGCTCCGTTTAAAAATCTAATCCTACCCGTGTATTGCCCCTTGTATCAGCGTCATGGCCCCACTTGTCATTCAATATACCGAAGCCCCACTCGTCCGCGTTTTGGTCAGGGATACAGCGATGCTTACGGTCAAACAACGATGGATGCTCTGACGTGTCTTTGCGGGCTCTACGAGGCCCCACTAGTCAGTAGTTAACGGTCAAAGGTGTTCAACCGTCGGGCAACCGGCCGTTCCAGCACTGGTGACGGTTTCAGACAACGGCTTGGGGAAAACTGAGGAAAAACTAAGGAGCTGGGGAAAACTGAGTACAACTAACGAACCAAGGGCACGAAAATAGAAATCCCTAATTTGTTTACGAAGCAAAGAATTCTGGCTTAAATTTTTTATACTAGCTTGGAGTATAAAAACAAGTATGTCTAGTGCGCGATTTGATCCATTGCCCCCTCCCCCACCAAACTAAAGGTTCGGAGAGCATCAATGGTCAAAGTTAGATGCATTCGGATAGCAACCCTTTTCCCTTGCACAAGTCATCGACGATGAGGTAGCCATTTACTACAAACCTTTATATCGACATGTTCGAGGTGTGGGGATCTATGGAGCCGAGTCGACGCGATATGTGGAACTTCGTAGCCATATTAGCGATTGAATGATGAACATTATTTTTTGAATTTTTTCCACGAGAGGGGGGGGGGAATCCCCACCTGAATTATATTGAAAAAGGGGCAGACCCTAGATAGGTTTACAACATGAGACAGGGAGGAAGTTTTGTAAACAAGTTCCGTTACAAGACATTAGCGAGGGAATGATGAACATGGTTGTGGTGGGCACGGACAACAAGTGTCAATTTGGTCTTTGATGTTTCAAATCATAATTTTTTTAGAATAAAAGGCAGAGCTGCCCGACTTTAAATTAATAAAGCCCATGAGTTTACAGCAACAGAACCCCACAGGGGGACACGAAACAGCATAGTTCACGACACAACACATCTGTGCAACACTTGCAGCGGAGGGGGACAACCAGCTTAATACAAAATATGATAAAGTTCTTAGATCAACTTAGGCGCCGATAGGCTATAGGGTAGATCCTGGGGGCGGCGGAGGTCTGGTGTCTTGGTGGAGTTTGCGTAGAAGGTCGTCCAGGATCTCCATAGCCGCCAGGTCCTTAGATTTGAGCAGAGGGCGCCATTGCTGCAAGAAAATAGAAGTTTTAAGCACACAGTCAGCTGGGTGGTTAGGAAAGGACTGCTCCATCACAATTTTATTGCGGATATGCCAGAGCGCTCAGCTCTATGCCGCAAAAAGAATCCACACTGCTCTCGCATGAGCAGGGGAGAGATCAGAAATAATACGAAAGAACTGAGCAAAGGATGTGGGGTTCCAGTTAACATGAAGAATAGCTCTAACCCCACTCCACATGAAGGCAGCGAAGGCACAGACAAAGAAGATGTGATCTGTCGATTCAACCTGGCCACACAACACACATAACCCATCCGAAGGGCCAAATCTATGGTTAATTTGTTCACTACAAGGGAGGCGATTAATGGCAAGCTGCCAGGTGAAAATCTTAATTTTCAAGGGTAGGTTAGCCTTCCAAATAAACTTGGCGCAAGGCCAAGCCGCCCCCTATAAGAGATGGTTGTACATGGAGTTTACCAAAAAATGCCCCGAGGGCTCTAGGGCCCAGGACACCCTGTCCTGCCCCTCAGAGAGATTACACATGGCCAACTCCTCCCTGAGAGCAGACCAACTTACTAGGTCAGCCGGAGATAACGAGCGACAGAAATGGATATTCAAATGAGGGACCTCGAGGGCCTGGTTAACCGAAATTGTTTGATCAGAACAAATAGCAAAAAGATTAGGGAACTTGGCAGCCAAAGGGACATCACCTCTCCACCGGTCAAGCCAAAATCTAGTACCACGCCCATTCTGAATATGAAACCTAGCCCCAGATCTGAAAATATGTCTAATCTTAAGAATGCTATTCCGGAACTGGGAGCCACCCTGGCTCCCAGAACTAAACAGAGAGATAGAGTTAGGATATTTGGCAGCTAAGATTTTAAACCAAAGGGAGTTGTGGGTGTCAGGTTGAAGAATCCTCCAAACCCACTTTAACATTAGGGCAAGGTTCATAGCTCTGGTATTGGTAAGCCCCAGGCCCCCCATGATCTGACGAACACAACACTCCTCCCAACAAAGCCAATGATACTTCCTCTTCTCCCCCACACCTTCCCAGAAGAATCTAGCCAGCACTTTGTCAAAAGCAGCATGGGTTCCCTCAGCCAGCAGGAAAAGCCCCATACAGTGCGAGGGAAGGCTTGCCAAAGAGGCATTAGTCAGGATGTGCCTAGCTGCAACTGACGAAAAATGCCCCTGCCATGGGTCCACTCTGTGACCTACTGTTTCTACCAAGTAGTTCATATCTGCAATGGTGAGTTTCCTATCCGCTATAGGAAACCCTAAATAAGACATAGGAAATTTACCCTCCTTACAGTTGAACATGCGCGCAACCCTAGCTTGCTCTAATTGCGACACCCCAGTCACAATAACCTCTGACTTGAAGAAGTTTATTTTAAGGCCAGAGAGGATTTCAAAGCAGATCAAGATAAATTTCAGGTTGGCAATCGCTAAATCATCCAGCTCGATCAAAAGGATCGTATCGTCAGCATACTGGAGGTGAGTAACCCCATTGTCTACCAGGTGGGACACCACACCCTTGATGTGCCCCACTGAGCTTGCATGATCCAACATGATAGAGAGAGCATCTGCTATGAAATTAAAAAGAAGCGGGGAGATCGGATCCCCTTGGCGAACTCCCCTTTTATTTCGAAAATAAGGACCAATCTCCCCGTTAATAGAGATGGCAGTTTGGCCCCCAGTGACCAACTGCATGAGATGGTGAACCACCCCTGATTCGAAGCCTTTTCTAATCAAAACATCCCTTAGAAAGGCCCAGCTAACCCTATCATACGCTTTCTCAAAATCAAGCTTCAAGATCACCGCTCTGGTTTTCTTTACTTTCAACTCGTGAACAATTTCATGAAGGGCAAGGGCACCCTCATGGATGAGGCGACCCTTGATGAAAGCAGATTGGGTGGGAGAAATAACACGATGGGCAATCGGCGATAACCTGGTGGCATAAGCCTTAGAGACTAGCTTGAAGATCACATTAATGAGTGCAATAGGTCTAAACTGTCTGATATCATCTGCCCCCACAACCTTAGGGATCAATGAAAGAATGCCAAAGTTCAACCGAGACACATCAAGCACCCCAAGGGCAAAACCATTGAGCAATTGAAGAATTAACGGTTTCACAAGATTCCAAAAAGATTTGAAGAAGATCACAGGAAGTCCATCAGGGCCCGGAACAGTGTCTGTCTTGGTTTCTTTAAGCACCTGATCAAGCTCCTCAGGCAGAAAGGATCTAATCAGAACATCATTGTCCTCAGAGGTGGCACACTGCCCCCCTGACCAAATTCCTTGCACTAAGGAAATTGGATAGAGGTCTTCAGACCCCATCAAATCCCTATAGAAGTCATAAATCAGTTTCTGAATTCCCAATTTATCCGAGACATAGCCATCACCCAAGGCGAGAGTGGAGATAGTACACTTACGTCTCTGACCATTGGCCACTGCATGAAAATATTTGGTGTTTGCATCTCCCTGTAACGTCCACTTTATACGACCCCTCTGTCTCCAGTACTCTTCCTCACGTTGATATATCAGGACAATGCACTCTTCAAGGTGGTAACAGAGGGCCCAATCATCATCTGAGAGACCAACAGAATCTGCCCTTTCATCAAGCACCCTAATCTGAGAGAGAATTAGGGCTTTCTCCTTCTTCCTGTCACTCCCTAGGTTGGCACTCCAACCTTTTAGAAAACTGCGCAAACCTACTGACATCCCATGCCAGACCTCCACAGGGTCCCTTCTGCATCCAGGCTCCTCGAGCAATTGCCTCTACTTGGCAGTCAAGAGGTCTTTGAAGCCCTAAACCATGAGCCAACCATTTTCAAAAATGAACCTGGATGATCTAGGAGGAGCATCATCCCCAGAGTCCAGAATTAAAGGAGTGTGGTCGTAGCCAATTCTAGTTTCAGCACACAAGGAAACCAGAGGAAATCTACCCTCCCAACTAGCAGAAACCAGAACTCTGTCGAGCACACTATGCACTGGATTGGCTTGCTTATTAGACCAGGTAAAACGTGCACCCGTGCGTCTGATTTCACCCAAGTCCATTCTAGAAATCGAGTCATTGAAGAGGCTAACCCTAGCCCAATCAATGTTTGAGTTGTTTTTATCAGCACTGCCGTGGATCAGGTTAAAATCACTAGCCACCACCACTGGGCGCTGGGACAGGGCAACCTTAGCCTCTAATTCCTCAAGAAAACTCCTAGATCATGCATGGTCCGCAGGGCCGTAAACACCAATAAATTCAAAGATTAATCTGGAGGCCCTGTGGAAAATTGTGGCACTAAGAAAGAAAAGACCTTGATCAGTAGCACCGACCTCGAAGATGCTATCATGCAGGCCCAAGAGCATGCCCCCGGACTGGCCCACCGCTGGAAGCCAAGTCCAGTAAAATTTCTCCCCAAATTCGAAACCCTCCAGCTCTTGGAGGGTGAAATCTTGCCTAATAGTTTCCTGTAAGAAGATAATGTCAACTTTATACTTGCAAAGGTAGTCTTTCAGCTGGTTTCGGCGACCCCTGTTGCCAAAACCCCTAAAATTCCAGATGAGCACTATCATTGTAAACTTAGGTTGGAGACCCGTGCTTGGCGGGCTGGGGTTTTCCTCAGGTTGACTCTTGGACCCAGAGCTTGATCGGGCAGCTTTTTCCTTCGGCGAGTCTTGGCAGGAACCACAGGTGGGGTAGCCACTGCCACCCCCACTTGCACATCTGGCACATTGGGCAGCGTGGGAGCTGCCCTAGCTCCCACCGCCGATGGCTAAGGGGATGCTACCCCAGCGCCCTCCGGTGGGGCAGTGGACCTCTTCTTTTCCACCGCTGCAGCTAACAGAGCTTGGGCAACCTCCTTGGCACAAACCAGAGACAGCAACTCCTCCGGGGAACAAACAGAAGGATTGATGGCCAGGCCAACATTCGTAGCCACAACAATAAGATGTGCATCGGACGCGAGGACAACAGGACAAAATCAGAGGAAACCAGGGATGGGAGAGACGACATACCTGGCGCATTCTTCTCCGCCGTCACATGCACCGCTTTCTGGAGAATGGATTCAGATTTGGATCCTTGCGTCCTGGCACTGCAGCGAGCAGATGACGACGGAGTCAGGGCAGTCTTGGGTGGCGAGGGACCAGAGCTGGAGATCTTGGAGGACGGAGATGTACACTCGAGCGGGGGGGACGGAGCGGAGCTCTTGGGCTTAGCGGCAGCAGGGAAGACCAGCGGTTCCTGCATAAGGGCCTTCTTCTTAGCGTCGAATAGTTTCTGGAAAGGGCGACGAAGGTTGAGCTTCTTGCAGCGCTCAGCGAGAGTCTCGTTCTCGAATTCCCATTCATCTGGGCTCTCCCACCCGATCTCCTGACGTTCAGCTTCAGAGAGCTTGCTGGCCTTCTCCGCAGTGAAATTGCACACCTCTTCACCCTCGTCTTGAGAGGATACAGAGACCAGCGAGATCGTCTTCTTAGATGGAGGAGAAGGGGGAATAGGTGAAGCCATGGCAGCCAGCTTAGCAGCAAAAGTTGGAGAGCACGTCAAGTTAGACCCATACTCGTTGAACCTTGGAAGCTTGGAGGATACAGACACAGGAGTTGAGATCACCGGCGAGGCCGGGCAAGCAGCAGGGGCACTGGCAAACTCAGCCCTCTGAGGAGGTTTCCCCCTGGGAAAACTGATCTTGCGCTTGGAAAGCTTGGACTTGTGCGCCATGGTCTTCTGACGCCTAGAGCAAGGAGCGCTGGGGGGCTGTTCCTTGGGAGGGAGAGGGACGGCTGCCGACGATGATTTGCGATGCTTCCAGTGAGCATCAGACCCGGTCATCTCCGTGTCATTGTCTTCCTCATCCTCTTGATCGTCCTTATCATCCGGGCCCCATGGAGGAGGGGCGGAGGCTGGGACTCTGCAAAGCCAGACTTTGGATCTTTGGGCACCACTTCCACTTTAGCACCAACTCCATTGACATAAAGAACCACTAACATCCTCATCTTCTGCGGCACTGGGGTTGCAAACTTCATCAACACCCTGGAGGGCTCCCTGACCAACCACAACTCATCAACATGCAGAGGCTTGGCGATCATAGTAGTGGCTGCCAGCAGACGCGAGGGCTCAAGAAGGATTGCAGGCAAGCCACGCAGGCGCACCCACACCTCGGACAGACCAGGAACCGAACGCATGGGGTGTTGAATTTCATCCAGGATAATCACCCGCATCTTGGAGATAGGCAAGGTCAGGTCCGCAGCGTTTTTGCACAACCGTAAGCTGTCCGCATTGGGGAAGATGAGCGAGAAATCAGTCTCAGTAAGGCGCATCACCTTCCAATTCCAATCTTCGCAAACCAACTTTCGAAACTCTTCCTCGATGAGCCTTTCAGTGGCCTTAGGGTTGTCCACTACCACGAATGCCAAGTTCTCAAACTGATTCTCCTGGAGAGGTTGGACACCATCAAGAGCAAAGAAACCAATACCATCAGCTGCAACCCCAAAATGCTTCAGTTCCAGGGACTTGGAGCTCCGCGGGCACATGGCCGACGTATGCCCATCCACATCACAGATCTCGCAGTGTGCGGGGAAGGTACAAGCAGATTGGTAATGACCAGTCTTGGAGCAGTTATAGCAGAGGATCTTGGGCTTCAGCACCTGCGGTTCCCATCTCCCAGATCCACTTGCGAAGAACCCCCCGCCGACAACAGCGGCGCCGAAGAGGACGGGGCGGCCGTCGCCAGAGGAGAGGGGGAAGGCTTCTACTTTTTTGGAGCAGCGAATGACGGACCGCTATCGTCGCCGACCCCCGAGTAGCTGCGGCGATAGTAGTTAGCCTGGCCACGCATCAGGTAACGCTCTGCCACCCCACGGCGGTAAGGATCCGGCTGCCGCATCGGTGACCGATCCCTTTGTCTCTCACGACACTTGTCAGATTCCAGAGAACGAGCATCCAGGATTTCTCGCAGCTCCTCTTCAGAGTAGTCTTGGATGGGACGGTGGTCGCTCTGAGCCACTGCTGCAAACGGGCGCTTGTAGGAACCGCGGCCATCCCGGCCATCGCGCCAGTCACGATCCTTGGACGGAGGGAGCGGGGGAGCAGCAGGAGGGCGAGGGGGAAGGTGGATCTGAGCACCGCCGCCAGCGGAGCGGAGATCTGAAATGGGGGCGGGGAAGAAGCGAGTGCGGTCTAGGGTTCCTTTTGGCCTCCAAAACCACTTAAGTAGTGGGGCACGTTTGGGCCACGAAACGCGCGGGCGAGGGAAACAGGCCGAGGGCCCAGAAGGCCCAAGAGACACAGAGCCCACAGAGGCCTGGACCCCAAAGGGCACGGCTGGCGCCCCGAGCGACACCGACACCTGGGGCCCAGAGGACAGGGGGCCTCTCCCTGGAGAGGACGCCGCCGCCGGAGCACCCGAGAACCCTAGATCCACCGCACGCACCGACGACCCCGCCGGGAACACGAACTCGCCCACCTGAAGCACCGGCGACCGACCAGAGACCACCACCGCCGCACCAGAATGCGACAGAGAGGGCAGGAGCAGAAAATCTGCAACATCCATCGATCCCCCTGGATCTGGAACTGGATCTGAGGACGACGAGGGGGGCGCCGCCGCCGCTGGGCCAGCACCCGCCGATCTGCACCTACCATGGCGTCCGCGGCCAGCCCGCGTCCACCCAGGTGAACCCAGCGCGCGGTCGATGAAGGGACCGAGGGTCACCGGCGCCCTGCCAGCGACCCCGTCCAAGGCACCCTGCGGAGCGAAATCCTCCACTGAGGCGAGCTCATCGACATCGGAGCCATCCTCGGAAGGGGATAGGGCCCAGAACCTCGAGCCCACCGGTGGCAGAGGCGAGGACGGAGAGGGAGGCCGCGGAGCACCCTTGCCGGCTCCCTCAGGTCAAATCATAATTATATGTTCAACGACTTCTTCTTGGTGGTATGGATACCTACTCTCTCAAGTGAAAACCTCATGCTTATCATCTACTGGATGGGTTTGGTAGCCACTACATCGCTCCCTTCTGAAGGTGTTGTTGGGGACATGAAATTGCTTCCTGACATGAAGAGTTTGTTGCATGCTGATCTTGTAGTATGCTTCGACTCGTAAAGTAACTTTTTTTGGCAGTTCTCAGTCTTTTAGTTTCGGAGTATCATTATAATAATATGGTTGTATGCATCCTACTTGGTGCATTTGCCATGAGTTTTCTCTTACATTATTATGAAAACAAATATTTGCTTCAGAGAGATATGTGTATGTTTTGTACATGCACCTTCATTCTTGATTGTGCTATACTCCAATTCATGAACCCCCAGTTTCAATCGAAAACATATCCATGTTCGTAGGAAGGCTTGTAGTAGTAGATGTAAGATATAATTCCAATCATCCAATTGTTTTTTTTTGAACGGTAAAGGCCCCGAAGGACCAGGAGTTTCATTCCAGCGGTGGGTGCCAAATTACAAGGAGGTCCACAAGAGAAAAAGAAATTACAACTGGACCCTATAGTTTTACACAGAACACCCTAATAGACATTGCGGAGATGCAATGAGCTCCAGGAATGCCGCAACGACGAACTGCTTCAGATCGGCACCACCCCTGCAGCAACCGAGGACGAAATTACTTGGTTGCGCGGGGGGATTCAGTGCCAACCCAAGACAGTGAAAGATCCTCTCGCAGAGGACAAAAATGCTCGAGCAACTGTCGGCTTCGAGCGCGGCGAGGCCACCTTTCTGGCCATGGATAGTGGCGGCGGCAACCGGCCACCACTTGAGAGACGCCGCGGGGAGCAAAAACTCCAAGAGCTCTAGGAGGCCCATACAGAGCCTCCCAGACCATCTGCAAACTCCATCGCGCCTCACACACGCACTCTCCACCCCTCGCCGCCACGGCCGACCGGGAGGACAGGAACAACACGAGGCGACTTAGAGCATAGATGGCCGCACTTGAGGATAGGGGAGCAGGCTTCGCACCTCGCCATCGGCCCCCAGCTCCCCTCGCCACCACGGCTAGCTGGGGAAGGAGACAAAGAAGATGAGCAAAGCCATCGTTCGACGCCGCGCCCATGCGCTGCAGCGGAAGCACTCCCGCCACCATCCGCTCTGGAAGCCACCTCCCCCTTCATCCTCTTCTCCTCACCACCACGGTCGGCCAAAGGAAGACAAATAAGGGCGGAGACAATCAAGCCAAGGAGGCAGCAAGCAGTCCTTGAGTTATTCATCGGCATGGTGGTCGACGCCACCGCACCTTGCTCCGGCCAGAGAAGCTCAGACGCAGCTTGGACGAACCCTAGTACCCACGCCAAGATCTAGAACTCCATAGCCCACTACAGCAAGCAAACAAAGAAGGAAAGAGGCCCTATCTACACCTGGGCCTTCCCTCGTCCATCTCCGGCCGGCGGCGGAGAGGACTCGGGAGAGGCCCGATTTCCGGCGGTGGCTGCGCAGCTACAGTAGCGAGAGAGAGCAGAGAAGGTTGGTGGAGTGGAGCGATGAGAAGACCAATCAATCATCCAGTTGTAGGTCATAGGAATTCAATGCAAAAGATAGAGTGGTCTGGCTAGTACCGGTGATATATACATCAAAAGCTACCGAGCGGGGGCGTTCTTATCGACGTTATTTTTACCAGTCCGCCCTCTACCACCCAAAAACTGAGGAAGTCCTGCCCTCTCCACTTGTCTGCGCGATTGACCAGTGGGGCCATAGAGCTTATTTTGAACGGAGACGGGACACATTTCTGCATTTATAATCCCAACGGAGAGTTACAAAGAGGACATCATTCGAACTTTAATGACCATGAACTGGGCAGGTAGAAGGTAGCAGTTCTGAAACCTGTACTAAGAGCATCTTCAACAGTCGCCGTATATTTTTGCACTGCAAATGACGCAGTGACCACGCTGCAGACCTATGTCGCGCACGGTGCTGGCTTTTCCTCCACTGAAGGCACCAAATTGCATCGCGAGCGCCGAGGTAAAAAAATGCTCATCCATTGGGCGCTGCATATTAGAGTGCGCTGTGTCAGTGCAAATAATATTCACACACTTACATGCATTCAACAAGATCAAACAAACTTCAATAAATCACAAATAAATCCGGTAGTTATTATTACAACACAAGCAAATAATACAATAAGTATATCAAATTATTCACAACAAATACAACAAGTTATGGATCAACAATACAACATAGTTTTTCAAACAATACAAAAATATACAAATGAAAACTAGCCACTATTGTTATCCATTCTATTTCCACCATTTTTCTATGAGATCTTTTTGAAGCTCATCATGTGTTTCGTCGGAACAAATGGAATGATACAAGGCAATAAAATGGGCCACCCTATGTGCGGACCTCGTCACTTGCACAGGAACCCCCATCAATTCATAGTGGGTATGATCCATGTTTTTCCCACGATCATCCTTTATTATCATGTTATGCATGATGACACAAGCAGTCATTATATACCAAAGGCACTCTTGGTCCCAAAATCTAGCCGACCCCCTCACAATAGCAAATTGAGCTTGCAAAATTCTAAATGCTCTCTCTACATCTTTCCTAGCCGCCGCTTGTACATTGTGAAATTGGGTTTATTTCTTACCTCGTGGTTAAATAACCAGCTTCACAAATATATGCCACGTTGGGTAGATGCCATCGGCGAGAAAATAGCCATAGTTGTATTTGTGGCCATTTTCTTCAAACTCCACCAATGGACCTTCACGCAATGCAAGTCTTATCATTAGTGGTGACCGTTGAAGAACATTGATATCATTGCAAGACCCGGACATTCCAAAAATTGCATGCCAAATTTCAAGTCTCATGATCGGTGACCGCTTCGAGGATTATAGTGGCATACTTTTTGTGCCCTTTGAATTATCCATGCCATGCCGCCGGACAATTAATCCAACTTCCAATGCATACAATCAACTGAGCCAAGCATACCTAGAAATCCCCGGTCAGTGTTGAACTCCAAAAGTTTTGCCGTGTCTTCAGCATTGGGGGCTCTCAAGTATGTAGAGCCAAAAATATTCACAATTGCTACAACAAAGAACTTGACACACATAATAGCTGTGCTCTCACCCATGGCGAAGTTATCATCAATTAGATCTTCCGATATACCGTATGCCAACATACACAAGGCGTTGGTCACCTTCTGATAGGTGCTATGCCCAAGTTCTCCAGCGGCATTTCTTCGTTGCTCAAAGAACCGATCAAACTTCATCACCTCCGTTGCGATGTGCTTGAACAACTTGATGCTCATCCAAAAACGCACCAAAAATGGCTTTCGGGATATGTCGGATATTCATCAAAATACGACCGCATCAACTTCTCGTGTCCTTCAATCCTTTCCCTCCACAAATTCTGTCTACCGAACACCGATCCACCAATTTTTGGCTTCTTAATGGCGCGACATGCCAATAGTATGGAGATATTTTCTTCTTCCTCTATATCGTACTAGATCCGATGAACTCTACAAAATGCATAAAATGACTTCACTACTACTAGTTGTAAAAAAAACACTAGCAAAATATGTTGGTGCGTCGGTGGCGACGCATACCTTGCGAGAATTTCGTCGAACACCTAGGGTGCGCCATGTGAAGTCGGCTCGAGGAGGACATGGTCGCCACTCGCCAGTGGAGCACGGGTCTCATAAGAGGAGGGAGGCGCGGCGTCAAATCAACCTTGCGGAGGCGCGGCGCTTGTACCCGTCGGTGGAGGCGGCGGTGGCGGCGCTGGATCTCGGTACACCGCGGTTGCGCGCTCGGGTCTGGCAAGAGGAGGCGCGGGGAAGGCAGGTCTACGGCGCGGCAGCGTAGTCGAGCGGCGGCAGTGGCGGAATCGCGTGGCCGCGGCACGGGTGGGGAGAGAGAGGACATGGGCGCGGGGTGAATGTTCCAGCCTTTGGGCCTTTTGCGTGTTTGCCAATTGATCGCGCGCCTTGCAGCCGACGCCTCAAATTTGGCGCTCGGATAGGGCAAAACACTCGGCGCACCAATTTTTTTATAGCACGGACGCAGATAGAGCGCGTGCTGGAGGACCAAAATTGTCTCTAAGCGCGATTATTATAGCGCGGATGCGAGATAGCGCAACTATTGAAGATGCTCTAATAGTACATGATACAAGTCTGGCTGTAGATAAACTTGTAGTGCTCTTGTACTAGCAGTACATGATGCAAGCACAATGAGCAGCAATCAAGGAATATGAGCCCGCTGCACGCCCCGCCTCTAGTTCGTGGCATCATCTACTTTTTGAATTGTATGCGCACCCTCCCGGCCGATCGACCTTGACCTCCCTAATCTTGAGCTGTTCGATGTCACCGGAGACGGTGTCCATGGCATGGCGAGGAGGGACAACAGGGGCGCGAATCGTTCGCCAGCGTGCAAGAAAGCTGGTGTTGGTGGGGGCAAGACGGACGTGGCCTACGAACTGGAGTGTCGGTTGAATGCGTCGGCCGTTGTGGTGGCGGAGTGCCGGAGTGCAAACCTACCGCACCCGGCGCCTCTCTCTCAAGAAATGGAGTACACCAGGTTGTCGTGGCGGAGTGCACTGTGCACGACCTACCGCGCCAGCATGTTCCAGGGCGGCTTCGCCGTCGTGGCCGTGAAGCGTGCGGCCTCCGGGATAAGAAGAAGTTCCATGGCACGGTGGCCGCGCTCAGCGCGCTCCGCCACCACAACCTGGTGCCGCTCTGCTCGTACTCGTACTTCGTGGCGCGGGGCGTTGCCTTCATTCAGGGCGCAGGCTCGTCGCACGGCAACAGGGAATGGCCGGGGCGGTGTTTACATCAGATACAGGGCTTGGATCCTTCGCCGCTGCTCCATCGACATGGCCTGGGGCTAGAATATCGCATAAGCTCCAAATGATTCACCATGCCTCGGTGCCTCCTCTGAGCATTTGAGTACGTACTTGAAACAGATCTGGTCCTCGCCTCTCCTTCACTCCCTTCACCGGAGCTGCCGGAATAGAGGCCAGAGGGGCTGAAAGATGTGGGAGAGTCTACGAAGGGGGAGGAATCAATGTGGAAGCAAAGGGGTGCTGCACGCATAATCATGTCTGCCATATAGGAGCAAGCACTGTTCAAAATAGTAGATACAAAAGAAATACCTAACTGAATACGCTGCCAAATGCTCATGTGCGCAGGAGATGATTGGTCCACGGATCGGGATCATCTTGACCACAGAGTCAAAGCGATTTTCCCATACTATAATGCTCTATTAAGATATTTGTTAGGCTCTTTCCCCTAGCGTATCTACCAATATAGTATTTACTATATAAAATAGGAAGAACACCTATGCAAAAATATACATATAAACTATATAATTCATCAGTTGTAAGAAAACAAATTTTAGGAGGCCCGTATTTTCATCTATTTTTCCGATTTTAGGTAACTCTATATAGTGTCTTGTTAAAGACGAATACTCCATAAAATACAAACTAATGTAAATTTTATTAAGAAGTTTATTTTAAATATGGCACCATAGTGTGATTATTATTTTTAACTTAGTAATGTACAAATATAGATTTTTTGCAACTGCAGTACGATAAATAATTGAAAATAAATATAGAAGTTTAGTATAATTAATTTTATCAAGACAAGTCCAAAACAATTTAACTAGAGTCACACTAAACAAATAGTTAAAGTGCCTCTTTTCTGTGACTCATAAGGTCACTGAAAATAACAATACTGGCGGCCAACATCTTGTGTAATTCATGCTGATATCACTACAATGAATACAAGCATAGGCGTTGGGAGAGTTACTGACAAGAAATCGATGAAACTTCTTGATCAGTTCTAGCAATTGGACATGTGGGAAAAAATAGAAGCAACATAACGTCGTATGCATCAGATCCGAACCGTGGATATTACACCAAATGCAACTTGCATGTTAGGATCTCGAATCCCTCGCCCTCATGCGGAAACACAACAAATAGAAGAAAAAATTAAGAGAAGTAATAATGTTGTACGCATCTAATCGAAAATGAATGAAGGAAACATGAACAACTGGAGCAGCCCCGGAGACGAACGAATAATTGGAGCAACGCACAAAGACAAACTAGTTGACAAAAATGGAACAGAGGAGTAGCGTCATCATGGCAGCACAACCTACCACAGCCCTAAACCGGAACAAAATTAGAGCACTAGAAGTAACTTACGTGAGCTGTAGAAGTTCTCGCCGGCCTTCAGTAGTATAAAACTCGGCTCATTCAACTGGCTAAGATTTAACTCCATTCATAGCAGAAGTGATACTACTTCCTCTCCTAAATCGTAACATATTTTAGTACTAGGATATTTTAGGGACGGAGATCCCCTGACATGCCCAACTCTGACTTTCAGTTGCTGACAGGTGGGGCCCGCTAGATATGAGGCCTACATGTCAGTGACATAAGTCAGGGGCATGGCAGGGATAGCACGTCAGATGATCCGTGTCCATATTTTAGTACTATAGCAAAACATACTATATTTTGGAACATATCTCTACTATTACTTATAAAAGACCAAACTTAAACTTTTCTAGGTCCACCAAAAAGAGTGTACACAGATTAACCAGCGTCCTTGGATCATCCCCTCTCAGCAAGATCGAACGGACCCGGATAGATTGATCGTGTTATTCTCGAATTAACGATCCAGATCTACCCTGTCAACCGGGCAGACCATGTTCTGCCAAATCTGTTGGCGCTCCGCGTCCCCTGATTTGCTCGCCCTCGACCCAATCAGCGACCGTTCAGATCGGAAAACTAATCACCGATTTTTTAGGACACCCTCATCACGCCTCCTGCTCCCTCCTGAACTTCTGTTCGTCGTGGGCGGCAGAGAGCGATGACTGAGAGGACGGTGACATGCGCGCAACCGAGGGCAGCGGCGGGCGGCGGAGAGCGACGTCTGAGAGAACAGCGACATGCGCACAACCGAGGGCAGCGATGGCGCCGATCCGGCCGCTGCGACGGACCCGATGCTGTGTATCCCGATTTTCCGCCTCCTCCATGTCGTCAGAAGCCTCTCACGCATCAGACTTCTGCAGGTGGACTCTTATGTCGCTGGTGGTAAGGGACTTCTCCAAGGTGCGGTCTCTGTTGCCTCCGCCTTCTTGCTAGGCCGCTTCACTTCCCAGTGATGTTCCAGAAGGCAGTTAAGAGGTGCAGGATCCTCAAGAGTTAGGTGATTGGTTTGCCTGCGTTCATGTCTTCATGCCATTCAGTGTTGTAATAATTTTATCTTCACTACTGTTACCTTGTACTTGGGAGTTCCATTCAGCATGTACCCATGGTGCGATTGTCCATTTTTATTGTGTACATTGCGTGTTGTTACCCTGTTCTTGCTGTTTCAATTCCTTTTCTTGATCACATGTATGCATTTCTTTTTTCTTCTGTCTGCTGTTCTGTCTTTGACCCTGTTAGCTGAAGAGAAAAGGTGTACGATTGTGTCATCTTATGGATTTCAAAGATTCTTGTAGGATCCAAACTGTTGAAAAGAATGGTAGAAGAGTTGTCTTGTTAATCTTGCTCCTGGATGTGTCCCATGATTCTGTTGTAATGCGAACTATCTCAATTTTCGGTGTGGCAACTCTGAAATTTCCCTATTTTTATATCTACTGCTTTTGAACATTTTTTCAGAATGTAAGACAATTCCATTGTTCTGGTCATCCATTGTTATCGGTTGCGGTAGGTTTTATAAATACTTTCGAATTTTCTTTTGTTGCTTGTGGGATGGACCAGCTTATGAAGAAAAATATTATTTTACTTATATTCACTGAGATGAATGTAAGCTCAAATTATTCGTGGTTACTGATAGGATGATCTGACAATAATAGGTGAGTAATGTATTTTGTGTTTTCCATAGGAAATATAAAGGGGGACTATGTCCATTCATTACGAAAAAAATAATGTGATGATCTTGACTTCTCAATAATCCCATTTCTGTGCTGGTAAATATACATACTCATCTTTGGCTATGATTAGTGCGCATATGGAGCTTGTCCTTTACTCCCTATACGAAAATATAGAAATTGATACATATATATTTTGAAAAATATATGACTGCTCCTAGAAATTGATACATGTAGCTTGTCCTTCTTGTATGATTAGTGCACGTATATAGCTTGTCCTTTCGGCATAACAAAATCAAATAATAGGGAGATGTTATCCAAAAACGAATGGAATATACGAGAACAAGTCGAGTAGTTGTCAAATGCATGTACACAAATTTATGCAAAAGTATATAAACACAATTTGTCTTACATAAACTTAAAATGTTCTTCATTATTGTTCAGTGCGTTTCTCAAGTTCCTACGTAAGAGCAAGCTCAAACTGACATATCTCTGGATATGCAATAGTATGCAATGTTCTAAAATTTCAATAGAGGATGCTTTAAGATGCACTAGACTATGCTCCTAGCTCAAGTAGATAACTCTAATTTAATGAAACCTAGAAAGGGGTGGTTCAGTTCAGTTCTTAATAATTGTACATCTTATTCTACTTGGCAATATAGAATTTAAATAAAATTTAATGTGTGAGATATAAATCAATATTCATGCGTTGCACGTGCAATCTTACTAGTGAAGTACTAAATAACACATTATTTTTAATTTTTTATTGCCACAATTTACTTTTTCAATAGGATAATCCTATTTAAAACATCTTGCCACGATTTATTTTTTTAAAAGGTATGTGACATTAGTTCTCCATTTATTTTTTGGATTTGTCCTCATAATAGTTGCCACCTACGCAACTGGGTAGGCATCACATAGATAGATAAAATTATCTAAATCAAAAAAATGTCAACAAAGAGGCACATACTACATGTGTTCCTTAATACGTGATTGTAGTTTAAGAAACAGATTTAAGGGGAGTATCAAAAAGAAAAGTATGACCACAAATGAGTAGAAAGTGGAAAATTATTTTAATGGGTACTAGTGCTACAATAAGAATTCCAATGGTTAGAATCTGTCACTTGAAAATCTAGAGATGTGGAGGAAAAGATAATATGTGAGAAAAAATAATATTAAAATATGAGTTCAACAATTTGTTCTGCAATGTAGACAATATACAAGTTTGAAAGTTTACCACCAATAGTTTAGGAAGTGTTCCGCATTTGTACCAACTAAATACAATCGGGATTTGCAAAACAAAAAAATAGTACAACCATTTTTTTTCCTTTTTGGTCATTTCTACCGTTCTTCTCGAGAAGGGGCGTGGAGTTGATTTTAGAGTAAAATGCATCAGGTATCATGAAACTTGTCCGTATAAGTCAGTTTGGTTATTGTATTTCAAAATTTATAGAGAAAATTCCCTACATGACACTACTTGTAAATATGATTCCCTATATGACACTTAATTTTTTTTCCTTTCCTACATGACACTTGTTGTAATTTTTTTGCCTTATATGATACTCTAGTGCATTTTGAGAGCTAACGGTGTCAATTTTGAACGTACAAAGATGCTATTACCCCTAGTGTAATATATGACAAAATCAAAGAAATAGTGCTATACTATGTGGAATATCTATTCATGAGATCGGAACCGTGCATGTTCAGTCAAGTGCCACCACAAAGTAAAGAGACAATTTCATTCAGGCTAATACGTAAATTCAAAAAATTCAAAATTTGGACAGAACCTCCCCTGTAATTTGATGCCATATTCCATTCACACAGATCATATACATATACAATCAATCAAACAATATCACAATAACTGCCATAAGCATCCATATCAACCCATAAGTCACTACTAGTTGATATGTATCACATATGTCAGGCAAAAGGGACTCCCAAAAAAACCACTACATCACAGGAATCCAAAAGAACCATTACATCAATGAAACATCACACAAGCATACGGAAATCACAAGCTGAGCCTTCTTTTACTTCTTGTGCTCATAGCAGGGCTGGGAGGGGTGAATGTTCTGCTCCTTGTGCCCATTGCGAGGCTGTCAAAAAGCACACAGGGATCTTCTCAACAATGTCTCTCTTTTTTGTCTTGGCCTTTACCTTCACATGAGCAATGTTTTCAATGGAAAGTTGATTCGAGCTGGTTTTTGATCTACAAAGTATGACAACAGTAAAGATTAGAGCAAGACAATACCCAAAAAAGTACAAAACTTGTGAACAAACAACATAAGAAATACCTCTTTTTTTGCGGGTAAAATAGATCTTCATTAAGCAATAGGGTTTACAAGGCATTCCTGCTCAAGTTCCTGAAGAAACACATCAGGACCAGAACCGAACGAAAAGAGAGTCTGGCGCTCTGTCCTTGCCCAATTCGCAAGACAGTGACTAACCCTAACTTGCCCCCGATCCACTTTTACAAAACTAGTAAAATGCCCGTGCGTTGCTACGGGCGACATTTTAACCAAAAAATTTTAATTAAAAAATGAATCATAAATGAACTAATTTGCACACATCTTCAACATATTGGGTACGGACATAATTTCAAATATAGGGAGCAAATTTCTTCAACATATAATATTCATATAAAGTGTGTAATATTAATTGGTTTTCAAATCTCATGATGCACCGGAGCAAAACATAATCATTTTATTGTCTTTCACTGGACATTAGATTATACTGCAAATACCAGCTCATGAGTCATGAGATCAAGCATGCATAAGACGGTCATGAATCTTTGCAAAATAGATATGGCGTGGCTGCAGATCAAGTTGCTTCCTACGTCCTTCTCAAAAGAAACTTCGTTGATAAATACACCTATGTAACCATGAAAATATTGGAATTCTAGTTTTGCTGCATAGCAATATATTATAAATACTAGTTGAATGCCCGTGCGTTGCTACGGTTTCTATTTTTTCTCACAATATGTCAACATAGTGCATGAAAAAAATCACGTGCACAAAAAGAATAGTCACAAAATATCCTAAAACCTTCTACCTCGTTTAAAGTATTTTTTGAAAATTGATATAATTGACACGTTTGAATATGAAATAAGCACTTGACAAATTATTTTTTATTAAAAAAATATCTACTACTCGATGCTCTTTAGATATTGTCGCAATGTTAGGGATATTTTCTTCTACTTCATTTTATGATACTTGAGCAACCATACCAAAAAAATTCTAAGCTCATAAACATCATGCATGACAATACTTGTCATTAGCATGTATAATTTATGTGGTCAAAAGTGCAACGTAGGATACCTACTGTGCATATTGGATGAATAACTTCTTTCCATTTCATGAGAGCATAATGTAGAAAAACAATCAAACACATTCCTGTAGATGAATACCTCATCATGCATTATGTTGAATAGTAAAGGAATAGAGTAAAACATTTTGGATGAACAATTCATACTGAATGACTAACATGAGATCATAATGTAAAAATTAATAACGAGGCGCATTCATGTAGATGAATATCTCATCAATTTGAATATTGGATGACCAACTTCTTACCATTTCATGGGAGCATAATTAATGTAGAACAAATAATAGATGAATACCTCATCATTATGCTGAATAGTGAAGAAATACAAAAAATGATTTGGCATCTTAGATACAATTAGTTCAACTTAACACAAGTTGAATCCGATACTGCAATCAAGCACTGAAGCAACCAGCTTATATATCAAGCACTAAAGCAAGCAGCTTATCAAGCACTGATACTCATGCTTCTATTCTTATAATGAATTCATGTACATCAAGAAATTGGAACCTGGCGGGGAGCAATTTTGCATTGTTGATGTCCAATAGCAAGAACCGGTGCGTTGTCGGGATAAAAAATCTCCGGGAGAGGGCCTCATAGCCTTTCCCGTGAGGCCCCTTCCGAGATTTTGCCACCTAATCCCTCAACACATGTTTCAAAGAAGTTGCCTAATTCCTTAGTTAACTTCATACGTAGAGTACTATAGTGCGTGGCTGTAGGTGATGGTCATGCCACCGGCCATGTCGCACGCTTCTATGCGCGAAGGCCATCAGGCATCAGAATTACTTCCTATCCGATGGTTTTGGCCGTCAGCAAAGGCTGCTCAAATTGACTCGATGTGAAGTCGCGATGCATAGCTAGCTCGCTGGGATAAAGGCACATACAAGCTACTCTGTGGTTCATACTAACGTAACATACGCACACATACCAAATATAGTTTGATAGCGAGAGGCCATGGACTTTGTGGCCGACTCCTCTTTGTAGCCAAGAATGAAGGTCGCCGTCTTGGACACAGTCACGCCGAGAAGGCTACATCACGTCGCATTACTGAAAGGATGAACAAAAACATTTACTCTATGTATGCATAAATCTGTTGCTGAAAATATTCTCTACATTTGTCCAATTTTTTTTGTCATGACTCATGAGATAAAAACAATACAATGCTTTCCTACAAACAAATGTAACAGCCTGCGATTTGCTTTTTAAACAACAAATTATAGATCGTATCCAGGGAAGGCATGAGTGAACTGACCATGACAAGATCACCACATCTAGAGTTCAGGATAAACGTTGCACGAGATTATGTATTAGTTTGAGTGGACAATATATGTGGTGCTTAAGCTAATCTTGCTCTGAACCTGAGAAATCTATTTTTCTTCTAGGATAGTGTGTTTCTGCATATACGGAAAACTGTTGCCTGCTTCTCTTGACTCCTTTGCAGTATGTGGTGAAGTATCATGAAATACATGTACGAATGTATGTGGCCAAGAACCATTAAATACAGGTACAAATATTTTAGCATCTAGAATGGTTTTGCACATATACATCCCATTGAGTATTTCTAGCAGCACACCTACCAAGTGGAGAGTGCATTACCGAGAAGCATGGATAGAGTTCAGGTCTTGCAGATATAATCTCCCTTCACATGTGTAGGAATACTAAATTCATATCTGTTAGAATCCGGCTAATTGAATTTCTTGCTCAACGGCAGGACGATCTGCATACTGACGATCAGGGCTTTCGGTGCCGCTTTGTCTGGTTGTCCCCCACTTCAATCTGGACTTTTTGCCTGTTCAGAGAAGAGTAATATTAGTTCTACAACTTGGAAAATCAAGCCTTAAGAATTGGAGGAATAAGAGGACATGGCAGACCCTTGAAGATACAACTATCTGAATCATCGAGATGACAACTGTAATGAGTGGCACATATAGGGATTTATCTGCGACCAACACAAGAGCGACGTTTTCACACGAGCATGCTCTAAGGCAAGACAGAGCACACTGCTACAAGAAAGCGCATACTGCTACCATCTCCAGGATCGACATCATGGCCCTGAACGCCAATTACAGGGATCGATCCGGCGAGTTCCTGTCCTGGCCGAGCTTAGACGGAGACAGAGCATGTAGAGAGGCGACCACAAGGTCTTGTCCTCGACGAGCGGCGGCATGGTCGAGCGGGCGAGCGGTGGAGTGGTGGAAGTCGGCATGATCGAGCGGCGAGCTGGGAAAGGACGCCGACGGCGATCTCAGAGACTTAGACCAAATCGGCTGGATGCGCTCTAGAAGGAGGAGGACGTCGGCTTGGTGGTGCTCAGGCTGCTAGTCCGGCGATGGCAAGCTAGGTACTGGAGGAGGCCCTGTAGCGAGATGGAGGGGAGGGGGCGGGAGCAGAGCAGTGTTAGCTGGTGGCGGCTGTGGATTAGGTCGGGGACGATTTGTAGAGCCATTGCTTCTTTTCGCTCTGAACCGGTATTTCACTAATCGGTGGCAGAGACCATAATTAGCTAACCTGATGTTGTACCATTGGACTCCAATCATCGGATGTAGATCATGCGGTCATAATCTCTTCAATGTTTGATGTCAAATTTTTTTGAGACAACCTACCATCACAAACTCCAATTTAATAGTAAAGATAAGCATGCATAATAAAAATGATAAACTACGGTTATGTCAAATATAAGTGACAAGGGTATAGTTAATAGAGCCCGCTAGTTGAGTACCCCTGAGGCCCGATAGGCTAGGCCCAATTGTAATGATAGTCGAATACGAGTTCTTACCGTATATCGATATTGTAATCTGTATCGTACCCTACCCGATCCTCGAGACCTGGCCACCTATATATAGGGGCCAGGAGGGGACGGTGTAGGCCAGATTGAAAGCAAGCCAGGTTGAACACCCAAGTTTACTTTCGACACACACCTATTTCGACTAACTTTACCTTCGAGTTCATCTGACGCCCTATCTTCCCGATCCTAAGTCCTTCATCTAGGACATTTGTCGAGTTTACCCCTCGTCAATTGGCGCCAACCGTGGGGATCTGGGCGTTGGAATCATGAATTCGACGGCTTTTTCGCTTTTAGCCAACAGCAGTTCAGAACTCGACGGAAATCAAGAGATGGAATTGACAATTGGAAGTTTGAACATCCTCATCGGGCCATCGGGTTCATCTCGCCTTTCAGATCCGACGAAACAAGATCCGTCGGCAAGTGAGCCCGAGACAGTAGCAATGATGGAGTATTCCGACGGCTCATCCAGCGAGGTAAACTCGCCGGTCAGCCTAGGAGAGGTGCTAAGAGAAATCAAAGAAGACGATAAAGCAAAGGAAAAACTCGATGCAGGAGTTCAACTCAATGATCTCATGATCTGCCTCGACGATATCTCAGACAAATCAACAGACACATGGAAGACAGGTTTAGAGCTTTCTGAAGATGGTGACTCGATCTTCTCAAGCTTTAATAGTAACATCGGCAAACAATGCCAGGTGCTCGCTATTGTGGGAGACAACTCAGAAGAATTCGATGAAAATAACAATCCAGTGATAAACCCAGCAAATATAGACAGAGGAGCAAATCACCTAGCAGAAGGGCAAACAACAGAATCCCTCGCAACTAGGGAAAAAATTCGACTATCAGTCGACGAGTGGAAGATAATAAGAGAAGCTGTGGGACACGGCACGCCAATACCATCAAACTCCAGCAAAGACATGCTTTTTGGGTATCACTATGCCCTAAGGCAGCAGGCAAAGCAATTAGCAAAGGAGAAGATAGAGATACAAAGAAGAAAAGATTCAGCCATTGCAGCTAGCAAAGCTGCTCGTAAAGCACGAAGTGACGCATCATACAGCAACGCAAGGAAAAATCGCCGACACGGCTCAAGGTACGACAACCTCGAGTACCCCAATAGGCAAAGTATTTCGAAAAACCTCGACTCGTCCTTCCTATCGGTCGACGAGCAAGGGAACATCCTACCAAAAACCCCTGAAGCAGCATTAGTAGCAGCGCAAGCGTATCTGCTTACAACTCGACCAAGTCCAGGAGATCCTAGGGAGCATATGCATAGAGCAGCATTAAACGGACTCAACATGGTGGGCCACAAGCTATCAGCAAAAGGAGAAGAAGCATATCAGCACAAGGAAGTGCATAAAGCAAGGTCACCTCGCCGTCAGAATAGTCCTAGGCACAGAAGCAGCAAGCATCGATCTCGATCACCATCACCAAAATAGCACGGCGGAACTCGAAGATCGTGATCCCCGAATGGAAAACACGACTATGAAGACGACGAAAAAGAGATGGGGGCATCGTGCTTTACCCGCAGGGTTCGCACCACTCCAGTTCCCAAGGGATTCAAGCTACCTCATGATCAGCAAAAGTACGATGGATCACAGGAACCACAATCGTGGCTCGCAGATTACTTACAAGCAGTTCAAATATTAGGAGGAACCAAAAAAACAGCAATGCAAAGTTTACAACTACACCTCACCGGCGCAGCAAGGTCATGGTTGAGCAAACTAGAGAAAGAATCCATTGGAAGCTGGGAAGATCTCACAAAGCAATTTACAAGCAACTTCAGGTCGACATACAAACGGCCAGCATCAATAGAAGAAGTCAAAGCGTGCGTACAGCAACGCGACGAAATACTACGGGCATACATCCAAAGATGGAGCCTCATCAAAAATTCAGCAGTCGAAGTTTCAGACGAAAGAGCAATAGACGCGTTCATCATCGGATTAAGGCAAAGAGACCTAGTCGAAGAGATGGGTAGAATCAAGCCGAAAACAGTGTCAGACCTCATGGACACAGCAAACAGATTTGCAGATGGAGAAGATGCGTGCAACAACAAGCGGACACGATCTCCAGAGGACGATAGAAGAAACAGATATGGAAGTCAAAGGAGACGATCCCGAAACTACGACACCTACGGTTCACATAGCCAAGTCACCGTAGGATATAAAGACAACAGTTATCAAGGAAACGATCGCAGAAGCTCGGGATATCGAAGCTACGGAAAAGAGGATTATAAGAAGTTCCCGCCAAGAGAATCCAGAGAGTACAACCCATCGCCAGAAGATATGCTCAACGGGCCTTGTCACATACACTCAGCGTTCGTCGACGGGAAGTGAGTATCAAGGCACGCAATGAAAGATTGCACAACATTCTTAAAACTACAAGAGGCAGCACAAAACAAGCAAAGCGAAGCAAGACGACAAGGATTCGAAGGGAGCAACAATCCCTCGACAAACCAGCAAGGAAACAATGGAGCTCCTCAAGGACAAGACCAGCAAAACAAGAGACACGACGATGATGAAGGGTACGTTCCATCAAAAGGACACATCACAGCAATGATACAACCCGTGCCCAAGTCGAACAAAGAGGAAAAGAGTATCACTCGACAAGTCAACTTAGCAGTCATTTCGCCTCCAGCCGCAACAGAGTATCTGCATTGGTCAGAACAACCAATTGAGTTTAACAGAGAAGACCACCCTATAACAGTACCTCGGCCAGGAAACGCGCCTCTGGTACTCAAAGCTCAAATCGGCGCGTATGATGTCGACAGAATATTCATGGACGCAGGAAGTGGAATTAACCTGATATACGCAAAAACACTCAGGGCAATGCACATATCGCTGGAGTTCCTGAAACCAACAGATTGTTCCTTCCACGGAATCGTGCCAGGAAGTGCCAATTACCCACTGGGTCGGATAGCACTCAATGTTTGCTTCGGCAACCGATAAAACTACAGGAGAGAAAAGCTCGACTTCGAAGTCATGGACTGGCCATCTCAATATCATGCAATCCTCGGACGGCCCACGTTTTCGCGATTCATGGCAGTACCTCACTACACATATCTGGAACTCAAAATGCTAGGTCCAAGGGGAATAATTACAGTCAAAGGAAGTTTTGAAGTCTCAGATCTTTGCGACAGGGAGTTCCACAAGATGGCGCAAAACTTTGGCATGATAGCCAACTATGCAGAAAAGGTGAAGAACATGACTGCAGAAGGCATCAAGCTACTCGAGGGACGCGCTACGGAGCCCGAGATGAAGAAACCACGAGTAGAAGCATCAGGAGAAGACAAAGACGTAGGAAAAGAAGAACAAACCATGATGGCATAAGCACCAAAAGAGTAGAGTAGAAAAGTAATGGCTGTAAAAGCCACGAGTTATACCAGGGGCAATGCCCTCTAGATCCAGAACACAGTTCATAGGCCGGATCTCTTGGGTCACCCCATGTATCTTACATTACAAGTATAAATAAAGACAAAGCGTTCCTCATATTCGAGTTTACGAGTCTTTCAACGAGAAGGTGCGGCAAACGCACGAATCATACAAGTACGCCTTGAGAATAAGTTTCAGACATATAGTCGCGAAATAAATAAACTCTCGCGTTTCACATACACCTTACAACATCGGGTTGTCAGAATCATCTACGCCTAAAGGATCTAAATAATGGTACTCACGGAAAAACGCAGCATCCGCCTCCAGAAGCTTAGCTACGAGTCTTCGAGCAGGTTGTAGCGTGTTCTCCATATGTACCCGAAGGCTAGCTCCACCTGGAGCCAAACTCAGGGACATCGTACTATAATTCAGCCTGGGGTGCCACTTGCGTATCCACCCGAGAGCAAAATTGGCACCAGCCACTAAGTTCAGCTCTATCAACCTATGAATACGATGGCTGGATCTGAAATTATCAAGAAGAAGTGGGAAAGTTGCAGGCAAAGGATTACGAGGAAGCATAACGGAGTGCATAGTTGTGAGAGCTCGCTGGCAACCATCAACTGACTCGCCAATATGCTGGGCACGGTCTTGAAGCAATACAATGGCACTCCGGCATCGAGGATCAGACCATAAAGTCTGACAGCTAGTCGACATTTTCTCCAAAGCAGCATTTCGCTCAGCAACTCGACGTTCCTTAGCAGAAAAATCCAAACAAGTACCTACAATGGTAAAAGATGTCACAAAAACAGCAGTGCACAAACAGGGAAAGGAGGAGTCGAAAGAAAACTCACATCGCAACATCTCGCAGGCAGACTCGACAATGCCAAGAATGAAAGATTCGCATTCTTCATTATGAACAACCTTCGCCATCAAACTGGAGACCTTTTCATCAAGGGAAGAGATTTCCTTCATATAGCTACTGGCTTGGCTAGCCTTTTTAATAGCCATCTGTGCTTGACATTTGGCCAAAGTTAGGCGAGCCTCAAGGTCAGATATCCTGGAAGAGTACTTTGCGCATTGACTGCATCAACTAGGAGTCGACAAAATCTGAGGATCGAATCCATGGGCAGAGGAAGGAGCAGGAACATGAGTCAAAGGATCATTGACGCGCATCGACTGCAAGCCAAAAAGGAAAAGAAAGGAGAAAACATTTCAGAGAGACAGCATAATATTTCATACGCTGGAAACATATTTACATAAGTGCAAGACCCTATGACTAGGGTTCTCGGGTTGCACGCAACTAGAGTTTCTTGCATCCAAAAGGAGAAAACTAAAAAACTACAAAGAAAGCCGAGTCTACGCCACCTCAGCATTGTGTTCCGTGGCAGAAGAGGGCACGGCAACTTCCTCGCCAGAAGTCGATGGTGACACTGGATTTTCTGCCGCTGAAGCCGGTGCAGCAGACACCGCAGAGGCTGCCGAAGGAGAAATAGTTGTCAACAATGCAGGTGCTAACTTCTTCGCCCTCTCGAAAGAAGCCTTCATCTCATCACGGGTGTGGCCATGAGGAGAGCTAACCCTCTCCCAGTCGAAGTTCGTTCCATGAGCAAGAGAAAGTGCAATAGCACCCTCGGTGCCGCGCTTAATGGAAAGACCTTTCAGCTGGAGAGTGGGGTCTTCAGTGGTATCGAAGGACTTGGCAAGTTCAGTCAAGTTGTCCTTCAGAACTGTCGCCCTTTTCTTTGGCCACAAGCCGGCAAACAGCCGTGATAGAACGCGGCTAACTAACTCAAAAGTCTCCTGGATAGATATCCAGTTTTCCTCGAGTAGGTTAACCGCATTCATAAGAGGATCATCGTCCGTTTGCAAGGACGACGGAGATACCCCGGTAAATTCTGAGCAATAGAAAAGAAAAGAAGAGACAAGTGTCAACAAGTACAATAGTGCAACATAAGTCGACAATAAAAGACAAGACAAAGCACTTACTTTCAGCGGCAGTCGACATCGTGTGAAGACGCTCTGCCACGGCTTGTTCCCGCTGAGCATGCCCCTTGTTGGCATCAGCTAAAGCTCTTTCAGCTTTCTTCGCCTTGGCAAGCGCAGATTTCTGCGACTTCTCAGCACTTGCTTTAGCAGCGGTCGCAACGTCATAAGCCTTCTGCGAAGCTTTGAGTTCTGCATCTAACGACGCAATTCGAGCATTGGCTGTTGCTAAGGCAGCTGCACAAGAAAATGACAGGGAGTCAGATAGATAGCAAAGGATAAAGTGCAGAAGACAAGTGGTGATTGGACGTCAAAATTGTACCTTCGGAAGCTTTCGCAACCTTTAGGTACTCAGCGCATTCAGTGCCCAATGCGATGAATCTCTTCAATAATGCCTGAGAAAAGGAGTGGGTAAGAGCAGGAGAGTATGAATGGAAAGCAAGTAAAGAAGAATTGCTCACATCATCAGGAGAAACCGTAGATGCATGGGCTTCCAGAGAAACGTCGGCTTCTTTGGCCTTCTTTGAGCGTTTGGAGTATCGGGCTTGAGGAACCTTCTTCACAGAGGCCCTGGTAGCCCTCGGCGCAGCATCTGGCTCAATAGGTTCATCGGTGGCCACAGGAGAAGTTGGTGGAGCAGCCATACCATCTGTCGGCGGCTCTTCATCGTCACTGCATGAAGAATATACGTTATGAAAACAAGGCAAGGACAATGCAATTAAGGAACTTGAATACAATACTTACGATGCTAGCATGTCGAAGTACTCCATATCTTCTGCAAGCACGGGGGCTTTACCAGCCGCTGCAGAACTCAATGAAGCGATTTCGTCGACACGCTTCCTTTTCTTGTCGACACCAACGTATTCAGCAAGTGCGGGAGGAGGCGATGTCGACGAGCTAGTTTCTTCTTCCGATTCTTTGACGTCATCTCCGTCCTGACTTTCGTCAGCCTCGGGGGCTTCAGATGCAGGGGAGGCCAGATCAGCCGGTAGGGGCCCTGCCTCTGGAAGAGGAGGACGAGAAACAAGGAATTGGTGACCCTGCATATAAATAAGTAAGCAGAGTGCAAAGTCAAAGAATAATGCAAGTCTAAACAAGCAAAGTTTGACAAAAAGTGGACGCAAGGATACATACCTCAGGAAGAGGGTGCACAGAGTCGAAATAATCAGCGGTTAAATCCGCAACTGCATGTTCCTTCGTGAGCTTGGTGAGATTCCGGACTCGCTTGTCGACATCTTCTTTCGATATCAGATCTTCAGATATGCGAGTAGGATCCTCCAAGCCGGAGTAATTCCAAAGTTTGGTAAGGCGGTGTTGTAGGGGTTGAACTCGATGTTGAATAAAAAACGCCATGAGTTGCATACCCGACAGAGCACCCCCTTGACCTCCTTTTAAAGCCTTGATGCGGGAAAGAAGAGGAAGAATTTCTTCTACTTCTGCATCTGAGGGGAGTGTATCCCACGATGCCAATTTCTTTACCTCCTGGGAAGCATCAAAAGGAGGCAGGCCGAATTCATCTTCAGGAGAGGATTTGCGGTTCTTGATATAGAACCACTTTGTCCTCCATCCTTGGACAGACGCGGCCATGGAAAATTCAAAGTATTGCGCCTCAGGGCGCACAGAAACGACAGCTCCGCCCAGTTTGGGTTTCCTAGCCAAAGAAATGTTGGGACGAAGTCAAAAGATTGACCTCCAAAGAAGGAAGTGGGGCTCAATGCCCAAGAAGGACTCACAGAGAGTCACGAAACAGGCAATGTGCAGAAGAGAATTCGGTGTGAGCTGGTGGAGCTGCACACCGTAAACAAACAGAAGCCCACGGAGAAACTCGTGGGCAGGAAGAGAGAAACCGCGGAGGAGGAAAGCAAGGAACATTACCCGATAACCGCCCGGGGGCTTCGGGATCCGTTCAGTACTGGGAAATTTGATGGAATCTTCGGCGGCGATGAGGCCGTCCGCCGTGGCCTTCTCCACCTCCTTCTTTGTGATGGTGGAGCAAACCCAGTTGGTGGCAGAAGTCTTGGCCATGGTGCTCTTGGTGGCCAGGTGTTTCACACGCATCTAGTACGAAGTGCGCTTGAGGGCTATGCACAAGAGAAGGAGGCAGAGGAGATCAGCAATGGAGGCGGCGGAGAGAACGAGCTGGTAAACAGTAAAAATCCCCCACTACGCCCCTTATATATCTTCTGGGAGAAGGATCGTGGGCCAAGACGTGGCGCAAAGAGCGGAAACGGCAGCCTACTAACGGTCAAAAATTGAGAAATTTACAGTACTGCCCATGCAACGGTTCGCAATGATACATAGTGACGTATTCATTGATGTCATAAAGAATATAGTATCGGAAGGAAAAAAAATGGCGCCGCCAAATGCAATTTTTTTAGAGAAGATTATGTGTGAAGGATTTTTCGATTATAGCCTTGGAGGCTACTACTCTTAAAGATAGTGACTGGAAATCTTTAATGGAGTTGTGGACGCGTATTCGATGACAAGGTGTTCTTAGAGTATCTCGAAGATAAAGTATCTCGAAGTTGAAGTATCTCGAGGTTGAAGTATTTCAAGTTGAAGTATGATGGATTGCACTCTATTTCGAGCCTATACTCGAAAAAGTCTTTTTTGAGTATAGCCTCGAGGGCTACTCCCATCGGGAGCGCTGAGCGCGCACCCGACGATATTTCTTGGTAAAGCAGTAAAGTTGGAGAAGTGCAGGAGTGTTACTCCCATCGGGAGCGAGTTTTATGGTTGAAAGAAACCCGAATATTTTTAGTCAAAATTTGACTCGACATAAGATTCTTGAGTTGCGTTATCGCAACGCGACTCGAATGCCGTGACTTGTCACGAAGGTAAGACCCCGGGATCCATCCTGTGTGGCCTGGTATACGCACATGGATGCGCTCTGCTGGTATGTATCCGTGTCTATGACGCGAAGAAAATCCTGGTGGACGCACTGGGTACCCTGAGAACCACTGGGATTCATTCTTTGTAAGTCCTAAATGCGGCAAAAGAGTGGATTTGACTGGTATACCGAATTCAAGTCCAAGGGGATTGAATTTGAAGTAGGTGACAAGTATCTGTTCCGGCAGTTAACTGACCTCTTGATCCGTTAGAGTTGTCAGGCTTGCTCATCAAAACCCCTTGCGAAAGAATATCATGAAAATAAGTCGAAAAGACTAAGTCGAAGATTTGAAGATGAGAAGAAGTCGAAGAATTGATCAAGTCGAAGATTTGAAGATTAGAGATTCAACCTGAATCTACAATTCTGGTAGAATCTCAGGGGCTACTGACAAGGTTATAGTTAATAGAGCCCGCTAGTTGAGTACCCCTGAGGCCCGATAAGCTAGGCCCAATTGTAATGATAGTCGAATACGAGTTCTTACCGTATGTCGATATTGTAATCTGTATCGTACCCTACCCGATCCTCGAGACCTGGCCACCTATATATAGGGGCCAGGAAGGGACGGTGTAGGCCAGATTGAAAGCAAGCCAGGTTGAACACCCAAGTTTACTTTCGACACGCACCTATTTCGACTAACTTTACCTTCGAGTTCATCCGACGCCCTATCTTCCCGATCCTAAGTCCTTCATCTAGGACATTTGTCGAGTTTACCCCTCGTCAATAAGTGTCAGATATCTCACATATGATGTAAGGATCTCTTTATAGACGATGTTCTTTGTGTATGTAGCAATAGGACAACAAGAGCTCTTGGTTTTGCTATTATTCAAATTCTTTTTTTTTGTTATCATTTGGGTTCTTTTTCTTGTTATCACCACTGGTTTCGACAACATCTAATAAAATAGACGATGTAGTCAGTTGTTGTGCATCAGCAGAGGCACTTAAACTTGAGCGGTCATCATTGTTACTTATGTTGATGGTGTTCGATAAGTCTTTAAAGGGAGTACTTTCACTTGACCCTGTCCGAAAATCCATCTGCGCAGAAAAAACGTAGTGTCTAAATCAAATGATTCAGTTGTGTGGGAGACTATATCTGAGCTATTAAAGACACAAAGTTAATATTATAATTTATTTATTTTTATCAAAAACATCATAAAACAACATTAACAACTGACCATCTGTGTTACATAATTAAATGAGTAGATAAAAGAGAGTGCATAACAAAACCAGTGAGAACTTTACATGTCTCGCCGGCTGCAACTATAGCAGATAGAGTTGCACGGTGAAAACGACAATTTAAAGCTAGATTGCGTGCAAACTGCCAACACTTTTTGATCAGTTTTGTTTGACTTACCGTGGACCGTTGGATAGATAGTCGAGGGTGGATGAGAGGGGCCAGTTACATCGTGACTTGCTGTGGGCTAGTCACTGAATTCCTACTCCTCCTTCGGAAGAGTGAATTTATAATATCTATAAAGTTCATCCTCACTAAGGGCATTTAATGTTTGCAAGCTGAAATGTGGTGAAGCCACATCACCTCAATTGTTTCTATCCGTAGGATTTCAAATACATGGTCATTATTATTCGTCCTAGCGTTGGCATAGCCCCTGTACCATGCGGTCCCAAGTGTATCATCTATCTTGACCCATCTATAGTCATGATGAGGCCGACACAAATGCTTACGTTACTCAACAAGTCAACAATCGCAGGCTCGTAGTTGCTGCTGATTCTGCTCCCGTAACATCCAACCTTAATGGCAATCTAACCATTCCTCTTCTTGGTCTTAACTCTATTCCCTTCCACTCCCCTTCCCCTCTTTACATATCCCACTCAGCTATCACATCCTTCACTCCATATTCCTTTTCCCACCAAGGCAATCACCATGGTCACCATGCATCCATCTCCAGAAGCACATCTCTAGTGGTACCTATTCTTCCAACATCATCTCCGCCACTCTGGTTGATTACCAAGTGCAGATCCTTCTCAATTGAGCATCTTCTTCGGATTTGCCTGGTGCCTACCCTGCTTTTATCCTTCCAACGCCGCTTCTCCTTTCAACACCTTCTCTCCCAGCGACTCAAAGAAGGTGAATGTGGTGGCTGCTTCAAGCAAACAAGGGGCTTTAATGATGTGTTTCCGGCCTTCTATTTCATGATTTGATTGGGTGCTGCAGAAGGAACCGTATATATATTTGTATACCAAGCTGGCACAGTCATTCATGAAGCCATGGATTCAGCATATTATTTTGTCTCTGAGTGGTGCTTCTACGTACAATTGTTATCTCCAATCATCTGGTTATTATTTTCGTTTAATGCTTCACCTGTAGTGTTCTTGATTGAGCAGCAGCCCAAGTCGATCACATAAATATATAAGCATGTACAACTGAACTTCAGTACCATGTTTTAAACAGGTTTGTTACTCAAAACGCTACTTTTCCCTGATTAGCATGTCATATGTTCTTTTTCCCGCTGCTCACATCTTATTTACTTCGGCCACTTATTTGAATTAAGTATCATACTGTGTATTCTTGAGCAGTAGTTGTACTACGCTACAGTGCCACTTTTGTTGGAGATTTTCCTTTCAAGACCAATTACATGTCATCTCATACGATAATTTTCAGAATATTCCTTAACCACTAAAATATGTTGTTTGACAGTCTTTATTAAACTATTCATTGCAATCTGCAAGCAACAATTTGATACAGTATAACATGTTTAGCACAATTCGTCTGTTCAGCTCTGCAGTCTGTACATGCTTAGTTGTTCTTACTAACGCTTGGAGAATGTACGTAGATTGTACTGATGTCAAAACTTATTTCTTGATTCCAACGTGTGTCAAGAAATTTTCTCTGTACTCACTAATTCGTGGTATACATGCACAGACTCTGTTCTGGTACATCATGATTTATCCTCTTCAAGTTTCACAGAATTTGATTACTGAGCTTACTTATTCATATCAAGAAAGTTGCAATTATTCATTGTATTATTCAGTGTGACTAATGTCCCAATACTATGGTATACTAAGCATTTTACTCCATGTTAACCTTACCTAGATGGCCAATTATTTTTCTCCCATTATCTTCATAGATTGACTCTTTTCATAAATCCACTATCAATTTATGATATCTATTATCTTTATTGTACGAGTTTTTGTCTATAATTTCCGCAGCAACGCGCGGGGTATCACCTAGTTACTACTGCCTGCGCGTCACTGGAGTAAAAGGTGTCTGCCGTAGTGCCGTGTGCGTCTTCTTCCTCTCCTCTTCTCCAAAAAAAATCATGCTCGCCTCTCCAGTGCCGCTGCCCCCTGCCCTAGCTTGCTGGCGCCACCGCTCTCTCCCTTCTCTGCCCCTCTCCGGCCGGTTCCTCCGCTCCCTGGTCCCTCTCCCTTCTCTGCCCCTCTCCGTCCGGTGCCTCTACTCTCTGCCTCTCTCCGGCCGGTGTCTCCGCTCTCTGCCCCTCTCCGTCCGGTGCCTCCACTCCCTGTTTCCTCTCCGGCCGGTGCAATCCCGCGGTGCTCCGGTGAGCAGGGGAACTCCAGGTCGTGTCGGAGGCCAGGTGCGTGGCTGCGCTCTCCCTTGGCCTACCCTCGCACGAGAAATAAAGGTCATTGCCGGTTCCCTCTCCCCGCCACGGGGTCGCTGGCCTCCCCCTCCCCCGTCAGCGCTGCTGACCGATTCCGTTGTAGTCGAATCCGACCGGGAAGCACGCATTCGAGCTCGCCGGGGGCTGTTCGGGCCTGTCACGCAGCTTCCCCATCTGAATCACGATGATGCTTCCGCTACTGCCCCCGTCTTCTCCTCCTCTGGCGAGCTCCCCCGATTTCCCAAACCCTTCGGCGTTTAGCGATCTCGGCTTTATCCGGGGGTGGATTTGCATATGTTGAGGCTTTTCGATTTGCTGAGTAGTGCTTGATCTTGCAGCGGTAAGTTTGGCGAGTGCGAGATGAACTGCAGGTGCTCCGGCCAGTGCATTGTGAGACAGGTTAGTGGTCCAATTATAATATAGTTCTTGTTCTTGTATTTAGCTAATGTTTGTCTTTAGATACATATTATAGTATGTTAGTATTTCACTAAGCAGTATGTTTTCTCAACCAGCTACAACAAAGAAAAACAATTATTAGTTGGAAACAGATGTTGTAATTCTCACCTGCTCCTGTGATGCGTTCTTGATATCCAGCCTATTTACTCTTTATTTAACTGCTGAAGTCAGGAGAAAGTAAGTGCCATGTAACCCAGAACAGAAGATACGACATTTTTTCTCTGTATTGCCTCATCTTATGCAGCCTTGCAATTTTGGAGCGTGGCTTGAAAGTCTAAATGCTTGGGACATGTCCTCACTAATTTCATCCATAATACTGGAATAGTTGTTCAGATCCGTTTTGTTAATATAATACTGAAGCTATATTTGTATGTTTCATTCTTACAGATTGCTATAATAGAGATAATGGACATGTTTAGTTCTGAAGGATTTGTCTGGGATGTATCCATTCCACAAAAGTCTGACGATGGGTATGTTTTAACATTCCATTATCCGCTTAGTGGGTTAAGCACCTAATAACATATGGCTTTGGTTCTGCCTCATTCACACGTAAACTTGATGCAGAAATGTATGGTCAGTAGTACTATTCATTGAAGTTCTAATATGCCACGATTTTTCTCTGAACCAGGCTATAAAAAATGGCAATGGAAAAGTTATTGCAAAGAGAACTGTTGCTATTGATTGGGCTGTTCCAAAGAATGTTTATGTTGTTACCGGAAAGTCTGATGCTAAGGACGATGGTAAATTCAAACCTTATATCAGTTAACATTGTTCGTAGCTTCATATGTTCAAAAACTTGCTTCTCATAAAGCTAGAGTTACCTCGAACAGCTAATGCAAGATTTATCCTAACCTGAATCTGAATGATATTGTAAACCACTATATTGTTAATCTTGCATCTCTGACATTTGACTAAATATCATACTGGCCCATTTAATAGAAGCCTCCTGTTATCTTGTCACTGCTATGTTCTGTCAAGATCACTTCAGTCTGATAATTTACTACCAGTACAACCTTGTCTATATAGTAGATATTTTTTCTTGTGCCCTTCTGTGATTTCTGCATACTATTTGTAATATCATTTTCATGGTATTTCCCCTTGCATTTCTTTTGATGGACCTGTTTTGGTTAGTCCTGAATATTAATATACTGACATTCTGTTTGTCTTTTCTAATCTATGTATGACTTTACAGAGTGCAACATGTCTTCATTCATCGTCTACAGATACTGGCAAGGGGTGGAGTAAGCTGTCAAGCAACAAAGTGACACAGATTCCACTTGGTGGAAGGGAAATCTGGCCATGACATGGCCATGTAGCTGAGTATAAGTGTGAAAAGAACCATGAACTTGGCCTCTTCGCCATCTTCGATGGCCATTTGGGTGATCGTGTGCCGAGTTACTTTCGAGCTAACCTTTTTTGCAACATACTGAAAGAGGTATGCTCTTAATTTTGACTTTCTGTTCAGTGCCTGAATCAGGTGTATGCGTTACCATTGCTATAGTGTCAATGCTCAATCCTTCTTATTTTACCTCGTGGATGTATTCTTTTCCCTTACCATCTTCCATTTTCTTATTGTTGCAGCCTCTCTTCTGGAGTAACCTTCACGAAGCAATTAAAAAATGCATATGATTCTACAAACAAATATATTCTAGAAAATGCCAAACAACTTGGACCAGGCGGTTCAACAACAGTTACTGCTATTGTAGTTGATGGCAATGATGTGGATATCAAATGTAGGTGACTCCAGGGCTGTTTTATGTGAACGAGGTGCTGCTAATCAGATCACCGTGGACCATGAACCCCATACAACTAATGAAAGGCAGATAATTGAACAGCAGGGTGGCTTTGTGACGACATTTCCTGGTATGATTCTTATTCTGCAACTGCCTCATAATTGTTCTTTCTCTTAGTGTCACATCACATCATTGTTCTTAGTAAAATCAACACTATCTTTTAACACATCTTGCGCATCGCTGACCTCAACGAGGGTGACAGCTATGATACACATATCATTTTCGGCACGTCGCCATTTTGTCATGTGGCGTGACACGTGTCGGTCCCATATGCGCAGACAAATGAACTCCTCCCTTGTGAAGTAACACTCATTTAGCCAACAGACAATCAAGGTAGCAAGACATATGAGTATCATATCATACCTAATGTTCATGAGCACGACATCCCGACGTGGCGTGTTACGTTCGAATGATTTGTGGAATCTAATGGGACTGACATTGACGACTATCCCAATGACATCTGCATTTTGAGTAAAGATTGAAATTGCATAGTTTAAATTAAGAGAAAGTGTGAATGAGTTAAGAATAATTGTATATGCACCTGTGAGCATATTGTTCTTTAGTCTTGCAACATCATGGAAATCCATGAACCATGACGGCAGTCTAGGGATGGAATGTTAGGCCCAACATAGTTAATCTGGGTCCTATAGTGCATGACGATGAAGTAGTTGGTTGGTGACGAGGGTTAACTCGACAAATGTCCTAGATGAAGGACTTAGGATCGGGGAGATAGGGCGTTGGATGAACTCGAAGGTAAAGTTAGTCGAAATAGGTGTATATCGAAAGTAAACTTGGGTGTTCAACCTGGCTTTCTTTCAATCTGCCCTCCCCCGTCCTCTCCTGGCCCCTATATATAGGTGGCTAGGTCTCGAGGATCGGGTCGGGTTCGATACAGATTACAAATATCGACATACGGTAATAACTCGTATTCGACTATCATTACAATTGGGCCTAGCTCAACGGGCCTCAGGGGTACTCAACTAACGGGCTCTATTAGCTATACCCTTGTCAGTAGCCCCTGAGATTCTACCAGAATTGTAGATTGTGGTTGAATCTCTAATCTTCAAATCTTCGACTTGATCAATTCTTCACATCTTCAGATCTTCGACTTGGTCTTTCGACTTATATTTTTTCGCAAGGGGTTTTGATGAACAAGCCTGACAACTCTGACGGATCAAGAGGTCAGTTAACTGCCGGAACAGATACTTGTCACCTACTTCAAATTCAATCCCCTTGGACTTGAATTCGGGATACCGGTCAAACCCATTCTTTTGCCTCATTTAGGACTTATAAAGAATGAATCCCAGTGGTTCTCAGGGTACCCAGTGCGTCCACCAGGATTTTCTTCGCGTCGTAGACACGGATACATACCAGCAGAGCGCATCCATGTGCGTATACCAGGCCACACAGGACGGATCCCGGGGTCTTACCTTCGTGACAAGTCACGGCATTCGAGTTTCGTTGCGATAACGTAACTCGAGAATCGCAGTCAAATTTTGACTGAAACAATTCGGGTTTCTACAACCATAAAACTCGCTCCCGATGGGAGTAACAATTGTCCAATCTTCAATGCTTCACCAATCAACATCGTCGGGTGCGCGCTCAGCGCTCCCGATGGGAGTAGCCCCCGAGGCTATAGTCGAAAAAAGATTTTTTCGAGTATAGGCTCTAGAGATAATAATGCTCGTCATACTTCAACTCGAACCACTTCACCTGCGAAATTCTTCAACTCGAGATACTTTCAAGAACACCCTTTCGTCGAGTACCGACCCTCTCCTTCAAATGTAGAATTCCATTCGATATTTTATGAAAGGAGCAGCCCCCAAGGCTGTACTCAAAAGATCCTTCTTATATGATCCTTTATCTCTGTATTTGTTGGCGCCACCTTTTTACCTTTATATATATTGTTTTTATCGCGTCAATGATGACGTAACTCTTTATTAGTGCGAACCGTTTTATTGGCAATACTGTAACTTCCACGATTTTGTGACCGTTGAACGGGCCGCACGATTTTTTTACCGTTGGTGGGCTGCCGTTTCCGATCTTTACGCCACGTCTCAGCCCACGATCCTTCTCCCAGAAGATATATAACTGGCATAGTGGGGAATCGTACTATTCACCAGCTCGTGACCTCCGCCGCCTCCATTGCTAATCTCTCCTGCCTCTTCCTCTCTTGCTGAGCCCCCGAGCGCACTTTTGTGCTGAATGCGAGTGAAGCATCTGGCCACCAAGAGCGCTATGGCCAAGTCCTCTGCCACCAACTGGGTTCGCTCCACCGTCACCAAGAAGGAGGTGGAGAAAGCTACGGCGGACGGCCTCATCGCTGCCGAAGATTCCATCAAGTTCCCTAGCACCGAACGGATCCCGAAGCCCCCGAGCGGCTACCGGGTAATATTCCTTGCTTTTCTCCTTCGTGGATTGTCCCTTCCTGCCCACGAATTTCTCCGTGGATTGCTATTTGTCTATGGTGTGCAGCTTCATCAGCTCACTCCCAATTCCCTTCTTCATATTGCTTGTTTCGTGACTCTTTGCGAGTCCTTTTTGGGCATTGAGCCTCATTTTGCTCTGTGGAGATCGATCTTTCGACTCAGCCCCAATGTTTCTCTGGCAAGGAAACCCGAACTGGGCGGAGCCGTTGTTTCTGTGCGCCCTGAGGCACAATATCTTGAATTTTCTATGGCCGCATCTGTCCAAGGGTGGAGGACAAAGTGGTTCTATATCCAGGACCGCAAATCCTCTCCTGAAGATGAATTCGGTCTTCCTCCCTTCGATGCTTCTCAGGAAGTAAAGAAATTGAAGTCATGGGACTCGCTTCCCTCAGATGCAGAAGTTGCACAAATTCTTCCTCTTCTTTCCCGCATTCAAACTCTGAAAACAGGCCTAGGAGGTGCTTTGTCGGGTATCCAGCTCATGGCGTTTTTCATACAACGTCGAGTTCAACCCCTTCAGCACCGACTCACCAAACTCTGGACTTACTCTGGCTTAGAAGATCCTACTCGCGTATCTGAAGACCTGATGTCGAAAGAAGATGTCGACAAACGAGTCAGGAACCTTACCAAGCTCACCAAGGAACATTCAGTTGCTGACTTGAAGGCAGATTTTTTCGACTCCGTGCACCCTGTTCCTGAGGTAGACATCATGGCATCTACTTTTTGTCAAACTTTCTTTAGTTTCGACTTGCATTACTCTTTGCCTTTGCACCTTGCTAATTTGTTAATATGCAGGGTCACGAATTTATTGTTTCTCATCCTCCTCTTCCGGAGGCAGGGCCTCTGCCAGCTGATCTCGCCTCTCCTGCATCTGAAGCCCCCGAGGCTGACGAAAGTCAGGACGAAGATGATGTCGAAGAATCGGAAGATGAGACTAGCTCATCGACATCGCTTCCTCCCGTACTTGCTGATGAGGTTGGTGTCGATAAGAAAAGAAAACGTGTTGACGACATCGCTTCCTCGAGTTCTGCGGCGGCTGGTAAAGCCTCTGTTGAAGTGGAAGACCTTGAATACTTCGACATGCTAGCTTCGTAAGTATTGTAGTCACGCTTCTCAATTGTATCTTCTTCGACTTGTTTTCATAATTTGTCTTTGTCATGTAGTGACGACGAAGAGCCGCCGGCGTATGCTACGGCTGCTCCCTCGATTTCTCCTGCGGCTATTGAGGAGCCTGATGAACCAGCTGTTGCGGTGAGGACTACCAGGTCCACTGTGAGGAAGGTGCCTCAATTTCAAACCCGAAACCCCAAACGCGCGAAGAAGACCAAAGAAGTCGAAGTTTCTCTGGAGGCCCATGCTTCTACAGTTTCTTCTGATGACGTGAGTGATTACTTTTCCCTTCTTTCCTTCCATGCCCTTCTTCTCTTATACTTTTCTTTTGGCAGGCATTGATCAAGAGATTTATCGCCCTGGGCACGGAGTGCGCGGGGTACCTAAAGGATGCGAAAGCGTCCAAAGGTACAATTTTTGACGTTCAATCACTATTTGCCTTCTGCGCTGCATCCTTCATTACATACCTGATTCTTTGTCGATTTCTTGTGCAGCTACTTTAGCAGTCGCCAATGCTCGAATTGCTTCACTGGAAGCAGAGCTGAAAGCCTCGCAAAAAGCTTATGATGCTGCGACCACTGCTAAAGCCATTGCTGAGAAGTCGCAGAAATCTGCGCTTACGAAGGCGAAGAAAGCGGAAAAGGCTTTGGCTGATGCTCAGAAGGAAAATACTCAACGGGAGCAAGCCGTAGCAGAACGTCTTCACACTATGTCTGCTGCTGCCGAACGTAAATTCTTCGACTTATCTTCTATTTTCATCTCCTGTTGTGATAGTGTGCTTGTTGACACTTGCCTTTTCTTGTCTTTCTTATTTCTGTAGAATTCACAGGGGTATCTCCGTCGTCCCTTCAAACAGATGACGATCCTCTCATGGATGCGGTTAATCAACTCGAGGAAAACTGGATATCTATCCAGGAAAACTTTGAATTGGTTAGTCGTGTTTTATCGCGACTGTTTGTCGGCTTGTGGCCGAAGAAAAAGGCGGCAGTTCCGAAGGGTAACTTGACTGAACTCGCCAAATCCTTCGACACCACTGAAGACCCTCTTCTTCAGTTCAAAGCTCTTTCCATTAAGCGTGGCGCTGAAGGTGCCATTGCATTGTCTCTCGCTCATGGGACGGACTTTGATTGGGAGAAAGTGAACGCCCCTCACGGCTACTCCCGAGATGAGATGAAGATTTTCTTCGAGAAGGCGAAGAAGCTAGCACCTGCGCTGCTGTCGACTATTTCTCCTTCGGCAGCCTCTTCAGTGCCTGCTGCATCGGCTTCGGTGGTGAAAGATCCAGTACCACCATCGACTTCTGGCGAGGAAGCTGTCGTGCCCTCTTCTGCCACGGAGCACAATGTTGAGGTGGCGTAGATTCAGCCTCTTTGTAGTATTTAGTTTCCTCCTTTTTAATGTAAAAGACTCCAAGTAGGTACAACCCGAGAAACTTAGTCATAGGGTTGTACTCTTATGTAAATATATCCGCTTCGTGAGAAGTTTTTATGCTGCATTTCTGAAATAGCTTCTCCTTTCTTTCTTTTTGTAGTCGATGCGTGGCAGTGATCCTTCTTCTCATCCTTCTGCTCCTTCCTCTGCTCGTGGATTCAATCCTCAGATTTCGTCGACTCTTAGTCGATGTAGTCACTGCGAAGAATATTCTTCCAGGATTGCCGACCTTGAGACTCGCCTATCCTTGGCTAAACGCCAAGCGCAGATGGCTATTAAAAAGGGTAGCCAGGCCAGTGGCTATATGAAGAAAATCTCTTCACTTGAAGAAAAGGTCTCCCGCTTGACGGCGAAGGTTGCTCATAATGAGGAATGCGAATCTTTCATTCTTGGCATTGTCGAGTCTGCTTGCGAGCTATTGCGATGTGAGTTTTCTGTCGACTCCTTCTTTAGCTGTTTGCGCACTTCTTTTTGTGATATATTTGGCATTGTAGGTACTTGCTTGGATTTTGCTGCTGAAGAACGTCGAGTTGCTGAGCGAAATGCTGCTTTGGAGAAGATATCGACTGACTACGAGACTCTGTGGTCTGATCCTCGACGCCGGAGCGCCATTGTATTGCTTCAAGACCGTGCCCAGCATATTGGCGAGTCAGTTGATGGTTGCCGGCGGGCTCTTACAACTATGCACTCCGTCATGCTTCCCCGTAATCCTTTGCCTGCAACTTTCCCACTTCTTCTTGATGCTTTTCGATCTAGCCAGCGAATTCATAGGCTCATAGAGCTGAACTTAGTGGCTGGTGCCAATTTTGCCCTTGGGTGGATACGGAAGTGGCAACCGAGGTTGAATTACAGCACTATGTCCCTAAGTTTGGCTCCAGGTGGAGCTAGCCTTCGGGTTCATATGGAGAGCACGCTTCAACCTGCTCGAAGACTTGTAGCTAGGCTTCTAGAGGCGGATGCTGCGTTTTTCCGCGAGTATCATTATTTAGATCCTTTAGGCGTAGATGATTCTGACAACCCGATGTTGTAAGGTGTGCGTGGAACGCGAGAGACTCTTTATTTCTCGACTATATGTCTGAAATTTATTCTCAGGGCGTATTTGTATGGTTCGTGCGTTTGCCGCATCTTCTTTTTGAAAGACTCGTAAACTCAAATATGAGGAACGATTTATCTTTATTTATACTTGTAATGTAAGATACATGGGGTGACCCAAGAGATCCGGCCTATGACCTGTGTTCTGGATCTAGAGGGCATTGCCCCTGGAATAACTCGTGGCCTTTCCAGCCTTTATTGTTCTACTCTATCGCCTTTTTGATGCTTATGTCGTCGTGGCTTTCCTTTTCTCTTCTGGGCCTGTGTCTTCTCCTGATGTTCCTGTTCGTGGCTTCTTCATTTCGGGCTCCGCGGCGCGTCCTTCGAGTGGCTTGATGCCTTCTGTAGTCGTGCTCTTCACCTTTTCTGCATAGTTGGCTATCATGCCAAAGTTTTGCGCCATCTTGTGGAACTCCCTGTCGCAGAGATCTGAAACTTCAAAACTCCCTTTGACTGTAATTATTCCTCTTGGCCCTGGCATTTTGAGTACTAAGTATGTGTAGTGAGGTACTGCCATGAATCGCGAAAACGCGGGTCGCCCGAGGATCGCGTGATACTGTGATGGCCAGTCCATGACTTCAAAGTCTAGTTTCTCCCTTCTGTAGTTTTGTCGGTTGCCAAAGCAAACATTGAGTGCTATTCGTCCTAGCGGGTAATTGGCACTTCCTGGTACGATTCCATGAAAGGAACAGTCTGTTGGCTTCAGAAACTCTAGTGATATATGCATCGCTCGGAGTGTTTTTGCGTATATCAAGTTAATTCCACTCCCTGCATCCATGAATATTCTGTCGACATCATACGCGCCGATTTGAGCTTTGAGTACCAAGGGCGCGTTTCCTGGCCGAGGTACTGTTATGGGGTGGTCCTCTCTATTAAACTCAATTGGTTGCTCTGACCAATGCAGATATTCTGTTGTAGCTGGCGGCGACATGACTGCTAGATTGACTTGTCGAGTTATACTCTTTTCTTCTTTATTCGACTTGGGCACTGGTTGTATCATTGCCGTGATGTGTCCTTTTGATGGGACGTACCCTTCGTCGTCGTCGTCGTGTCCCTTGTTTTGCTGGTCTTGCCCTTGAGGAGCTCCACTGTTTCCTTGCTGGCTTATCGGGGGGTTGTTACTTCCTTCAAATCCTTGTCGCCTTGCTTCGGTTTGCTTGTTTACTGCCGCTTCTTTGAGTTTTAAGAATGTTGTGCAGTCTTTCATTGCGTGCCTTGATACTCGCTTCCCGTCGACGAACGCTGAGTGTATATGACAAGGCCCATTAAGCATATCCTCTGGCGATGGGTTGTACTCTCTGGATTCTCTTGTTGGGAACTTCTTGTAATCTTCTTTCCCGTAGCTGCGGTATCCCGAGCTTCTGCGATCGTTTCCTTGATAACTGTTGTCTTTGTACCCCGCGGCGACTTAGCTATGAGAGCCGTAGGTATCATAGTTTCGGGATCGTCTCCTTTGACTTCCATATCTGTTTCTCCTGTTGTCCTCTGGAGATCGCGTCCGTTTGTTGTTGCACGCATCTTCTCCATCTGCAAATCTGTTTGCTGTGTCCATGAGATCTGACACTGTTTTTGGTTTGATTCTATCCATCTCTTCGACTAGGTCTCTTCGCCTTAATCCAATGATGAACGCGTCTATTGCTCTTTCGTCCGAAACTTCGACTGCTGAGTTTTTGATGAGGCTCCACCTTTGGATGTATGCCCGTAGTGTTTCGTCGCGTTGCTGTACGCACGCCTTGACTTCTTCTATTGATGCTGGCCGTTTGTATGTCGACCTGAAGTTGCTTGTAAATTGCTTTGTAAGGTCTTCCCAGCTTCCAATGGATTCCTTTTCTAGTTTGCTTAACCACGACCTTGCCGCTCCGGTGAGGTGTAACTGCAAGCTTTGCATTGCTGTCTCTTTGGTTCCTCCTAGTATTTGAACTGCTTGCAGGTAATCTGCGAGCCATGATTGTGGTTCTTGCGAGCCGTCGTACTTTTGCTGGTCATGAGGTAACTTGAATCCCTTAGGAACTGGAGTGGTGCGAACCCTACGAGTAAAGCACGATGCTCCCATCTCCTTTTCGTCGTCCTCATAGTCGCGCCTTTCATTTGGGGATCGCGATCTTCGAGTTCCACCGTGCTGCTTTGGTGATGGTGATCGAGACCGGCGTTTGCTGCTTCTATGCCGAGGACTATTGTGACGGCGAGGTGATCTTGCTTTGTGCGCTTCCTTGTGGTGATGTGCTTCTTCTCCTTTTGCTGATAGCTTGTGGCTCACCATATTGAGTCCATTTAGTGCTGCTCTATGCATATGCTCCCTAGGATCTCCTGGACTTGGTCGAGTTGTAAGTAGATATGCTTGTGCTGCCACTAGTGCTGCTTCAGGAGTTTTTGGTAGGATGTTTCCCTGCTCGTTGACCGATAGGAAGGACGAGTCGAGGTTTTTGGAAATACTTTGCTTGTCGGAGTACTCGAGGTTGTCATACCTTGAGCCATGTCGACGATTTTTCCTTGCGTTGCTGTATGATGCGTCGCTTCGTGCTCTGCGGGCAGCTTCGCTGGCTGCGATGGCTGAATCTTTTCTTCTTTGTATCTCTACCTTTTCCTTTGCTAATTGCTTTGCTTGCTGCCTGAGGGCATAATGATACCCAAAAAGCATGTCTTTGCTGGAACTGGATGGTATTGGTTTGCCGTGTTCTACGGCTTCTCTTATTATTTTCCATTCGTCGACTGATAGTCGAATTTTCTCCCTGGCTGCGAGGCTTTCCGCTGTTTGCCCTTCTGCTAGGTGATTTGCTCCTCTGTCGATATTTGCTGGATTTATCACTGGGTTATTGTTTTCATCGAATTCTTCTGAATTATCGCCCACGATGGCGAGTACTTGGCACTGCTTGCCGATGTTGCTATTAAAGCTTGAAAAGACCGAGTTGCTGTCCTCGGAAAGTTCTAACCCTGTTTTCCATGTGTCTGTTGAATTGTCTGGGATATTGTCGAGTTGGACTTCCATATCGAAATTTTCCTTTTCTTCTTCGCCTTCTGCGATCTTTCCTTTTTGCGCTTCTTCTATGCTGACCGGCGAGTTTACCTCGCTGGAAGAGCTTTCAGAATACGCCATCACTACTGTTGTTTCGGGTTCTTGTGCCGACGGATTTTGACCTTGTTTCGTCGAATCCGAAAGGCGAGAGGAACCCGACGGCCCGATGAAGATGCTCAAACTTCCAATTGTTAGCTCCACCTCTTGACTTCTGTCGACTTCTGGATTGCTGTTAGCTAAAAGCGAAAAAGCCGTCGAATTCATGATTCCAACGCCCAGAGTCCCCACGGTCGGCGCCAATTGACGAGGGTTAACTCGACAAATGTCCTAGATGAAGGACTTAGGATCGGGGAGATAGGGCGTTGGATGAACTCGAAGGTAAAGTTAGTCGAAATAGGTGTATATCGAAAGTAAACTTGGGTGTTCAACCTGGCTTTCTTTCAATCTGCCCTCCCCCGTCCTCTCCTGGCCCCTATATATAGGTGGCTAAGTCTCGAGGATCGGGTCGGGTTCGATACAGATTACAAATATCGACATACGGTAATAACTCGTATTCGACTATCATTACAATTGGGCCTAGCTCAACGGGCCTCAGGGGTACTCAACTAACGGGCTCTATTAGCTATACCCTTGTCAGTTGGTATGGCCAAATTGGGGTGGTGTTTCAGCTGTCTCGAACCCAAGACCTCTGAATAAATAAACTTCGCATGTCTGCAACTGAAACGATAAGTCTGCTGCCCATTAGATACCGCTTCCATAGATCACTGAAATTATGCACTGGTTAGAAGATGAAATAATAACAATAAGACATTTTATTCCCATAGCAGACGTGCAAAAGTTGATGATACACTCTCTTACCCGATGACCTAAGCTTATCTTAACCTCAACATAGCCCTTACCCGCCGGTTATGAAAGTATACCTTTTAAAAATCCTGTAAACAAAATGCATAGATATATTATCATACTCTTCGTCAACACCGCAGGCTGCAATATTGCCTTTGTTTAGCACAACACAGGGTTGTGTTGTCTATTTCAAATTAGGCGTCGTACTCAATAGGGTCATTCTAATTATCGATGTCCAATTTGTCCATTTGATTATTTGATTACACAATACACAATATTGATTACGCAAATAATACACAGTGTATCTCTGTCCATCTACTATTATCCACAATATTTGATTAGTTGATCTCGGTCTATTTTAGGAGAAGCTCTTACAGATTGGTTGGCAAGGATGGCTACATAGAATACGCCCTCACCCGGCAAGAAATAATTTGCGCCGTTGCTTCCCAAGATGTACTGTACGTATGCAAGTCTTCAATGTTGCTGAATTAAACATCTCTATGATAAGAAAATAGAAACGTGAGAAAAAAGATAAAGAGGCCAATTTAAGAGAAGGATATGTTTCGTTGCCTTGTGATTGGAGTAGGCGTCGGAAGAGGCACATCGACGGGAGCCGGGACAGAAGTCAGTGAAACAAACCTCGGCGCCATGACCCTCTTCGAGTTGTGACAGCTACGGAGGAAGTATCGAGTCGCCATTGAGGTAAGATGGGTCGGCAGTGGTATACTTTTTGACAATGGCTCAGCAGTGGTATACTACAATATGTTTAGGCTAAAATGATAGAAGATGTGTTTTATATAGCAGGTGTAGGCGTGAGTTTTGGGTTAGGCGATTGAAGGCATTAAAATCAGCCTGATTTTAGGAAGAGTGAATGGCGTTGTAATGGTGATTGTAACTGGAAAAGTGATTTTTGGGGCGTATCTGTCTTATTGCGTGCGGTTGGGCTCTGATTAAATGGGTTTGGCCCATTCCGTTGATCATAGCTTTGTTCCAAGCGGACGAAAGTTTGACGAAGGGGCTTGACGTACGACGGAACACGATTCTTTTTTTAGATAGTAGAGATTGCAAACACGATCATTACTAGCTAGACTTTTAATTCCAGAGATAATATGTAGGAAGGCTGAACGGTCTTGTGACGGGTTCTTCAGTGCAGATACCAGCTCTGAACAATCCGAGTCAATAATTATTGGGAGCTGACTATGTTGCTCTTTGAATCTATAGATTTAGAGTTGACTTGTTTTCTCTTTTTCTTGGTTGTAGTTTCCAAGCTTTGGCTATGTTGAGAAAGAAGAAATTTAGAGCTTAAACTTTGTTTTCATATGATCATTAGTGTCATGTAAGGCAAAAAAAATTTACACCAAATGACATCAGGGAAGGAAAAACATTTGAGTGTCATATAAGGAATCAAAATTTAGAAATAGTGAATTTTCTCAATTTTTATAGTAGTATATGATCATCGAAGACACGCTACCTCTCTCGTATGGTCACCCGTTAATGTACATATACGTATTTACACAAATGGCATAGTGTGATCAGTCAACACTGTGCTTGTTTTGCAAAATCCCCCTGCTTATTTGATCGCCGTCCTCGCGATGCGATGTGTTGACCAAGCTCAGGCGCCACTCTCCAAATTGCTCCGTAGGGATCCTATATGTCGCCGAGCTCAGTAGCTTCAACGCTGCCTAGGACGCCCACGCGGAAGCCGATGGCGAGTAGCGCCGCCATTCACGAGTGCGGGTCCTGGAGGTGGCAGCTCCAACCCCGGACGCGCACCCCCAACTCCCGTTTGTCATCTGGCGCGGCAGGCCGCCGGCGCTCGGGTACGGTGCTACCGCGGAGGGCGCGCGCGTCGCCGACCTCACCTAATTGCCGGGTGCCGTGTGCACCGGCGACCGCTTTATTCTTCACCACGTGCAAGCGCAAGAACGGGAGCGGCGCCCAGAGCGCGCGCGTTGCCGGCGACGGTACCTGGACCGTCCATAAGATCGAGAACATAGCTGGCGCGCTGCGCGTAAATCTGGCGCGCTCGCCATGGCCACGGCGTTCTGGGCATGCATCTGCGGCGCACAAGCTTAGCTATGCGTGTCCATGGATGGTGCCGCGTGCTGCACTGCTACTGTTGTGGGCTTGGGTGCGCGACGAACAACGCGAACACGACGGGCTCCTTGGTCACGCGAGCTGCCGCTGGCGCTTCCACGACGTTGCTTCTTCCGTCCATCGTGCTCCAAGTTCTCATCCTCGATCGACGACCGCTGTCAGGAGCACATCCTCAAACACACACGCATCAACTCGCGCTCAGCCTGCATCAGCTCAGCGACCTGGGTCTCTAGCCGCGTGCATGGCGGCCGCTGGTAGCCTGACACCCCGCCCGTGCACCTACGGCCTTGGTAGCTTGGCCTCTTCACCCACTTCAACGCCGGCGGGGCCGGCGAGGTCGAGGATCATATGGACGCGGAGGAGACCGAGCTCACCGCGCTGCTTGCCGGCAGGGCCGACGAGGTGTACACCGCCTCCTCCACCATCGTTCAGCCGCAACCACGACACCTCCGTCTCCGTCCTCAAATCGCGGCACGCATCGTGTAACGAGATCCGATTTGGTCTGTAACGAGATCCGCAGACAGTTCTTTTGTGTGTCGAACTTCAGAGTTCAGATCGGTTGCAGTATTATTATCTGTAACGAGATCTGATTAGCGTAGAGTGCCAAGAAGAAGAAGGGGTCGGTAACTCGGTATCCGATTTGGTCTAATTAAAGACGGATTCGTTTCCACCCTATATATTTTGTGATCCCTCCCTGGTAGGATACATCGATCCATCCCTACGTACCTGTGTCAGTTCCGATCGACCCCCATCTCGTCTTCATCTTCTTCCCGATCCCGTCCGGGAGGTTTTGCAGAAGATGGAGTCGGCCAGAATAGGAGGAGGACGTGTGATCGATCTTTCCTATAGAAGAATATATCGGTGAAGATGGCAACCTTCTATACGTCGTGCTGCTCGCCGACGGGACTGAGATAGAGTACAGGATGGACGAATCGATGGCCCTGGAGGAAGCTCGGGCGCATATACATGAGCTGGTGTTGATGGATATCAGGAACGGAAGATACGATCCTCTTGACATGCGGGTGCGCAGGGGCTACGTGCGCATCGCTGACGCTGATGGGAATGAGGAGGCGTCGTACACGCACCATGGGTTCAGCGGTGTCCTGGCCTCCGCCATGGCCGTCGCGGACCTGCAGGAGATGGCCGCCGTGGGCGAGGGGGCGTGCTCGGTGTGTCTGGATGCTCTCGATGCGCATGGTGCCAAGCTTAGAATGATGTCGTGCTCCCGCTCCTTCCATGAGCACTGCATCTTTACCTGGCTCCGGGTTGGCCACATCTGCCCGCTCTACCGCTTCGCGCTGCCCACCAAAGAGCAGGACTGAGCTGTAGCCATGATCTTGGAAGAGGCCTCCTGGATGATAATCTGTTAGAGAGTAATTTATCTACTGTAATAATAAGTGTGTAATCTATTCGTTGAGTTAAAACGAGAGAGAATTAATGTTGGTAAGTTCTGAATGCTTTATGCAAAGTATATCTACAAAGAATTTGGTGTCGGCATTACAGTCGTCTAGGTTCAACGTGTGAGAAACGAACTCCGGCACTAGATGATCAATCGGACACCTGTCCGGCAGTAGCATCCCTAGCTAGTTGTCGATATGTCGGGCAGGGCAGCTCGAGTTTTTCGGGCAAGAACTCATTTCCGTAGGAGAAAAGCTGCTCCGACGATCACAAGGACGAATGCAACGACGACCACGACCACAATGGCAAGATAATCTCTCATCTTCCTCCCTGCACACGCACTAATACGACGGTGTTAGGTTGATCTCTCACCCCGTCGAGTCCAACGGCTCGACGGGAACCCTCTCGCACCCTGATCGGGGGCGTCCAACCGAAATATAGTTGGTGGGCCCCTGTGGCAGCACTATATAAAGAGGTGGGTGGCCGGAGCACACAGTACGAGGTTGATCGTGTTGCCAATCGCCCCACCGATATCCTAAGCCGATCTAGGGCTAGCGCTAGTCACGGGAAGCTTCACCACCGCCGCCACGCCGTCGACCCTCATGGCCACTGGCTCGAGCTCCTCGAGCCAAGGAGCAGGTAGACCTCTTTCTCTGTTCCGATCTCTCCCTCTCCTCCCTCTTTATTTTCGAGTTAGCAGTAAATAGGAAAAAGTTCTACTGAACTAGTTCTAGCCTAGTCGATCTACAGATTTAAACAATGGTATCAGAGCAGGTGTTAGAGGCTAGATTTTTTGGTTTAGATCAAGAAAAGAAAACCCTATCCATCCCGTCATCCCCAAACCCAAAAATCCCCAAATCAAGAAGAGGGGAAAAGGAACTCACCGGCATTGCTGGAAAAGAGCGCCGCCATCTTGGCCGCGCCGTCCCACTCGATCTCGATGCACACCTTTTCAAGGGCATCTGAGAAGAAGGACACGGGCAGTGGCCGAGGCACAGCGCCTCTGCCATGGCCAAAAGGAAAAGATCCGTTTCGGGGGTAAAGGGCACACCACCGAGCCGCAACAATGCCGTAGAGCCGTGCGTCGCTGACGAGGGTTAACTCGACAAATGTCCTAGATGAAGGACTTAGGATCGAGGAGATAGGGCGTTGGATGAACTCGAAGGTAAAGTTGGTCGAAATAGGTGTGTATCGAAAGTAAACTTGGGTGTTCAACCTGGCTTGCTTTCAATCTGCCCTACACCGTCCCCTCCTGACCCCTATATATAGGTGGCCAGGTCTCGAGGATCGGGTTGGGTCCGATACAGATTACAAATATCGACATACGGTAATAACTCGTATTCGACTATCATTACAATTGGGCTTATCCAAACGGGCCTCAGGGGTACTCAACTAACGGGCTCTATTAACTATACCCTTGTCAGTAGCCCCTGAGATTCTACCGGAATTGTAGATTCAGGTTGAATCTCTAATCTTCAAATCTTCGACTTGATCAATTCTTCGACTTCTTCAAATCTTCGACTTTAGTCTTTTTTGACTTATTTTTACGATATTCTTTCGCAAGGGGTTTTGATGAGCAAGCCTGACAACTCTGACGGATCAAGAGGTCAGTTAACTGCCGGAACAGATACTTGTCACCTACTTCAAATTCAATCCCCTTGGACTTGAATTCGGGATACCGGTCAAATCCATTCTTTTGCCGCATTTAGGACTTACAAGGAATGAATCCCAGTGGTTCTCAAGGTACCCAGTGCGTCCACCAGGATTTTCTTCGCGTCGTAGACACGGATACATACCAGCAGAGCGCATCCATGTGCGTATACCAGGCCACACAGGACGGATCCCGGGGTCTTACCTTCGTGATAAATCACGGCATTCGAGTTCCGTTGCGATAACGCAACTCGAGAATCTTATGTCGCAGTCAAATTTCGACTGAAAATATTCGGGTTTCTGCAACCATAAAACTCGCTCCCGATGGGAGTAATCTCTAATCTTCAATTTGTCGACTACGTAGTCGAAGTTTTGTATGCTTATCCTTCTGCATCTTCAATATTGATCATCTCATCTTTATCGGGTGCGCGCTCAGCGCTCCCGATGGGAGTAGCCCCCGAGGCTATGTTTGGCGACTTGTAGTCAAGCATAGGCTCAAAGTTCAGCTCTTCTTTCTTATGTGGACCTCTTATTATTTGACGAGCCCCCGAGTCCAAGTCGAGGTTTTCATATCGCATAATCTCTCCCCTTTTTTTTCCTTCTTCTTTGATTTTATTGTCTGCTGTGCGCATAATTTAACTCCTGTTGTAAATTATGTTCACGGGCTTTGCTGTAGCCCGAAGGCCCAATAGTATGTGCTTATAAATAAAGCGCCTGCTGATTAAGGTAAGAAACCCTAATCAGACTCCTCCTCCGCCGCATCATCTTCTTCCTCCATCTAGGGTTTTTGCGAGGTTTTTCTGTTGTGCTCATGGCTGAAGCTCAAGGTTCTCGTCTGACCCTTGGCTCCCCGGTAGCCCCACGATGTCGGGGTCGCCCTCGTGGAAGTAAGAACAAGAAAACCACGCCGGCCGCCGCAGGAACTTCTTCTGATGTTCCGGCCAAGCATCGTCCTGGCCGCCCACCTGGTAGCAAGAACAAGCCCAAGGTGACCAGCGCCACTTCAGGCCCTGCTGCTCCTCCTCCTGCTGCGCTTGCCGCTCCCACTGCTCCTCCTCAAATCTTCTCCTTCCTCTGCATTGCCATGGCGTAGTGCCGTGAGATTCAGCGACTACCGCTGAATTTTACGAAGTTTATGGATGGCCGCGAACTGCGAGAAGCTGTTCTCCGTGAACAATCTGGTGGTGGCATCCCATACGAGGTGGAGGTATGGTACGATGGCGACGGCGAGCAGTACTTCAGGGGTGGCTGGTCGCAGTTTGCGGAGGACCATGACATCCGTCAAGGTTTCTTCATGGCCTTCGACTTCCATATCGGGACGTCGAAGTTCGACGTGAAGATCTTCGATGGCACTCTTTGCCAGAAGGAGTACGAAGCTTGAAGTCTACTTCCATTAGGACTGCGTTTTTTTATGTAATTTCTTTTTATCATGTCCTTACTACCATGCTTGTCTGTAATGAATATTGTCCAAGTACTCGATGTCTTTTGCTAGTACCATGAGAACAAGTTATGTTCTGAGGTATGTTTTCCATATATTGGGCTCTTTGCGAACCAACAAAGGTAGGAATAATATCGGGTTCTTCTTATGAACCAAATTCTATCAATATTCATCGGGTTGTCTAAACAACCTTATAATAAGGAAAAAGCCTCCCTCTTGTCATAATAATTTTTTTCGTATGACCCAGGGGTTGAAGCCCCCCGAGCGGAGAAGTAACACAAGAATCGTACAATTTTGTCGAGTTCAACCCAAAGAACCCGACCTGTGGCCTCATGTTCTGGGTTCAGAAGGCTAACTCGAATATATTGATACCTCTATATTTAGTCTACGCGTAAAAACGTCGTAGCTGTTCTGCATTCCACGGGTTGCTTTCGTCCTTCCCAGTCTTCTTGTCTTGTAGTCGATATGCTCCTCCTGGTATTACTTCCATGACGATGTAAGGTCCCACCCAAGGGGACTCCAATTTCCCATGGCTATCTTGCCTGAGTCGCAAAACAAGGTCTCCCACCACGAAGGATCGTGGACGAACTTGACTACTATGGTAGTTTCGTAAGCTTTGTTGATATTGCGTAGCCCTTTCTAATGCTTTGTCTCTTGCTTCATCTAGCGCATCGACGTCGTCTTGCAATGCTTCTGTCGATGTCGCCTCGTCATATGCTGTCACTCTTGGAGCCTCGTGTGTAACTTCGACTGGAAGCACGGCTTCTGCGCCATGGACCAGGAAGAAAGGAGTTTCTTGAGTTGCTGCATTGGGCGTAGTTCTTAGGCTCCAAAGAACGGAGGGCAATTCTTCTACCCAAGCGCTCTTGGCTTTCTCGAGAGGTGCTAAAAGCCTCTTTTTTATTCCACTACTTATCAGGCCATTGGCTTTTTCGACTTGCCCGTTTGTCTTCGGGTGCGCCACAGATGCAAATTTAAGCTTGATCCCCAATCCTTCGCAGTAACTTTTGAATTCTTTTGAAGTAAAATTTGTCCCGTTGTCTGTGATGATGCTGTGTGGTACACCAAAACGAAAGACTATCGACTTGATGAAACTGATTGCTGCTGTAGAGTCTTGAGTTGTTACTGAGGCCGCTTCCACCTATTTGGTGAATTTATCGACTGCCACTAGCATATAGACATGCCCTCCTGGCCAGGATTTGTGCAACTTTCCCACCATGTCAAGTCCCCATTGTGCGAAGGGCCAGGATAATGGTATTGTTTGTAGTTCCTGAAATAATATGGTCACGGGTGACTCGATGGCCCTCCTCGTGCCTGATCTCGATATATATATACAGAGTACAACTTGTGTTACAAGTTAAGGGATAAACCCTAGCCGCCGGCGGCTGGCCCAATGGACCTAGCCGATCTGTCTAACACGCCCCCGCAGTCTGAACTAGGAGGGTAATCGACGTGAAGACTGGACCTAAACTCCTGAAACAATGCTGTGGGCAGGCCCTTAGTAAAGATGTCAGCGTACTGAGAACTAGATGGTACATGAAGAACACGGACGGCGCCAATCGCGACCTTCTCCCTGACAAAATGAATATCAAGCTCGATGTGCTTCGTCCGTCTGTGCTGAACAGGATTGGCCGAGAGATACACGGCGCTGACGTTGTCACAATAGACAACAGTGGCAAAGGAGACCGGACGTCGCAGCTCCTGCAAAAGATGGTTGAGCCAACATGTCTCCGCGACAACAGCAGCCACCCCACGGTATTCGGCTTCGGCACTTGAGCGCGAAACAGTGGGCTGCCGACGAGAAGACCACGACACCAAGTTATCACCTAAATACACACAAAAACCAGAAGTAGACCGTCGTGTATCCGGACATCCAGCCCAATCAGCATCCGAGTAGGCAACCATGGTATGAGAAGATGATGAGTGAAGTACAAGGCCAAGATCAAGGGTGCCCTTGAGATAGCGGAGAATGCGTTTGATTAGTTGATAGTGAGAGTCGCGAGGATCATGCATGTGCAAGCAGATTTGTTGAACAGCATAGGAAAGCTCGGGACGAGTGAGAGTAATGTATTGGAGAGCCCCAGCAATGCTACGATAATGAAAGGGGTCAGGATAGGGATTACCACTCGAGGATGCGAGTTTGGGTTTGGTGTCAATGGGAGTGGCGGATGGTTGGCAGTCCCGCATTCCTGCACGAGAAAGAATTTCGAGTATGTACTGGCGTTGAGAAAGATGCAATGTGGTGGGAGTGCGAGTTACAGAAATGCCAAGAAAATGATGAATAGGACCGAGATCCTTCATAGCGAAGGCGGAAGCTAGTGTGTGAACAATGTTCTGAAGTAGAGTTGGAGAGGATGCGGTGAGGATAATGTCATCGACATATAGAAGAAGATAGGCTGTGTGTTCCCCTCGATGAAGGGTGAAGAGAGAGGCATCCGATTTTGACGCAATGAAACCGATGGTGCGGGCATGAGCGGCGAACCGCTGAAACCAGGCACGCGGGGCTTGCTTAAGCCCATAGAGAGATTTTTGGAGACGACATACGTGGGAGGGATAGCGAGGATCGATGAAACCAGAAGGTTGTTGACTATAGACTTCTTCCGTGAGATCCCCATGGAGAAAGGCGTTTTTGACGTCGAGTTGGTGAATAGGCCAGTTTTGGGAGAGAGCAAGGGATAGAACGACGCGGATTCTAGCTGGTTTAACTACGGGGCTGAAGGTTTCATCAAAGTCAATGCCTGGTTGCTGGGTGAACCCGCGAACGACCCAACGAGCTTTATGACGGGAAAGAGTGCCATCCGCATTGTGTTTGTGACGAAAAATCCATTTACCGGAAACAATGTTAGCACCTGGTGGAGGAGGAACGAGAGTCCAGGTGTGATTGTGCATGAGAGCATCGTACTCCTCTTGCATGGCTTGACGCCAGGCAGGATCACGAAGCGCAACTAGGTAGTTGTGAGGAATCGGAGAGGAAACGACGGCGGACAGATTCAGTTTGTCAATGGGAGGTGGGAGGCGACCAGTGGTGCTACATGTGCGATGTGGAGGGGCTGGTGGGGGGTGAGGTGGTGCAGGCCTGTTGGGGCGACGAGTGTAGACGAGAGTCGTTGGCGGTGCCACGGCTGGAGGAGTGGGTGGTCGAGGAGACGCAGAAGATGGCGACACCGCGGCAGAAGAGACGGGCGCGTGATCGGCCGCGGCAGGAGATGAAGGGGGTGGTGCTGCCGCGGCAGGGAAAGGAGGCGCGGGTGTTGCCGCGGCAGGTGGCTTTGGTGCTGTCGCGGCAGAGGAAGTCTGCTGGGGGGCTGTCGCGGCAGGAGGTAGAGTGGTTGGTTGGAGGAGCTGGTCGAGGCAGTGGTGCAGGGGATCAACGGATGGAGAAGTGTTGGTGTGTTGGCTATGGGTAGGGTAGGGAAAGGTTTGTTCATCGAAGGTGACATGACGGGAGATTATGATTTTGCGGGTTTGTAGATCAAGACAGCGATAACCGCGATGTTGAGAGGGATAGCCGAGAAACACACATTTGGTGGCACGTGGAGAGAGTTTGTTTTTGGATGTAGAGAAGGTGTTGACATAACAGAGACAGCCAAAGACACGTAGGTCCTGGTAGCGAGGTAGGTGGCCGAACAGAGAATAGTAGGGTGTTGTGTTTGGATTAGTTGAGGTTGGGCGAATGTTAATAAGATAGGTGGCGGTGTGAAGGGCCTCGGCCCAGAGTGTAGGTGGCATTGATGCTTGGAAAAGAAGTGTGCGAATGACGTCATTAGTGGTGCGGATGGCTCGTTCGGCCTTGCCGTTTTGCTGGGAAGTGTAGGGGCAGGAGAATCGGTGGAGAATGCCATTTGTTTTACAGAAGTTTGTGAAATTAGAGTTGTCAAACTCTTTGCCATTGTCGCATTGTATAGAGAGAATAGGGAGCTGAAATTGGGTTTTAGCAAGAGCATGAAAAGCGACAAGTAGGGAATACACTTCAGATTTTTTGCGTAGAGGAAAACTCCAGAAATATTGAGTGAAATCATCGACTATGATAAGATAATAGCAAAAACCAGAAGTGCTGGGTACAGGTGATGTCCACAAATCACAATGCAATCGCTCAAACGGACGAAAAGTTCTAGAACTCGAGGGATAAAAAGGTTTCCTAACATTCTTTCCTAGCTGACAAGCATGACACAGGGACGGCCCTGATTTATTGTGGCAGGTGTGTGGAGCGAGGCGAGACATGGTGGTGGATCCGGGATGGCCGAGGCGACGGTGCCAGAGATCTGGGTGCTGTTGGAGGACGAAGGCGGCGTGGTGGAGAGCTTGGCACATGGAGTACAGCGGACCAGGACTATTGCATCGAAGAATCACGGTCCCGGTGAGAAGATCCTTCACAGAAAAACCATAAGGGTCAAATTGAATGGAACAATAATTATCGATAGTGAATTGCCGAACGGAAATCAGATTTTTGATAATATTAGGAACGACAAGAATATTATTGAGATACAGAGGTTTGGAGGAAGAGTGGATGGTTTTGCAACCAGTGTGTGTGATAGGAATAGAAGAACCGTTGCCGACGGTGACAAATTGAGAGTTGGAGGGTTTTAGAGAGGATAGGTTACCGGGATCAGATGCCATGTGGGAGGATGCGCCAGAGTCCATGTACCAGTCACCTCCTGAAAGTTGCATGTTGTTCAAGGCGTTGACGAGGGCCGGGTCCAGCGCCGGCTGCTGGTACGGCGTCGGTGTCGGTGGAGCGGTGGTGGCCTGGCCATATGCGGTGTAGGCCTAAGGAGGAGCATAGCCGGGTCGGGGGCCGAGGACGCCAGAAGTCGGTGCTGCCCAGGGCCGAGGCGCCCACGGTGTGGTCGGCTGCCAGGGAGCCATCTGCTGCTGCTGAAGGTGAGCACGGGTGGGGGCACCCGTCCACGGGTTGAACTGCCAGGGGGAGTCGCTGCGGTTGCATCCACGGCCGCCACGGCCGCCACGACCGCGGCCACCGCGATAGAAGGTGTTGGCGGCGATCTGGCCGGTGCCGCGGCCGGCGTCCCCGGAGCCCGTGACGCCCCCGGGCGACGATGGTGGTGGTGGGGGGGGCGTGGTCCTCCAGGTGGCGGCTGCACGCTTTGGCCGCAGGCCCAGAGTGCCGTGCCGGCGGCGTTCTTCACGTCAACCTTCTTTTGCATCTCGTCGAGGATGAGGGCGGAGCGCGTCTGCAGGAACGTGGGGAAGGGCACCTGAAACGGAAGAAAAGAGCGGAGGTGTGCAAAGCCCTCGTTAACACCGCGAAGAAGCGTGAGAACAAGGGTCTCGTCGGAGATGGGCTGGTCCACGTCGCCGAGGGAGTCGGCGAGGGCCTTCAACTTGGCGCAGTAGTCGTTGATGGAGAGGTCCCCCTGGGGGGTGTTGCGGAACTCGGCCTCAAGCTGAATTGCACGGTGCTTCTTGTTGTCGCGGAAGAGGTTCTCAATGGCGTCCCAAATGACGCGCGCCGTGGCGCCGGGGCGCATGACGATGCCGAGGAGGTCGACGGAGACGGAGCCGTAGATCCAGGAGAGGACGGTGTAGTCATCGTGGCCCCAATAGGTATTCGGGCCGGTCTCGGAAGGAGTGGTCTCGCCGATGACATGAGCGGTGAGGCCGTAGCAGCCGAGGGCGACGAGAAAAAGCTCGCGCCAGCTGGTGTAGTTGCCGTCGTCGAGGCTGAGGGTGATCGGGACGTGGAGTTTGATCGAGGTGGCATATGTGTTGGGGTTGAGGCTGGTGTTGGGATTGGCGGTGTTCGGAGTGTCGCTCTGATACCATAAAGGATTGATGCACCAACCATCTTAACCAAAAGTCCGAACTGATGGAAAGATGCTATGCATTATATTTATATTTAACACTCCCCCTCACGTGTAGGCTATTTTAGTCCTTAGCGTGGGTTCGGTGCCGGCCGCAGGATCTTTTTTTCATTTGTTTTTAATTCCGCGTGAGCGGGGTCTCGAACTCGAGACCTCTTGGCTCTGATACCATGAAATAATATGGTCACGGGTGACTCGATGGCCCTCCTCGTGCCTGATCTCGATATATATATACAGAGTACAACTTGTGTTACAAGTTAAGGGATAAACCCTAGCCGCCAGCGGCTGGCCCAATGGACCTAGCCGATCTGTCTAACAGTTCCGCTGCTGGTGCATGTGGTCTGGATGCAAACCTTTGACATACTTCACACTTTCGAACTATATCTTTTGCGTCTTCGATGGCTGTTAGCCAATAGAATCCCGCTCGAAAAGCTTTTGCCGCTATTGCTCTGCTGCTGGCGTGATGGCCACATACTCCGCCGTTTATGTCTTTCAATATTGCTTGCCCTTCCTGGGGTGTGACACAACGCTGTAAAACGCCGGTAATACTTCTCTTGTATAGTTTTCCTTCCAACACGACAAATGCTTTTGCTCTTCGAGTTATCCTCTTAGCCTCCACTGCATCTTCTGGGAGCTTTTTATTTATCATGTACGCAAGATATGGCTGCATCCATGTTTCTTCTATCATCATGACCTCCTCTGGTTCTGTCGTAGCCCCCGAGCCTGCCGTGGTAGTCGAACTTTTAGCACTTTTTATTGATCTTTCCGCTATTTCTTCCCAAAATACTCCAGACGGCACAGGTAAGCATTGTGATCCGATATTTGCTAAAGTGTCGGCTTCTTCATTGCTATTCCTGCTGATGTGCGAGACTTCGCATCCATCGAACGTTCCTTCTAGATAATGGTACAAATTCTTGTAGGCTATCATGTTGTCGTTGATTGCATCACACCTGTTCATGACTTGCTGAACAACAAGGTTAGAATCTCCAAATATTTTTAGGCGAGTTGCTCCACAAGCTTTAGCCATCTTCATTCCGTGCAACAGAGCCTCGTACTCCGCTTCATTGTTAGAAGCATGTGGGAAGCTCATCCTTAGGACATATTTTAATTTGTCGCCATGAGGCGATATCAATACTACTCCTGCGCCTGCGCCTTGGACTCGCTTAGAACCGTCGAAGTACATTGTCCAAGTACTCGATAAATCTGGTGGTCCCGTGCTTTGCAACTCGAGCCACTCTGCTGTAAAATCTGGCAAGATCTGCGACTTGATCGCCTTCCTTTTTTCGTATGTGATGTCCATGGGGGATAACTCGATTCCCCACAAAGAGACACAGCCCGTTGCTAAAGGGTTGTTCAATATGTTCGATAGTGGTGCTTCATTGACCACTATAATTGGGTGCACAGTAAAATACAGTCGTAACTTACGTGCAGTTGTGAAGACACTGTATGCTAACTTCTGATAATACGGGTACCTTTGTTTGGTTGGAGATAGCACTTCACTGATGAAATATACCGGTCTCTGGACGCTATGAGCTTTGCCTTCTTCACTTCTTTCGACTACTAGAACTGTACTTACCACCTGATGGGTTGCGGCGATGTACAGCAGCAGTGGTTCTTTTTCTTTAGGTGCGACCAACACTGGCGGCATGGAAAGCACTTTTTTCAATTGCGCAAACGCTGCGTCTGCTTCTTCTGTCCACTCAAATTTGTCGTCTGACTTTTTCATGAGTGCATAAAAAGGAAGTGCCTTCTCCCCTAGCCGAGCAACGAAACGACTTAATGCCGCGACGCGTCCTGCTAATTTCTGTACGTCGTGGAGTTTCGTGGGTTTCCCCATTGTTAGAATTGCTTGAATCTTCTCTGGATTTGCCTCTATTCCTCGTGCTGATACCAAGAACCCCAAAAGTTGCCCTGCTGAAACTCCGAAGGAACACTTTGTCGGGTTCAACTTAAGCTTGAACTTGTTCAGGTTGTCGAAGGTTTCTACCAAGTCGCTGATTAAAGATTTCTCCTCTCTTGTGGTGATGACTACATCATCAATGTAGACTTGTATGTTGCGCCCTATTTGGCTCCCGAGGCAGCTTTGCATCATCCTTTGATAAGTTGCTCCTGCATTTTTTAGGCCGAATGGCATCACTTGGTAGCAAAACACCCCATACGGTGTGATGAAGGCCGTTTTTTCCTCGTCCTCTTTCTTCAGCTTGATCTGGTTATAGCCAGAATATGCATCCAAAAAGGAAAGCCTTGCGCAGCCCGCTGTTGAATCGATTATTTGATCGATGCGGGGTAATGGGAAGGGATCCTTTGGACAATGCTTATTGAGAGATGTGTAGTCGACACATACTCTTTGTACGTCTGTGTTCTTCTTGGGTACTATTACTGGGTTCGACACCCAACTCGAAGTTTTGATTTGTCTGATAAATCCAGCATTTTCTAATCTGTGCAATTCTGACGCTATTGCCTTCCTCTTGGGTTCATCGAATCGTCGCAGTGGTTGCTTGACTGGTTTCGCCTTGGGATCTACATTTAGTGCGTGCTCGACGAGTTCCCTGGGAACCCCTGGCATGTCCGATGGACACCAGGCGAAGATTTCCCAGCGCTCACGGAGGAACTCGACGAGCGCGCCTTCTTATGCGGGATCCAAGTTCACCGCAATTGATGTCGTCTTGTTTGGATCCGTAGGGTGGACCTGAATTTTCTTTGAATCCTGCGTTGTGTCGAAAGCCTTATCTGGCAGGGATCGTCCAACGTCGGGTAGCACATTATGATCTGTTTCTCCTTTTAACCTCTCGTATTCTGCTATCATGCCAAAGGTTTGCGCCATCTTGTTGAATTCTCTGTCGCATGTGTTGGCTACTTCAAAGCTCCCTTGTACTGTGATTGTTCCTTTGGGCCCTGAAATTTGTAACGTGAGATACGCGTAGTGCGGTACTGCCATGAATTTTGCAAATGCTGGGCGCCCCAGGATTGCATGATATTGTGACGGCCAATCCATAACTTCGAACTCCAGTTTCTCTCTTCTATAGTTTTCGCTGCTACCAAAGCAGACATCGAGTTCTATTCTTCCCAAAGGGTAGTTTGCTGCTCCTGGTACTATCCCGTGGAAAGAGCAATCTGTTGGCTTCAGACTCATCGGTGAGATGCACATAGCCTTCAGTGTTCTAGCATATATTAAGTTTATGCCGCTCCCTGCATCCATGAACACTCTTCCGATGTCGTACCCTCCTATTTGTGCTTTTAGAACCATAGGCGAGTGGCCCGGCCTAGGAACTTTCCGTGGGTGGTCTGCTCTACTGAACTTGACTGGTTGCTCTGACCATCGTAGGTACTCTGTAGTAGCTGGTGGTGATGATATTGCTAGGTTCACTTGCCTGGATATGCTCTTTCGCTCTTTTTTCGACTTGGGCACCGGTTGAATCATGGCTGATATGTATACCTTTGACTCTAGATGCTTTGATAATCTTTGAGTTTGGTATCCTTGACTTCTGCGTTTTTCTCCTTGCCTTCCTTCTTGGCTCGAGCCCATGGCACCTTGCAACCTTAGGAATGTTCTGCAATCCTTCATCTGGTGATTTGAGACCCTTTTCCCGTCGAGGTACGCGTAGTGGATTCGACAAGGTCCGTATAGCATATCCTCAGCCGAAGGACCAGAGTATCTTGATTTTTCTGTTCCTTTTGCCTGGAACCTCCTACTTTCGTACCCTTCCTCTTCTTCTAGTATATAACCTGCGGCTACCTGGTTTCGCCTTCCTTGGTTACCCCCGCTGCGGTATCGTCTCCTCTGTCGACTTCTGGCGAACGTCCTCTTTTATTGTTATACGCGTCCTCTCCATCAGCGAATTTGTTGGCTTGTTCCATTAGCTTAGTTACTGTCGTAGGTCTTGTTCTTCCTATTTCTTCCACAAGATCTGAGCGACGAAGTCCTTCCAAAAAGGCGTCTATTGCTCGTTCATCGGAGACGTCCTCTGCTGAGTTTTTGATTATACTCCAGCATTGTATATAAGATCGTAGCGTTTCGCCTTTCTTCTGCACACATGCTTTAACTTCTTCCAGTGATGCTGGGCGCTTGTAGGTGGAACGAAAATTTCTTGCGAATTGACTTTCCAGTTCCCCCCAGCTTCCAATGGATTCGTCGGGTAGGGTGTTCAACCAGGACCGGGCGGCGCCGGTGAGGTGCAGCTGCAAACTTTGCATTGCAGTCGCCTTTGTTCCTCATAATATCTGTACTGCCTGTAGATAATCTGATAGCCATAAGGTGGGTTCCTGCGACCCATCGTACTTGTTCTGATCGTGGGGTAGTTTAAATCCTTTGGGTACTCGCGTTTTGCGAACCCTGCGGGTAAAGCATAACGCACCCATATCTTTATCATCGTCTTCGTAATTTTCTTCCCTCCAAGCATGCCGCGATTTATCTAGTCGAGCTTGTGCTATTATACTTCTTGCATCCTCCTTCCTTTTCTGTCGCTTTTTCTCTTCTGATGATTCACTATAGTCATCGTTTGAGTACTTGTACCTGAACTTCTCCTTGCCGCTTCCCTTGTAGCTTGTCGACTTCATCTCTGGGGCTTGCTCCCTGATTTTACCTTCTACTATTCCTAGGCTTCGTATCGCGGCTCGGTGCATACTTTCTCGCGGGTCCCCATGTTCTGGTCTTGTAGCTAGCAAATACGCTTGTGCTGCTGCCAATGCTGCCTCTGGCGTTTTTTGTATCAGGTCATCTTCCTCCTCTTCTAGCTGCGGGGTGGGGCTCCTCGAGTACCCTTCTTCTCTGCCGCATGCTGTCACCCCCCTGTTGTGTTTTGGATCTCTACGCCTTTCTCTGCTATATTCTGAATATTCGCTGTAGTCTTCCCAGTATTCTTCCCTTGACGTACTGTTATTATCTTGAAACATTATGTCTCTTTCCTCCCTTAGTTTCTTCTTGTGTTGGTATAGTGCATACTGATATCCCATTAGAACTTCTCTTCTCGATCCCTCGGGTACTTCTGTACCATGATTAATGGCTGACGTAATCATTCTCCATTCACCAGCCGAGACGTGGACTTTCTCTTTTTCCTTTTTGTTGTGATTTTTCACTTTGTCGACTTGCCTGTCGACCTTTTTGCTTCCTTCGCTTTGTACGAGGGGTTAACTCGACAAATGTCCTAGATGAAGGACTTAGGATCGGAGAGACAGGGCGTCGGATGAACTCGAAGGTAAAGTTAGTCGAAATATGTGTATATCGAAAGTAAACTTGGGTGTTCAACCTGGCTTGCTTTCAATCTGCCCTACACCGTCCCCTCCCGACCCCTATATATAGGTGGCCAGGTCTCGAGGATCGGGTAGGGTCCAATACAGATTATAAATATCGACATACGGTAATAACTCGTATTCGACTATCATTACAATTGGGCTTATCCAAACGGGCCTCAGGGGTACTCAACTAACGGGCTCTATTAACTATACCCTTGTCAGCTGTTGTTTCCATCTTCTGCTTCAGTGATAATGACGCATAACTGATGTACTTTGGAGACGCCGCTGCTTCCTCCGGCGAAGTCCTTTGCGTTGTTGTGTGTCTGACACGCTTTTTCTTCTGAGTCGAGATTTTCCTCAATTTTGTCGCCTTCTGCGATTGATCCTTTTCCTAAGCTGACCTGCGAGTTCACCTCATTGGAAGAGCCTTCTGATGACTCCAATGTTTCCTCTGTTTCGGGCTTTCTTGTCGATGGATCTGGTTTCGTCGAGTCCGAGAGGCGGGACGAACCCGACGGCCCGATGAGGATGCTCAAACTTCCGATGGTTAGCTCCACCTCTTGACTTCCGTCGACTTCTGGACTGCTGTTGGCTAAAAGCGAAAAAGCCGTCGAATTCATGACTCCAACGCCCAAAGTCCCCACGGTGGGCGCCAATTGACGAGGGTTAACTCGACAAATGTCCTAGATGAAGGACTTAGGATCGGGGAGATAGGGCGTTGGATGAACTCGAAGGTAAAGTTGGTCGAAATAGGTGTGTATCGAAAGTAAACTTGGGTGTTCAACCTGGCTTGCTTTCAATCTGCCCTACACCGTCCCCTCTTGACCCCTATATATAGGTGGCCAGGTCTCGAGGATCGGGTTGGGTCCGATACAGATTACAAATATCGACATACGGTAATAACTCGTATTCGACTATCATTACAATTGGGCTTATCCAAACGGGCCTCAGGGGTACTCAACTAACGGGCTCTATTAACTATACCCTTGTCAGTCGCCGATAATGGCGGGCCGCCGGCCTTGGGTGTCCTCTCTGCAATCCCTGTCGCGAGCGGTGAAAAAGGTGAAAAGAAAGATGGAAAGGGGCCGCCGCGGTGGGGTGCTTCTCCGTCACTGGCAAGGCGCCGGCCACCGGTGCCTCTTCTTCGCTCGCCGCTGCCGTGCTGGATAGACACAGGAGAAAGAAAGAAAAGAAAAGAAAGAGAGGTGGGGAAAGCTCCGCCACGCCGTCATGGGGGTGCTGCTATCGCCGGCGACGCGCCGGCCGCGGGGGCTCGTCCTCCTCTAGTCGCCGCCAGCAACAAAGACGAGACAGAGAAAGGGAGAAATGGGCGCTAGGGTTTCCAGGGAGGTCAGTCGAGTCGTTTTGATCCCACCGATCGGAGCGCACAGCCATCGGATCGTCATAAGACGTTCAAAAGAAAGCGGCGACTGCTAGCACGGGCCGGTGGGCCGCGTCCAACTGAGCCGCAGAGAGAGCGGCAGCAAGTGTTTACCGCACAGGGCGGTACGCGCGCTGGCGGGCTATGGGCCATCAGATGTGACATAATTAATTCCGTTCGAATTGTTTTTACAGAATAAGGTTTTAATTGATTTTTGTTTAGTTTTTTTAGCAAATTTCACATAGTTTTTTCTATTCAAATTATTCCAACAAAAACTTGTTTAGAGAATTCAAAAGTGACAGAAATAAATCTGAAAAGTTTAAAGTTAATGAATTTTATTTTTCTGCTGCAAATAGTTAAAAGTAATTGCTTAAAAGCAATAAAGTGATATTTAAAATTTTGAAAGATGTGATAAAGTGTTTTTTAAAGGTGATTATGATTCTATTATTATATGACCAACATTGTTAATAGCATGATCATGATTTGTTTATTATGTGATAAAAGCTGCACTTATCTCTATTTTTGCCCAATGGTGATATAGTTTTAATTGCACAAACAGTTGTATGTTTTGATTTATACCAACGTTGGATTAATGCATGCAATTGTTTTTTGTTATCTCACATCTTTGTGATTTCAGGAGGTTACAATTTGATGAGTCGCCTAAAAGATGTTCCAACGCTTAGGGGTGACAATTACACTGAGTGGAGGAAGAAAGTGGATCTGGCTTTTGTCTGCGCTGAAGTTGACTGGGTTGTGGATACTCCACAGCCAGTCAAGACGATAGAGCCAGTCAGAGATGCAAAAGATAATGATGATGCTTGGGACAAAAAGAAAAGGACCATGCTCTAGTGGAGATGGCGTATGTTCTAGAGAACCAAAAGTGGGTCAATGCAAATAAAAAGTGCATGGCCTTTATAAAGAACACGATTGAGAATGCCATTACGGGCTTAATCAAAGATTGCACTTCCATTGGGGAGTTCCTGGAAAAGATAAAGAGCCAGTTCACTGGCTCTTCAAAGGTGTATGCTACCCAGTTGCTCAAACAGCTGGTCACAAAAATGTACACAGGAGGTGCACATGGCATCAGGGAGCACATCCTGAGTATGAGCAACATGGCTGAAAAACTAAAGCCCATGGATGTTGATGTGGAGCCCAAGCCTGCTCTGTTCACCTTGTCATGGCTTCATTGCCTAAAGAGTTTGATAACTTTGTTATCAACTACAATATGTCACCTGATAAATGGGACATAGAAAAGATGATTGCCATGTGTGTGCAAGAAGAGGATAGGCTTAAAGCCTCAAATGGTGGTTCCATAAACTATGTCAAGGACAATAGAAAAATGAACTACCATAACAGCAACCAAGGTTCCCCTTCCAAGCCATATGGCAAAGGTCCCCAACAGTATCATCAGCCCACTCTCCCAGTGGATAAAGACCAGTGTCTCCATGCAAGAAGACTAGGCATTTCAAGAAAGATTGCCCAGATTGGCTCAAGTCAATAATGGCAAAGAAAGGGATTCCATTCGATAAGGACTATGCAAAGAAGTGAAAGACGCATTGAAGTTCAAGCAGACGTTGAAGCTGTTGGCGACATCTCCTTGGAGTTCAAGCAGACGTTGAAGCTGTTGGCGACATCTCCTTGGAGTTAGCTGATGGCTTTACGATTCTGCTTAGAGATGTCTTATTTGTTCCTTCGCTTCACAGAAACTTAATAAGTATATCACGTTTGGATAAAGACAGTCATGAGTGTTATTTTGCACATAGCAAATGTGCCATATGGTTTAAATATGCTTGTGTGGGTATTGCTTTACTTCACAATGAGATTTATTTGTTATCCTTATGTGAAAAAGTGCATTCTGTGTGTAATGTGAATGAGCAAATTTCCTTCTCGAACAAAGAACAAAAGAAAAGAAAAAGAACTCATGACTCATCCAAGTTATGGCACTGTCGATTAGGACATATTTCGAGGGGACGAATAGAAAACCTCATTAAAAATGATATTCTTCCTCCATTAGAGTTCTCAGATATAGAAAAATGCATAGATTGCATAAAAGGAAAGTATGTAAAGAAAATTAAAAAGGGTGCAAACCGAAGCACAACGACACTAGAAATCATTCACACTGATATTTGTGGACCGTTTTCTGTGGAAAGTGTGGATGGCTATGACTCGTTCATAACATTCACAGATGATTACTCCCGATATGGTTATATTTATCCAATTAAAGAAAGAACTAAAGCATTGGATAAATTTAAGATATTCAAAGCAGAAGTTGAAAATCAGCATGATAAAAGAATTAAAATAGTCCAGTCCGACCGTGGGCGGGGGGGGGGGGGGGGGGGGTGGTACTACGGTCGGCACACTCCATATGGTCAAGTACCTGGACCTTTTGCAAGATTCTTACAGGAAAATGGAATAGTCGGCCAGTATTCTATGCCGGGCGAACCTCAGCAAAATGGAGTAGCTGAAAGGTGCAATCATACTCTTATGGATATGGTGCGCAGTATGATGAGTTATTCCACCCTTCCATTGGGATTATGGATGGAGGCGCTTAAAACTGCCATTCACATTCTCAACAGAGTACCAAGCAAGTCGGTGTCCAAAACACCGTACGAGTTGTGGATATGGAGAGTTCCCTCTCAGCGCCACTTGAGGGTCTGGGGGAGCCCAGCTAAGGCAAAAGTATTTAATCTCAATATTGCAAAGTTAGACCTCAAAATATTAAGTTGCTACTTCATTGACTATCCTGGTAGATCAAAAGGTTATTGTTTCTACTGTCTAGACAGATACACAAAGTTTGTAGAAACGAGGCATGCAGTCTTCTTGGAGGACGAATTGATGAGGGGGAGCATGGTAGCTCGGAAAATTGATCTTGAGTAGAAGAGGGTGCATGCACCTAATCCGATGATTCAGGAGCCATTTTTCTCGCTACCTGTTATACCTGCACCGACAATCCCTGAGGTTGCGGTGCAAGCACCTATTTTAACTCCACCCGTGACAACAAGGTGTGAAGATTCGGAACCTGTCCGTCAGGAGCCGACTGAACCCTTTGTTGATCATGAAAGGGAGCTACAGCAGCCACCTTTAATAGATGTACCGGAAGTTGAGGTACATAATGAGCCAGAGAATGAGGCCCTTAGAAGGTCCAAAAGAGTTAAGAAATCAGCTATTTCTACTGATTATAATGTTTATAATACAGGAACAGTTCATATGGAAGGTGATCCCACTTTATATGAAGAAGCCATGGGAAGCCCTAACTCATCAAAGTGGCTGGAGGCCATGGAAGATAAATGAGATCAATGAGTTTCAATGATGTTTGGGACTTAGAAGAAATTACTAAAGGAGCCAACACAGTAGGCTGTAAATGGGTCTATAAAACAAAGTATGACTCTAATGGAAATATAGAAAAGTATAAAATGCGACTAGTGGAAAAAGGATTTACACAAAGAGAAGGAGTAGATTACAATGAGACATTTTCTCCAGTCTTATGTAAGGATTCCTTCAGAATAACAATGGCACTAGTTGCGCATTTTGATTAGAGTTACGATGGTACAAGTTCATGCACGTTTTAAGGGGTCTAGTTAGATTGTTCAGTCAGCAGTTAACAGTTACTTATGTGGCAAATAATATTCAACGCTCGGCAGTAAGTTCAGAGGGGAAGGCCAGATTAGTTGGAAGAAAGAGGCACATCTGACGATGATCCTTGATCAGGCCAACCTGACGAGCGAGTAACTTGCTTCTATTTTTGCACGAAAGCAGCACTATTTTCATTATGCAGTTACAGATGTATGTTACGAAGAAAACATGTACAGATACAGATACAGTTACTGCCTTCCCGAAGTGAAAAATAACTGTTTGTGTCTTCTTCCCGAACTCGACCTGTTTCCCCCGTGCGTACCTTTTCCCCTCGCTCGCAGTGAGCAACCATGTAAGATGGGGAGCCAGGTCTGCGGCTGCTCGGTTCAGAGAAGAGGAGAAATCAGGGGAGGAGGGATTGGAGTAGATGAGAACAGTTCTGAGGACGATAACACAGCTTTTTCAGAGGATTGATTACTGGCCACGAGTACGAAAGGTGCAGAGCTTTATCCCTCCATGGCGCACGCATGCATGCCGGAAGTTATAAGCTAGCAAAGAAAAAACATCGACTGAAGAATGAACTGACCTAAACTTTGACACAGAATTCATGGGTGTGCCGGCGTGACGAGCTCGCGGCGGCCGGCCAGGCGATCGAGTCGATGACGAAGTGACCGCTCGCTAACCAACCTCGCCAGTTCTGCTCCTCGCCTCGCCTCCCCAAGTTCCAAGTGCTCAAGTCGCAAGTCGCGCTAACCGCCCGCGGCTTTGTGGCAATGAGCTTGTATTTATAGAGCTTCTAGGGGTTGGGGGTTTGTGCTGGTTTAGTTTTTGAGGGAGTGAAGAGACGGGCAAAAACAATTAGAGGTACTTGGGGACACCAAACGTCTCTCTGGTAACACGTTCTAATTAATTATATGAACGTCAGTGATGCATGCTTCTTGGTAGTCCAGCCAAATAATTAATTTAGTTATGTGATGGTGCTTTGGTAATCGATCAAATTAGTTACGAGTAGCTCTGTTTACCAGTGAATACTTAATTGTAAATGGGTAAATCTCCTCTACTTTCTAATTAACTCTTACACCATTTCAGCCAAGAGAAGAAATAGCAATGGCGCCAAATGTATATCATGATTCCGCAAAAAAATCACTTTTAGTTTAGTTTGTGACTATTAGTTCAAATTTAAGTCCAAAATTTCTATGGGATCTTGGCAGAACCCTGGTTGGCAGAACCCTGGTTGCATCTCGACCTCCGTACGACTGAAACCAATATCCCTATCAGGATCTCAGAAAAAGTACATGGAGACCAAAACATGCCACCGAAGACCCCTAGACGAGAGCGATCGAGAGGGAAATCGGGGCTCCATGATGACGCCCCCAATGCGGATAACGACGCATCGTGCTGCCACAGTCGAGACCACATGGTCAGAGGTTTTCGCGCGGAAAAAACCTTGGCCCACACGCACTACATTATGGACTGCCCGCCGTCCGTGAACTCGGCCTCGAGATTTTCACGATCTGGAGGCTAGCTGCCATTCTGGAAACTGTTAGTAATTAATTCTCTGCGGAATTAATCGATCGGAAAGTATAACCCCACTACGCTAAATTAATCGATCGGAAAGTATATCCCCACTGTACGCTAATATATAGATGCACTAATAACTCGTCGATCAGCTGCTAGGTAGCTAGTAGCTAGCTAGCTTCGTTGACTTGATCACGACATCATGTGCTCTGCATATGTGCACGGTTTTCCCGGGCAAGGAGGCTCTAGCACGTACTAGTGTCAATATGACTAGTAAAGCAAATAATGCTTGCATGGGGAGTCGATATGATCGTGTGGAAACAATACGTGATGCATGCATGGATGGATGGAGAAGCAGCTCATGATCGTACTACGTAGTATTACGATACAGGTACGTGTAGTTATCTCAATATTAATATTGGCTAAACTTTGCATGTTCCCAGGTGAGTTTCGGTTTCCATGTCGTGCACCGGCTTTGCCTCGACGTTGCATTGGTTATTTTGCATCATAGGGTTTTCGTATGAGTGGCTATATATGCATGCGGGGGAGCGGAGCTTGATATGTATATACGGCGAAGGATCCTTTTTTTTTTCTTTTTGGATGTATCAGGAGTGGATAGCCGTCAACTCGAGGTTGTTGTATTCGCGTATGTTCAAATGTGTTATTCCCCCCGACTACTAATACTCCTACCTGTATTCCCATGAATGTATCGATGACCAGGGTGCACCGGGGTGTCACAGGCATCAAAATACAATTTTTTAGGGGTGGTACATATGGTAAAAATTTGCTAATATACAAAGAAAACAAAATTTACCCGGGGTCCCGTGTTGCACTTGGATCCGCTCCTGAGTATTAGTGGTCGGAGAGTGTACTTTATCTACCTGATGTGGTATTTTATTTATTTGGAAATCAGCCTTGGCATTGTGGCTCAAATTAAAATTATGGGAGAACCTCCATTGGTATTTACAGGTTTATGGTTTGGTATCTATCTTGGGCTGCCTTCAGAAAAGTACAAGATTGCATCATGGAAGAAGAAATAATTTGAAGACCTCGAAGATTTGCTAGTTTCTTTTAGACTTTATTTTGTAATCGTCAAAGACAGCTCGTGTAACTCTACCATGTACTATTTGTTGCTATAAATATATGTGGTATTGATTTTCAAAAATAAAATAAAATATAGTAGTACTCCTACTAGTAGGTCCGTTGGTTATTGAAGCCCAGCCCTTCTAATTCAGCCTAGCTAGGTAGGCAGTCATGAGAGGGAATATAAACGGAGCGGACTCGTGGCTCGATTTCGTCCCGTCGACGCGTACCTAACGTGTGCGTTTATTTTATTTTACTTGTACTTTTGATAAGATGAGATGAGAAGAGAAGAAATCACGTGGCAGACGTACTGCGGTATTTAATTTCTTCCCGAACGGAAAAATTTGGAGTACACGTGACTATTTGAAAACACATCACGTAAGTGTGGGAGCTTTGTGTGCTAGCAGACAACACCTATCGATGGCGAGCGAGCGAATTCCCGTTCCTTTTTTTTTTCGGTGAATCCATCGATGGATCGGCACGACGTACGCACGTGTGTTCGGTCCATGGGGCGCGTACGACGCGGGCCGACGGGGTTCGATCGCGCGCACGCAAGCAGGTGTGTGCATGGATTTGCACAGCGGGAACAAGCTTAATTAGTTACTAGACGGGCCGGCGCGCTTCGCCGCGGCCGCATGTTGATCGTTTTTGCAACATGCATTACTTTGCGTCTTGCTAATGTATCTTAATCCTAAAAAAATCAATAAATATCCATATTGTGATTATCTAATCTTTTAACAACAGAGTTTTTGAAATAGAATTACACAGTATCTGAAAAATACCATATACGTAAAATAAAAGAAATCTTCCAGGTAATTTGCAATTGAGGGAGCTTTATCAACTGATTGTAGTAATATTCCATGTAGCCAATTTATCCAAGTGCTATGATATTCTGATTTGTCCTACACAAGGACAAAAGAAATCATACATCACTACTCTCTTTTAAATAAAGGACCAAAAAGTTAATGTTTATAAGTTGATGTTTGTTTTCAGCTAAACATATAGGATGATTAAATGCGGATAAGTATCTAGATTTTAGGACCAAATCAGTGGAAAATTAACCTATATAGAAATTGGAAGCTATTTACTGAATGACTCACCAGTTAGCAATCTTCATTTTAAAAAATATAATCAACTCAACATGATTTATTGGTGTTAGAAGGGAACTGACTGTGACAGCTGACTTTTCCGTCATTTATTATTATTATTTTTCATTTATCACTTCTCTGAATTTTTTTTGTTACTTCTCTACTGAGTAACTGAAAATTGAGATTCCATGTTTTATAGAGTACCTTATCTTTTAATACATCTTTTTTTAATACATACATCATCTGATAATCCAAATTATGTGCATCATGTACAGCTATTTTTAGGATGATTAAACATGACAACATATCCAAAAGGAATTTAAATTCAATATCCAACAAAGGTACCTACAGGAAGCAGCATTTCTCCCACTGCGTCCAAATATGGCAAGATTAGCTTGCCACCCACATTGGAGTCCCTAAATATTGACAGACCAGTATAAGATAGCATTGCATAGTTAGAAGGATACAGACATGCATGAATGGATTTAGCAAACGTACAGGCACATTGAGGATCCAAACTGTTGCTTTACCGACACAACCCAGTCAGCAAGGTAATTTTGCAAAAAAAATCTTTAAGCTTGCGGCAGTCTTAGGCGAAGTTGCACACAATGTACCAGAACTCAATGTTGGCCTGAACTGAGGTGCGGTACCAGCAGAAAAGAGAAGGAGGCCATTGCAGCAGTCCAAGAATGATGTCAGGCAGGAACTCAGGAAGTCAAAGAAGGGGTAGACCCCTTGTTCCCGAGACTTTGTAAAGGTGGAGGGCGGACATGCCCAACGCTTCCTGTTGATGCTCGTGTAGAAGAAGCCGGCCAGGGTTTGGGGGAGTCTGGCGTTGTGGCGGCAACAGCGCTGTCGAGCGAGGGAGGAGGACCACAAAACATATGGAAAGGGGCTTGTTAGCCAGTACAACTATTCTTACCAATGTGGCTCAAGTGATCATCTGCCTTACCGCATGACGAAATGATCAGATTACCTTCCATATCATGATTCACTTTTCATAACTGGACAAATCAGATAACCGTAAGCTGTAATTGACTTGGCGTAACTATGCAAATAAATCAGAACAGAGAATGGCACAGTAACATATATTCCAGGTAAAGCCTAGAGGAAACCATCACCACAGTACGAAAAATATAATTAGCTCAGATATCACCAAATCTCACCAGCATTAAGCCCCATAATGTTCAGTACCAATTGTGCAATGTAATACCATTGTAATCAGAACAAAGCTACCAAATGAAACACAGGTACAGTACGGTGCCAATAAAAAAACAGTGACCACGACATAAAGGCACATATCCGAAAAATATCTAATTTCTGCTATATCATTTGATTCACAAATGGAAAATGGCGATGGAAAATCTCCAGACTGCAACAAAGTATTTCTAAAACTGGTTCTACTTGTAGTCCTCTAGCCTCCCATGGTTGAAGTCTTGAAGAGTGGCAAGAAAAAATAGAAGACTTTTTTTGTTTGCAGTATCAATTAGAATTATACATGCCTTTTTCTAAATCCGTCTCCCTTCACCTCTGTGGAGGTGACAGTCTGGATGCCGCCGAAGCCGAAGTACAAAAGCATGCCTAAGATGAATTGTTTTTCTAATAGTCACCATAGTTCTAGGCTAGCACACAACTAACCTGATTCCTATAGTTCACAAAGAAGTGCATACAGATTTACAATAGAAGATACACTTTGAATTTAAGGTGTGTATAATTGATTCTAAGACAACAGCTGCAGAGATCAGAGAACTGAACCAAAAGACCAGAACACGGTAGTAGTAAATAGCGGATATTTGGCTATGCTTACAAACGGTATTGGCATATGTAAGCAACTAATTAAACACGTAAATATCCATCTACATACACTACGAACGTAAATCTGCAAGCGAATCGACACCGAACTCTGCACCAATTCAAGATTCGACACCTTCTTGCCCCTCCTTTTTGTCCTTACATCTTGGATTTGGAACTACTCTTACCATCACGTGAAGTTGCTGACCCTCAATCTACCCTTCCCAACCTGTAACAAGCAATCCAAACCGTACGTAATGGCTGGCATCAAGGAACATCACAGCTTCAGATTGAATCTTCCCGAGGCAAGGCACCACATTGCATCTCATCTCTAGAGAGCAAACAGAGTCGGGATTCACGGAGCACTGCCGCACAAAACATGAAAGAAAGCGAGTGGGGAGGGATCCAGGAGGAGGGGCGTTACCGGCCGCGGCGGACGATGACGACTTCTTGGAGGAGCGCCTCATGGTGGCCCGCCCTCTCGCCTTCTTCCCGAGCAGATTTGGAGGAGATTCTCCCTCTGGAAAGGAAAGTGAGAGACGCGAGGAGAGAGAGGTAGGATGTTCCCCTTCACCTGCGCTGTTGGATTCTTCGCCGCCGCCGAACGCTCCGCCGCCAGGGTGCGGAATAAGAGACCCGAGAGAGAATCTTGGCTACGCCGCTGCCGCCGCCCAGCGCGTGGTTTAATGGGGCAAGTGGAGAACCAGAACGACGATGAGCTGAGGGATGAGGAGGTTGACCGTCAAGAGCGAGAAGATAGGATCGCCGCAGTAATTCTTTAGTGTATCCATAGATTACCCGGCCAACTGCGTAGTGGGGCTGGGAAGGACGCGGCCCACTGGCGTCATAGGATTTGTGTCGCTCGCGGTAACAAAAGTCTCAGTAAACTTGATGCTTCTTATCCGAGATCTAACGACGGTAGACGCTCACGTCGGAAAGGACCTCAGCTCGCTGGGTCACGACCCAGCTTAAAGCTGTAGGTAATACGCGTGTGCATGGATGTTGCTGGCGTGCGTGCGCGACGAACACGACGGGCTCCTAGCTTGGTCACGGCGGTACACCACGCTGCCGCTGGCGTCTCCGATCCAGGACGTCGCTCCCCATTCTCGTCCTTTGAGCTGGCCACCACCTCCGCGGGTACGGGATTCCATCGAGGCCTGTTAGGTGCGTCGACGTCGGACGAGCTTGGGCGTGCTCGGCGCCCGAGCATGGACCATCGCCCTCCTACGGTAGCGACACGCTCGCGGCAGAAGGTTCATTTGTGTGTCAAGCTTCAGGTCGGTTGCAGGATTTTCGTACAAGAGAAGAGGTCGGCGGTGACTCGCGATCCGATTTGGTCTCAAAGACGGATTCTTTTCCACTCTATATATATTGCGTCTCTCCCTGGTAGATACATCCGTCTGTGTCAGTTCCGATCTGCCCCCATCTCGTTGTCTTCCCCGATCCGCCCGCCCGCCCGAGAGCAGCAGAGCCAGGCAGGTTTTGCAGATGGAGTCGGCAAGAATAGCAGGAGGACGTCTGGTCGATTGTCCTATAGAGGAATATATCGATGAAGATGGCGACCTTTCATACGTGGTGCTGCTCGCCAACGGGAATCCGATAGAGTACATGCTGGGCGGATCGATCGAAAAAGCAATTCCACATACGCATGTGGGTCTATGTCTTATCTAGGGACATCCATCCACGCTTTGAGATCTGTGTGCTGACTTCCAAACATTGCAGAAAACCCCTTCCAGTTCACTCATTTATAATCTATCAGTCCACCTATTTTGCACAAAACGACCTATATATTTCACTTTTATCACATAACGCACCTACTGATTCACCACTCCACCAAACACACTACTATGAAAATATAACTGTACTATGTAAGAATTAGCACTAAATTAATTAGATGAAGAAATTAGGAGAGATTAAGAAATTAACAGTACCTGAGTAGTACGGAGATTAAGAGTGTATGTTAGTTGGATATGTACCAATATTATCTACTCCGTATCTTACTATGGAAATCAATTGTTTGGTGTTGCTGCAAAGAGTCCATACTGTTAAAAAAGATTACAACGGGTTATGTTTAAAAAACCTTTTGATGTTCATTTGAATCATCTAAGTATCGGCAAAAATAACAATACTGGAAGTGCATCTATTCAGGGAAGGTCAAAACAATCCCCCATTTCAACACGCTGCAAATGTACATATACACACATAAATCATTGGAATCAATTTTATATTCCAAGTAGAAACAAATGTGTGAAACAGAGGTAAAGACAGAAAGATCTAACAGAGATAAGGGAGAAAAGCTCTAACAGAGATTAGAGAGAATGCTCAATTACAGTCTGCCAGGTCTAACAGAACAACAACATATGCAGTTAACTTCGTATAAAAAAAGAAATCAGCAAGATCACAGAAGATGCGTTGCTAGCTTGCCGCCTCATCTTTTTTTTTTTTTTTTTGAAATTTTACGAGGGTAAAAGCTTTGCCCCCCCCCCCCCCATTCATTAAATAAGAGAGGAGTTTACAAGTGGGAAAATAAAGATACAAATGCCGAAGCCTACTCTCCCGGTATTAAATCACCCAAACGCTTTGCCCCGGCTAAAACCCAAAGTCTAGCCTCACATTTTATGCCCTCAAGGATTACAAAGGTAGGCGAAAGCTTATTCCGAAAAACCCGGGCGTTTCTCTCCTTCCAAATTTCCCAAATTGTTAGCAAAACGAGGGACGCCAAACCCTTGCGGTGGGGGTTTGCACCTTCCACCATAAGAGACCACCAATCTTGGATGCACATTCCGCTCCATTGCCTTGGGAAGATGCTATGGAGGCCAAGCCAATCCTTGAGGAGCTCCCAAACTCTCCCGGTGAAGCGACAATGGATGAAGAGGTGATTATTTGTTTCCTCGGTTTGCTTGCAAAGGGGGCAAAGGCCGCAATTATCCCAACCGCGCTTGCGCAACCGATCCGCCGTGGAAAGCCTATTTTGGAAAGCTAGCCAAGCGTGGTTCTTGACTTTTGGAGGCGCCCAAGCCTTCCAAATAAGCTTGTACATGGGAGAATCAATGAGACCCAAAAATTGAAGCTTGTAAGCGGACTCCGCGGAGTATTGCCCATTGGCCGTGAGTTTCCAAGTGATTTCGTCATCCACCTCCGCATGGAGCTGCACCCTTTGAATGAGGGCCCATAGTTGCACGAATTGCGTGAGGTGGTCAATGGATAAGGTGACCTCATTCCGGAGCTTGGAGATCCACTCGTTGTCATGGAGGGCTTGCGCGACGGTCCACTTTTTCTTCTTGCAAATCTCGAAGATTTTGGGGGCAATATCTTTAGGCTTCCTTCCATCAACCCAAGGAGCGTACCAAAAAGGCATCTTGAGACCATTTCCAAGGGTGATATTTGTCGCGGCGTAGAAGATATCCATATCATTTGCCGTGCAAGGGTTTCCGGAGCCCGCCCAAATTTTATCGTTGCTAGTCCATTCAAGCCACGGCCACCGCAATCTTAAAGCCGTTGCAAATTTGTCTAAGTGTAGGATGCCAAGGCCCCCAAACACCTTAGGTCGGCACACGGCCTCCCAATTAACATTGCACTTGGCCCCGGAAGTTGTATCCTTTGCCTCCCAAACAAAAGCCCTCTCCAACTTGTTGATGAACTTGAGGGTGCCCGGAGGGCTGGCAAGCGGAGTGATGTGGTAGATCGCTTGGGAAGCCAAGACCGACTTGACAAGAGCCACCCTCCCGGCCATATTTATCATCTTGCCATTCCAAGTAGGAAGCTTGCCCGCACACTTGTCTTCAAGGTGTTGGAAGTCTCTTCGCCTAAGCCTCCAAACCGAAAGCGGAAGGCCAAGGTACTTGAGAGGGAAAGATGCGCGCGTGGCGGGCATGTCCTCGAGCACCTCGTCAATATCAATGTTGGCACAACGGATAGGCACCACGGAGCTCTTGAGGAAATTCGTGCAAAGGCCGGTGACCTCACCAAAGTTTTGAAGGATCCCCGCAATATTTTGGACATCACTTTTAATGGGAGCGATGAAGACGGCCGCATCATCCGCATAAAGAGAGGTACGCAAAATAGCCCCACGGCCCCGAAGCTTGTGAAGAAGGCCCACACGCGTTGCCTCTTCCAAAATTTGAGAAATAGGGTCGATTGCAAGCACAAAAAGAAGCGGGGATAGGGGGTCGCCTTGACGAAGCCCTCTACCGTGGGCGATGGGGGGCACCGCGATGCCGTTGAGAAGCACGCGAGAGGTCGCGGTGGAGAACAAAGCGGCAATCCAATTCCGGAACCGATGGGGGGAAGCCCCTTCTTTGCAAAAGATCGAGGATATACTCCCAACTCACGGAGTCGAAAGCCTTTCTAATGTCAAGCTTTAGGAGTAGAGCCGGGGTCTTAGCTTTGTTGAATCTAGTGGCAAGGTTCTTCACATAGAGGAAGTTATCGTGGATGCTTCTCTTCTTGATGAAGGCGCTTTGGGCATTGGAAACAAGCTCATTCATGAATGGGGCGAGCCGTAAGGCCGCCTCATCTTGATTACTTCTTCAATCTTCGGCTTTGGAAAATTAGCTTTTTCCTCTTGTTGTTCATCTACAAAACAATACTGAAACAAAAGAACTTAGGGCCCTATCATGCACAAGAATCCATTATTTTGAACTTGCTTGTAATCGAAAATTTGGCCCCAGATTAGCACATGCTGACATTTTGCATTCTGTACCTGTACACTTTGGCTCCTATAGGAGTGTGAAGCTGTACTTTGTAAAGGATGTAAGTGTAAAAGACAATAGCACGCATCTTGAAACAATATACACCGTTGGATAAGACATGTACCCACATAGGTATGTGGAAAAACTGCTTTCGCGAATCGATGCCACTGGAGGAAGCTCGGGCGCACATACGAGAGCTTATGTTCGTGGATATCAGGAACGGAAGATACGATCTACTTCACATGCAGCTGCGCGCGGGCCTCGCGCTCCTCCCTGATGCTGCTGTGGTGGATGTGGCTCAGGATGCAAGTGGACACGCCGGCGGCGCTTCCGCGTCCGTCCACCTTGCCCGCAAACACAAATCAGAAGAGTAGTGACGTCCGCGACCGTAATTTTGATCGATCGCTCCGTCCAGCGGACAGACGCGGACTAGCCGCCGCAGCTATGCAGCTAGCTTCGCATGTCAGACTCGTATGGGAGCTGCACAACAGAGGGTTGTGGCCGATACGAGAGCTACAGTAATTGTTTGAGCACGTGCAGGTCGATGGGGCCCAAGGCGGGAGACAAGCCGGTAGACAAAGGCGGCCACGCGGTGACGATGTTGGCTCTGCAGCTTCGAGTCTGACAGAAGGTAGCTTTGTTTTAGCGAATGGATTTAGCGGACTGATGGACCTAGCGGCTAAGCACGCGTTTTCCGCGATGTCCGTTTTACTTTCGCGGCCTGTCCACTTCGCCGTTTAAAGCTTTTGAGCGGCGCGGACGAAGCGGCCGAACGGACGTCCGCCTCCGCCTGCATCGCTAGATGTGGCGTGGGAGGAGCCGTCGTATTTGCACCATAGTTTCAACGCTGTCCCGGCCTCCGCCATGGCCGTCGCGGATCTGCAGGAGACGGTTGCCGTGGGCGAGGGGCACTGCTCGGTGTGTCTGGAGGCTCTGGAGAAAGACGGCACCACAAAGCTCAGAGTGATGCCGTGCTCCCACTCCTTCCATGAGGATTGCATCTTCACCTGGCTCCGCGTTGGCCACGCCTGCCCGCTCTGCCGCTTCCCGCTGCCCACCAAACAGCAGGACTAAACCAAGCATGTACCGTTGATATAGAGACACACATATACTGTTGATATATAGAGAGGGACTTGTATGTTGCAGTTTGACATGATCTTGCAAGAGGCGTCCTGCTTCGAAAACTGTAAAAAAGCAATTGTCGAAAAATCATGGCATCCAGATTGCCTTTGGAGTTCGGAACTTCAAAACCATAATAATTTCCCCCAATGATCATCTGAAGATATGACGCTTTACTGAACAGACAAAACCTTGGATTGGCAACAGAAAAATACAAAGAATCTATGAGAACAATATGTGAAAGAAAATGGACAACTCATAAATCTATCGGTGGAAGTGTAAAGAACTACTAAATGACTAAATGGTTCCGGCTTGCATGCATAAGAACTATATATATGCAGTTCTTGAAAAACAAAACCGATAGAGAGAACAGCTGCCACTCCCCCGCGTCGCTCTCTCCCCAGGGCGACACGGGCGGCGCCCAGGCCCAGCGCCACCGGCCCCCTCCATCTCCTCCTCCTCCCTTGCCGTCGCCGGTGGTCTCCGCCGGGCAAAGCCCGGGCGGAGCGGCGGCGGCAGGGCCTGCTTCTTGCGTCGGCGGGCGGTTTCGCGGGCGAGCTGGGGATCTCGCCGGCAGCCTCCTGTGCGACTTCTCCGTCAACGGCCGTCGGGGCTCGACGGCTTGCTGGTGGATGGCTGGCGGATGGCTGGCGTGCGCCTTGGGCGTGGTGGCTGGCGGCCTCGTGCTCGGCCGCGCGGGACAGATCTCGGCATGCGGGCTCGATCTGGGCCTGGCGGGCCCGAGCGTTGTCATGCGAGGGCGGCGGGCGTCTCTCGCGCTGAGGCTGCGGGGCTGGTCGGGGCGGCGCCCCTGACTACGTGGCGGGTCGTGGCTGCCGAGCCGGCGTGCTCGGTGGCGGTTAGTCAGGGCAGCGCCCCTGACTGCTTGCGGCAGATGGCGGCCGGTCTGCGTCTCCGGCGCCGGTCTTCCCGCCGGAGAAGAGGATGCCGGGGCGGCGGCCCCGGGTGTGCGTGCTTTCTCGCTGCCTGCTGTGGCGCGGGACGTGCATTTGGCGGGGAGCTTCACGGCATGAGGTGCTGTGGCGCGGTCTTCCACGGTGGTTGTGGGTGGCGGCGGGTTGCATGGCTTGCACGGCTTCGGCAAGTGTGGCGGAGTGGCCACGACATCTCTGGGTTTGGTGAGCTCCGGGTGAAAGCCTTGCAACGACTTCGGCCGTTGCCGGCGATGCTGGCGTCGTTGGACGCACCTCCACTCCATGGAGGCATCGTTGAGGAGCCCCTTCACCGCCCTCGTCGTTCGTGCCTCGGGCTCTTTGGATGAAAATCTATGTTTCGACCTTGGTCGAAGCGGGCGTCGGTGGCGTCATCGTCGCTTCCCCCATGGGGGCGTCGCCTTTGGAGGTCCGGTGCTCTGTCTGCTTGTTTTGGCTTGTGTTGCTATGCATCTACTTCGTCGGCTAGGCGTGTACGCGGCCCTGGGGCCGGTGTGGATGCCGGAGCGGCGGATCCGAACTTCGTCTTCGTTTTGTTGGTGTCGACTTTGGTCGCTCGGGTGGCAGGGTCGTCGGCCTTGCAGGGACGCGGTCTTGGGACTGGTGTGTGTGTTGCTGAGGTTTGGATGCCGGAGCGGCGGTTGCCTTGTTGCCGAGTGTCCTCTCTTGCTGCTTGGGCGCAAGAGTTGTCGGCTCGTGTGGGACGCGGCCTCGGGGCCAGTGTGTGGTGTCGTGTTGTATCGGTTTTCGGCCAGTTTCCCTTATTAACTGGCCATTCTCTTCTTCTTAATGAAAAGGCAGAGCTCCTGCTGGTTGCGCTAAAAAAAAAACAAAACCGGATGATCACGATCAGAATTAATCTTTGAAATTTCAAATAAGAACACATGAATTGTATTTTTCCTCTGATTTCATTCTCTCCCTGCCTTTTCTCCGATCTTCTTTGGTTAAACTAACCTAGAGTACAGTTTTAAAGTGTTCTGCTAATACATGAAAGTCATTGTTTGCTCGACATTGGAAACAGAGGAAATGATCCGCGAATGGAGGCAAAAAAATAAAAACCCAAATAAGCTGGTCGCAAACTACAGTTTTAGCTGCAAGCTCGCAAAGATTTGAGAACATCACATGACCAAGAACAGCCAGGGGCGGATCCAGGATTTGATAAGGGGGGCGAAATATGCAATCATACCAACGAACATGCCACAAAACCTTGGGCGAACCTAAGGTCCCTCACCCGGGCTTGCCGGCGGCGCCGCAGCTTGCCTAACCTAGTTCCTACTAGGATTTTATTTAAAAGTGGCATTATAGGCATTTTTGTCCAGGCTTTAAGAAGTCTCTAGAGTCTAGATCCGCCACTGCACACAACTACATCAAGACTAACATATAGTTTTGGTATAAAAGTGCAAACAATGTAAGTTTTACAATTCAGTACAAATCTAGATTTCTATTAGTAGTTTGAACTTCTGATCAAACAAGTCATTAATCTCGTCAACTTTCAAAATACCAGCTATTCCCTTGCCTGTATGACAAAATTGAAATTTAAAAGATTGATTGAGTGGGGAGATAGTATTCTCGCTCAAAGTGGACGTGAAGTGTTCATCAAGTTCATTGCTCAATCCTTACTGTTAGAATACATAACCGTATTGTGCATTGTATAGATATACGGTTGTGTATGTGTATTCCTGTATATGAATCTGTGATTTGTACGGTAAGAACTAGCCTTGTAATTCTCCTATTTATAGAGCAATACAAGGCACCACTACGTGTGGTTTCCATAATCTTACATGGTATCAGACGCAAAACCCTAAACTTAGGTTGTGCGCAGCCCCTCTTCCGCCGCCTCTCTCTGGAGCCACCCATCCCTACCTCCTTCTCCTATCTCGCCGCCATGGCCCTCGACAACAACGCGACTGACTAGGAGCGAGCCAAGGCCGAGGCAGCCAAGGCCAAACTTATCCTCGCCTCCGCCTCCTTCGCCGGCACCGGCTTCTTCAACCTCTCCTCTCTCCATGCCCAGGCCGTCGGTCTCACCTCCATCAAGGGCCACGTCCCTGTGGAACTGGCGCTCGACACCGGCGTCCACCGCTAGTGGCACACCTTCTTCCGTGTTGCCGTCCGCAAGTACGCCCTCCTGGACCACCTCGACAACGCTGTCCCGTCCGAGCTGACTCCCGCCTGGTCTCTTCTCGATGCCACAGTCGTCTCCTGGATATACGGGTCTGTGTCGCTTGGCCTCCTCGACACCGTCATGACGCCTAGCGAGGATCCCACCGCCGCAGAGCTCTAGGACTCCATCAACGGACTCTTCAGCGACCACAAGATCAATCGGCAACTCATGCTTTCCGTCGAACTCAGCGACATCAGGATAGGAGATTTGAGCATGACCGACTACCTCCAGAAGCTCAAAACCCTAGGTGACAGCCTTGCCAATCTTGATGCTCCCGTCGCCGATGCTCAGATGGTGATCCACTGTCTCAACGGTCTTCCTGAGAAGAATGATGGTGCAGCCGATGTCATCTCCCTCATGGTGCCCCCTCCGACCTTCGCTCAGTGCTGCTCCATGCTCAAGCTCCAGGAGATGAAGCGCAAAAACCGTCGCGCTCGCCACACCGATACCGCCCTCTACACCAACTCCACCTCCACCGGAATGGGCAAGGGAAAGAAAAAGAAGATGCCGCAGCTCTAGCACATGTTTAATCACTGCTTCCCTCCGCGAAGGGCCTTTCTTTTACTTTTATGTTGAGTCACCACCTTCTACCTTTATGCACGATTAAGAGAGCATAGTTGTCATTCTGAGTATAATGTGCATTGTCCCAAAGTTTTCATTGATTGATTCATATTGTTGGTTTCACTTGTTCTTAAATTACTTGTATCTAGTCGCCCTCTTAAACTTGAAGGTGTCCTATGCATTTATGTTTTGCTACTCCATGAGGGACAAGCTGAAAACCATTTGTATGTTTTTCCATATGATTTGAACACACGTTTGACTTTCATTGTTTTATTTTCATGATCTTTTGTTTGTGTTCATGTTCATGTTATAACATGGTTGCTAAGTTTCTTCTATCAAGATTATATCTTTCATACCCATGTTTTAAGTTCTTTGATCCCAGCGCACAACGCTTACATAGATGATCAAGATTGTGTAGGTGCATGTCACCTCAAAAATTATTTCTTTTGTTATCACTTACCTACTCGAGGACGAGCAGGAGTTAAGCTTGGGGATGCTGATACGTCTCCAATATATCCATAATTTTTGATGCTCCATGCTTGTTTTTACACCATTTGTTTAGTGTTTCGTTACACTTCGTGACATTTTTATGCATTATCCAGAACTAACCTATTAACGAGATGCCACAGTGCCAGTTCCCTGTTTTCTGCTGTTTTTGTGTTTCAAAAAAGTTACACAGGAAATATTCTCGGAATTGGACGAAACCAAAGCCAGTCGTCCAGATATTTCATGGAGCTTCCAGAACATCGAAGAGGAGACAGAGAGGGGCCACAGGGCGCCCACACCACAGGGCGCCACGGCCTAGGGCTGGCCCATGCCCCCTGGTGGTGTGGCCACCCTGGCCCACTTCAGACGCTGTCCCTTCGCCTATAAAGACCCCCCGACGGGAAAAACCTAAATACCCGATCACTTTTCCAGAACACATCGCGATCCGCCGCAGCCGTCGACCCGAAGATCGGGAGGGTCCAGAAGCTCTTCCTGGCACCCTGCCGGAGAGGGGAATCGCCACCGGAGGTCTTCTTTATCGCCATGCTTGCCTCCGGAGCGATGAGTGAGTAGTCTACCTTAGACTATGGGTCCATAGCAGTAGCTAGTTGGTTGTCTTCTCCACCATGTGCTTCATGTTTAGATCTCGTGAGCTGCCTTACATGATCGAGATCACCGTTATGTAATTCTACATGTTGTGTTTGTTGGGATCCGATGAATATTGGTGTTATGATTGAGTTGATGTGCTAAATATTATCTTATGTTATCTCTATGTTGTTTATGATCTTGCATACTCTCCGTTGTTAGTAGCTATCTTGGCCGAGTAGTTGCTAGTGACTCCAAGAGGGGGTATTTATGCTCGATAGTGGGTTCATGCCTCTATTTAATCTGGGGGAGTGACAGAAACCTCTAAGGTTGTAGATGTGCTGTTGCTACTAGGGAGAAAACAACATTCATATGCTCAAGGGCATTGATGTCTACGCACTTCTATTCTTGTAGACACTTGTTGGGCCTCCAAGTGCAGAGGTTTGTAGAATAGCAGCAAGTTTCCCTTAAGTGGATCACCCAAGGTTTATCGAACTCAGGGAGGTTAGAGGTCAAAGCTATCCCTCTCAAGCAACCCTGCAATTACGATACAGAAAGTCTCTTGTGTCCCCAACACACCCAATACACTTGTCAGATGTATAGGTGCACTAGTTCGGCGAAGAGATAGTGAAATACAAGCGGTAGTGATGATTATAAGTAGCAAATGTAACTTGGAATAAATATCGCTGCGAGCAAACAAGTAATAAAACAGCAAGTAAACGGTATGCAATGCTTGGAAACAAGGCCTAGGGATCATACTTTCACTAGTGGACACACTCCCAACAATATAACATGACTGAACAAATAACTTCTCTTTGCTAAGGCACTCTGAATTACTCTCCTATTGAATAACACTAATCATTGTGTAGTGGCTACAGAAGCACCCCTTAAAGTTCATCAAGTACTTGACAAACACCACTCATAGCGATACCCAAATCAGATCACAACTCAAGATAGAAATCATTGCAACTTAAACCAAGTACTAACACGGTGCACACACTGTCAACATTACACCATGAAAGGAGGAATAGATCACTCAAACTATCATAGCAATAATTATTCTCATAATCCACAAGAGATCACAATCATAGCCTAAACCAAGTACCACCAAGATGCACGCACTGTCACCGTTACACCAAGGCAGGAGGAATAGATTACTTTAATAACATCACTAGAGTACATAAAATATCTGAATAATAACATGTACTTGTTCAACATGATACAAAGCTCACGATCACATAAAGATCACATCATGGGAGAGAGAGGTGAACCACATAGCTACCGGTAGAGCCCTCAGCCCCGGGGATGAACTACTCCCTCCTCATCATAGGAGACAGCAAGGTTGATGGAGACGGTGGAGACGGCGATGGAGACCGATGGAGATGGCTCCGGGGGCACTTCCCCGTCCCGGCAGGGTGCCGGAACAGAGACTTCTGTCCCCCGAAATTCGTCGACGGCGGTGGCGGAGCTGCGGAACTGTTTCTGGAAAATTGCCGACTCCCCTAGGGTTTTCCGTCCCGAGGCTTTATATAGGCGAAGGGGCGTCGCGAGAGGGCAGCCAGGGGCTCCTCACACAGGGGCAGCGCGGCCAGGGCCTGGGCCGCACCAGCCCTGTTTGAGGGAGGCCTGTGGCCCCTCTCCTTCCTCTCTTCGGATGTCTGGATGCTCCTGGGAAAAATAAGACTTCTGGCTTTTGTTTCGTCCAATTCCGAGAATATTTCCTGTGTATCACTTCTGAAACACAAAAACAGCAGAAAACAGGGAACTGGCACTGTGGCAACTCGTTAATAGGTTAGTTCCGGAAAATGCATAAAAGTGCCACTAAGTGTAACGAAACAATAGGCAAATGGTGTAAAAACAAGCACGGAGCATCAAAAATTATGGATACGTCGGAGACGTATCAGGCATATGCTTTGTTTACATTACACACTTTGTTTAATACAGTTATCTATTGTTCGCAACTTAATACTTGTGGAGTTCTCGGATTGATTCACCACAAATGGATTATTAGTCATAGATGCAGTGGTCTATGTATCTTGTTGTAATTCCCAGAGTAAATCTCATAGTGATCCTCTCGACATATGCACGTTGTCTTTATTCTATCAATTGCCCAACTGTAATTTGTTTACCGAGCATGTGTTATTTTATCTTATGGAGAGACACCGCTAGTGAACTGTGGACCCCGGTCCTATTTCCTTTATATTGCTATCACCTGTTTACTTTACTTGCACTGTTTACTTTACTCGCATACTATTATCACTTTCCACTCGATATGCTCATACCCTTTGTTTCAAGCAAACCGGTCAGATTGACAACCTCATCGTAAGTTGGGAACAAAGTATTTGGTCGTGTTGTGTGCAGGTTCCACGTTGCCGCTTGCAAAGCAAAGCTTGGACGAGGCGCCCTATAAATTGTCCGGAGCTATCGCGAAGCTAGCGGGCATCACCTTCGGTCGTTTGTCTCCCTCCTACTGGATTGACTACCTTGGTTTCATAACTGAGGGAAAACTTGCTGCTATATTCATCAAACCTTCTCTTGGGGTTTCCAACTGGCCAGTCATTTACTTCATCAACTACACACCAACAAGTTTTCTGGCACCATCATCACCGCGCCATCATTCCCGTTGAAAGCCATCTCGAAACGCGTTCCATATCGTGTTCTTCATGGCTCCGACCCATCCTATGCTGATCTTAGAGTTTTTGGATGTCTCTATTACCCAAACACCACCGCCACTGCGCTGCACAAGCTTGCTCCGCGCTCTGTGCCCTGTGTGTTCCTAGGGTATCCATCCAACCATCATGGCTATAGATGTCTCGATCGTTCCACTCAAAAGGTCATCATCTCTCGACACGTCATCTTCGATGAGTCCTCATTCACCTTTGCGTCTATAGTGTCTTCTCCATCATCTACTCCTTCCTTGCATCCATATACTTTTTTTGCAGGACTTGGAGCATTCGATGTCGTCGACACCGTTTACCATGCCAACTACCGGCATCACTGTTGTGGTTTCCTGGCAACCTGACACGGACCAACCTCCTGCCGCAGGTGCTGAACACCCTACTCTGATCGCCGACTCTTCTCCTGCGAGTGCCCAGCAGCCTGCAGTGGCAGCCCCTTCCGCCCGATTCTCTGTCGCGGCAGAGAATCCTGCCACTTCCTCTGCCGCAGCCACAACTGCTGCCACGGTGGCGACTGCTGTCATGGGCGCAGCGGCTTCCACCGCTGCTCCTGCGGCTCCGTCGCGGGCTCGTCGCTCTCGACAACCGGCTCCACCACCATCGCACTCCATGGTGACCCGTGCCAAGACCGGTGTTGTGCAGCTGATACGTCCAAAACGTATCTACTTTCCTGAACCCTTTTGCTATTGTTTTCCCTCTAATTTGTGTGTTTTGAATACAATTAACACGGACTAACGCTGTTTTCAGCAGAATTGCCCTGGTGTCTTGTTTTTGTGCAAAAATCCAACTTTCAGGAAAAATCCTGAAAAATACTTCAAAACTCCTATTTTACCAGAAGACACACGGAGCCAGAATACGAGACAGAGGGGGGCCACGAGGGGCTCACACCCCCTAGTGGTGCGGGCTAGGCCAGGCCGCGCCAGGGGGTGGTGAGGCCTCCTCGGCCATTGCCTCGACCCCTCCTTCCGCCTATATATACCTTCTGACCTGAAAGGATCGGGGGTTCGGCGTTTTTCGCAGATAGAGTCCCGCTGCGCCGCCACCATCAGAAACCGTGATTCGGAACCAGAAACTCCGTTCTGGCACCCTACCGTGACGAGGATTTGGAGGAGATCATCACCATCATCATCATCACCGACGCCTCTCCATCAACCATCCATGATTCCCCCATCCATGTGTGAGTAATTCCCGCTGTAGGCGAAGTGGATGGTAGGGATTGGATGAGATCATTCATGTAATTGCTATGAGATTGTTAGGGCATGGTGCCTAGTATCCATTGTTAGTGCTTTTGACATTGTTGCAACTTGTTGTGCTTAACGCTTGTCACTTTGGGCCTGAGTGCCATGATCTCAGATCTAAACTTGTTATTGTTTTATGATGATAATTGTTGTTTCTGATCTTACCTGCAAGTTGTATACATGTATCCTTGTCCGGAACCCGAGGCCCCAAAGTGACAACAATTGGGATAACCGAAGGGGATGGCTGTGATGTGAGGATCACATGTGTTCATGGAGTGTTAATGCTTTGCTCCGGTACTCTATTAAAAGGAGTACCTTAATTACCAGTGATATGTCTCAAATGTATCTATAATTTTTGATGCTCCATGCTTATTTATACACCATTTGTTTTGTGTTTTGTTACACTTTGTGGCATTTTTATGCATGTTACGGTGTCCCCACTTCGACAGCTCTAGTCATCGATGTAATTTGTATTGAGTGGGCAGAGTGGATTGCGTGTAGGCGTGGGCATGAGCGAGGGGTAGGCTAGTGTCTAGTTGCGGGCTTCCCTTTTAGGGTGCCGAGGTGGAGGCCTCTATTAGGCCTGTTTCTTCTCGTGTAAATGACGTTGTTCCCTCTTCCACTTAATACAATGACGCGCAGAGCTCCTGTGGGTTCTTTAAAAAAAATTCTAGCTAACTCATGACTGGCTCCATTACAAAGTGTAGGGATTTTAGAAATATGGCTAATGTTTATTTCGTTCAGATTTCAAGAATAAAGCGGAAATAGAAACGATAAAGTATGTTCCAGTACATTTCTGTTTCGTGTCTTCGACCTCAGTTTCTTCTCAAGTACATAGCTAGGCTTATCAGTTGTGGTATATATTCTCTGAGATAAACATATCAGTTTCACAAGAAATATTTCATTAGATCTTTCTTGACATGAAAAAATTGAGCAGATCGTATTTCAACCGTGTGCTTCTTTACTTAATTATAAATGGACCACCGCATGCAGGAAACATGCTTGGAACATGTTCACCAAAAAGATCATCAAGTGATCAAGACCCTCATGCCTCCAGAAGAACTACTCCATAGAGGACACCCCTTTGGTATATGGTTTCCACGCTTCATGCTTCCCAACATTGCTGAAAATTTGCAAACTAATTATTTTATCAAGAACATGCCAGGATGCACGTCATTTCATTAAGATAGGTCGAGAGTTCATACAAAAGTGTTAATATCAACGGTGCTACCAAATGAATCATGATATTTATACTGAAGTGCAACAGATATTTAGGGCTGGTAGCTGCCAAATTCCACATCACTATTGAACCGGCTAGACCTTAATTAAGCAAGAGTTGCTCGAGCCTCCATGGATGCATTCGACGGACCATTCCCTGCAGGCATGAAACTTGCCCCACGGTGTCTCACGGACAGTGGCCGTGGAACAGTTAAGTATCTAGGGGTGTGTTTGGACACTAGCTAGGCCGAGCACATGTATAAGTAGGACCTCCACCTAGCTCCCGGTTCAGTCCACACTCCACAGCTGATCGAATCAAGTCAGAAAGAACATAGCACTTGCTGCAGTACGTCCAGAACAAGAGACAACGAAAGGCAAATAGAAATGGGCACCATGGAAGAAGCGCTGCTGCTGAAGCCGCCGCCGTCGGTGGCGGTGTGCCACCACGCCGCAGCGGAGGCGGAGGCGTGTCACCACGAGGGGTGCCCTGGCTGCGCCATGGACCGGAGGAAGGTAGGCCTCCGAGGGAGGATCCCTTGCAGGGAGCTTTTCTTCGTCGGTGCGACCTCCCTCGCGGCAGGTAAGTCGAGCAACTAATTGTCCATCGGAACGAACAGAGTCGATTGTTATGATGCAAAAGCAGAACCATGCATGCATGAAAACCCCAACCAACAACAACGTCCAGCATATGTTGGTTGTGATCAACCTTATGTGTACATATACTTGTTTCTACTCGCCGCCTTATACAATCACCGCATACCTAATTTTTCATACTTCAATATCAGCTAGATACACATAAATTGTGACAAAATATGCTCTTGGCTTGTCCTTTTCAGCTCTACCAATTACGTGCCTCTTCCCCTTCATGTATTTCATGGTATGTATCTCATTGCAAAATATGCTTATTAGTGTAGAACTGAAAAGCTTATCAACATTACAAGAATGAAGTTAAATATTAGTCGAGTACGTGTAAAGAAGAAGCAGAACTGTTATATATATGTGGATGTAGTATTCTAATTTAAGTGTTAAAACTTTTGTGCTAATTTGTGTCTAGCAATATAAAACTGCCCCCACAAAACAGAAAATGCCCTGCTTTAAAAATTCATAGCTTAAATCAACAAATGTGTAACTCAGAGGTGATAATATACGAGATAACAGCACCAAGTGCGGTTAAACAGGTTATAAGATCTCAGTTTCTTAATGTATACCTTTCTACAGGTTAGAGATTTCAAAATTTCTAAAACAGAGGAAGATATTGGATCCTATGCCGGTTTTCTTGGTATGGTTCCAGCCTCCTATGTTTCAAATTAGTTCATGATAGCTGAGACATTACTTTTCAGATATTGCATTTGAGATGTCGCACGTATTTAAACACATTTGTTGGTGTTTCCAAATGTAGCTGCTTCATACATGATTGGTAGAGCCATAACTTCAGTTTTTTGGGGTATCGCCTCGGATCGTCTCGGACGAAAGCCTATAATTATCTTTGCAATGTTATCCGTGTAAGTATGATATGAAGTTGCATTCAACATTATTTCTTGTATGTAAGTACATATTCACTTAGCCGTACGGGTCACTTGAATATTGCAGGGTTATACTTCAGACACTCTTCGGGCTAAGTAAAACGTATTGGATGGCAATTGCGACAAGACTTCTTCTAGGTTCTCTAAATGGTTTACTTGGACCAATTAAGGTACGATGCATTGAGTATCAGTTTCACTAAGCATGCAGGTGTAGGCATCCCAATTGAGATTTATGTCTTCTAGGGGTATGTGATAACATAATCTCCACTGACCATTGCAGGCTTATGCCATTGAAGTTTGTCAACCTGAACACCAAGCTCTTGGGATCTCACTTGTAATATCTCGAGGAACTCTATATGCACTTTGAACCCAATAAATATATTATTTGTATATGTCATTATTGCGTTAATAAAAATAGAAAAAACTAATTTCTGTATAAAAAGAATCATTCTTTATTTAATTGTTCTTTTGAAAACAACTATAATTACAGGTGAGCACTATGTGGGGTTTTGGTCTTGTTATTGGTCCAAGTCTTGGAGGCTACCTTTCACAGGTACAATTCTATACTAACTAGTAGAGTGGCTTGCGCAATTGCATAGACAACATCTTTAATAGTTTCCAAATTTTATTATTTTTCTTTACAAATTAATCGTAAAGTATAAATGTATGCATGATTTTATGTTTTGAACACATACATGTACCACTGTTAAAGATGTTGACACTCATATAGAAGTGGTATCCCTTGATGGGAAACATGACATGGAATAACTCATCCACTCTTGGCGTCCAGCCTCCAAAATCGGTTTTGATTGTTGACTGTCCACCTCCAAAATCCAGCTTCCAAACCCCTCTTAGTAGGACTTTGTTGACTGTCCAGCCTTTGATTGTTGGAAGTGACATTGTGAATTGGTTGATATCCACTCATAAGTGATCATTCTCAAAGCTTAGTTGATTTGTAAGCTCCTTTATTAGGCATGTATATTTAACATCCAACATAGAGCAACAACAATGAGTACTTGTACCTTGTTTTTTTTTATCTGGCCCTCCCACGACCTTATGTCAATTGGGTCTCAACGCCGTAACACAATTTGTGCCCTTCAATTTTCTCATTTTCACATGAGTTATACATTTGAAAGATCATTTAGATGTTAAATATATAAATACATAATGAAAACGTACTGCTTTACATTAATTTTACCTTAGACATGATGGTTCCTGTCATCTTTAAGGCAGTTGAATTTCCTTCAAGTAAACATAATACTTGTGATTGTGACGTTCTTAAACTCTAAACTCTAATCTCATGGCCAAGCTCATAGATAAAGTTATGTGCTCAAAGGTTGGGTTAATTAAGTGAAGCCTCATTATTGGAAGATGTTTTAGTTACTAGGATGCTTAACAGCAGATAGAATGCTAATTGAAAGGTTATGTTCAAATGCAATCCATTTAAAACTAATTCGAAATTAATTCATGTGTGTATTATCAATTAAATGTTAATTGTCTGAGTATGACTAAAATGCATTTTATGTTTAATATTATATAGTAAACACTTACAAGAAGGTCAAATATTAGCTACTTCGTGTTATTCAAGATTCAAGGGTTGCATTAACGAAGATAGCATTAATGCTAGTTGCATATAATAAAGTTGTTGTGATTATAAGGTGCATTTCCTTAACCTACTAAGAACTTTTCCAAATAGGTGTAGTCAACAAAATGTCAATATGATGAAAAATACTAAGACGACACACAAAATAAGTTAAAACTTGGGCATGTCAAATACATACTATAACAACTTATGAGTTCAAAGATGCAAACATCCCTCTTCTTCTAGATTAGGTTTCTTAATTCTTATTATTGACTATGTTGCTTCTTGTCATTGTTGTGGTTGCACGATAAGGTTGAAGGAGTACACCATGCCATATAGTCCCATCCTAGATATGTAAAAAACTTGCACCAACGGTAAGAAATGTCAAGCGTCATACACAAGCCAATATAACCAAAGGTCCAAATTGATGGAAAGGGCTGGGAAATCCCCATGTAGACTTCAACATCCTTCCTCGCATGTGACGAGAAGAGAAAGTCAATACGTGTAAATGCAGAGATAGGCTCAAGGCCTTCTATGTGGAGCAGGGGGCACCAACAATTATAGGATAAACTGCGAAAGTCAGGACTCAAACTCAAAACCTGAGCTCTGATACCATGTCTAGCTTCATGCAGTAGCAAAAGCAACCCATATACACTTAAACAAGAAAGATCAACTTGTGCACACCATCATCAAGAGGCCTAGTTCAGACCTATCTCATCCAAACTAATGTGCAGGATAGATATGAATAAGAATATTCAGGAGATCCACAAATTGTTTTTATAAAGGGGATAATGTCAAGCTTCATGCACTAACCAACGCAACCAAAAGTCCGAACTGATGGAAAGGGCTAGTACAATCCACTTATACACTTCAACACCCCCACTCACGTGTGTGACGGGAGAAGAGAAAGTCAACACGTGGACACAAAGGGGGGCGACAACAATTTTACAATAAATTGTGAAAACCAGGACTTGAACATGAGACCCTAGGCTCTGATACCATGTCAAGCTTTATGTACTAGCCAACACAACCAAAAGTCCGAACTGATGGAAAGGGCTAGTACAATCCACTTATACACTTCAACAAATATCATATGCTACATACTTCCTGGTAGGACTCCTGAGGTCACCCTAAGACAGGATGAGGTGAGCGAATATATAGCGGGCGCTAGGAAATTTATGTTATCTAGAGAGAGGGAAATTGGTATAAGGTATAGGTGGTAATTCTTTCAACTTTAGGTTTAGTAGAATATTTGCGGATCTAATTGCTGAGGTTTACTGACATGTTAAATCAATTACCAGATCTTTTCTTACTGAGAAGCAATCATTCACGTGTATATTTTCCATTTCAATAAATATGAGCTGCTTTCATTTCCTAATTTCTTCATTCTCTTTCTGTCAGCCTGCTGAAAAATATCCCCAAATATTCTCCATGGAGTCAGTACTTGGGAGGTAGATCCTGCAAGCAGATGATATATTTACTTATTAACTTTTTTTCGGGTATAGTTATCAACTTGTTGAGAACTACAACATTATTCATATGTAATTAACTGGATTTTGCAGGTTCCCATATCTCTTACCTTGTTTGGCTGTGTCATCCTTTGCTGCCATTGTTTTGATAAGTTGTATATGGCTTCCGGTATGTATAGTTCTGGACTCTGTAATCCCTCTTGTGATATTTTTTAGCTAATCCTAACACAAATTAGTTTTAGTTGGCATTTTCTGTTGTATAATCACTTTTATATTCCTAATTTTTCGATAAAGAGCGCTTTATTACTTAATAGTCTTAAGCTTACACCCGGCCTCTGCATAACTAGGATGCACACAGCCCAAAAAACAAAGATAACTGAGAGTAAAAGGCAATATTACATATCATAATGAGCAATTGTAAAGTTGCCTAACTAGAAGCTTCGATCCGTAAGCTATGCGGCCATCCATGTTGGGAAAAAGTATCCCTCGCCGTAGCTTCCAGTCGTGCACAGACCTCCGTAAAGAGGTCTCGATCATATGGACGCTGCAGTGCAGACCACAAACGGAGTGTACCAATAGCTCTGTAGATAACCTGCAAAATAGAAGAATTTTTATCGTTAAACACTTTATCATTTCTACATAGCCATAGCGACCAAATAAAGGCTATCGCTCCCACCCTAATATGCTTTTTGAACCTATTGTCTATAACATTTAGCCAATTCCCAAATATATTGGCAATACTACATGGTGGTAACAAGGTTGAAGCTACTTGGATGACTGACCATATAGATCTAGCGAAACGACATTGGAAGAATAAGTGTTTAATTGTTTCATTCTGATGACAAAAAACACACTCCTTACTTCCATGCCAATTCCGTTTTGCAAGATTATCTCTCGTTAAAACCACTCCTTTACGTAGGTACCATCCAAATACCTTTATCCGTAATGGAATATTTAACTTCCAGAGTTTATTATTGCTGACTTTATCGATTGGCACATCAGGTAAAATAATAGCATTGTACATGGATGCTACTGAAAAATTACCATTTTCATGTAGGTTCCAACGAAATTCATCATGACCATCTTGTAATTGGATGTTTGCCAAACGTTGAAGTAAGACATTCCAAGCTACAAGTCTTTGTCCTGACAAATCCCTTCTAAATGTCACAGAAGGTGGAGAACTTTCCATAACTTTGGCGAGGGTATCACCTTTGTGACGTACAATGCTATAAAGGGCCGGATACTGTTCCCGAAGAGTGGCATTACCAAGCCATTTATCTTCCCAGAAACGTATCTCTGTACCATCCTTAATGGAAAAAGAACCTAGGCCAAAGAAAAACTTCTTCGTAGCCATAAGTCCAGCCCAAAAATGCGAGTCACCCGGAAAAATACTTTTATATTCCTAATGCATAAACAAAATATGCTATGCTGCAATTCAGATAACATATAGATAGGTGGAAATACAATTTCAATTGATAAGGTACCGGAAAATAACACTTTAAAAGACTAGTTAGACTAAATCAAATTTCTTATGTTTCAATGTATCAAACAACCACAATTTCTTGATTTGTACCGAAATGGAAGGCACCCCCACTTGTCAGCCACAAAGTCATCAGCGGACTGACTGAACTTCACACCAAGCATTTCACTGTTTTGTCAGTTACTGTTTAGGACAAAACTACCAGTTCCGTTGTAAAGTGCATTTTTCTAAAATCATGTTATAAACGAATTGTGATTTGCAAACAATGTATTTCCAATAAATTGTCCACTATTTAAAAATCTAGGCATATGCGTTTTCGGAATTATGCATAAGTTTATTTTCACACTAAGTTGCAAATACTAAACGAACCATGCGTCTATGCATAAGGTTTTAGTTACTTCATAATAGGCTGATAGATGATAGGCTGATAGGTATGTGTCTAAGTTATGTCTCTTGAGTTATTTGAATGAAAATCCCCTAGTGTTAATATGCTTATATTTCAAATGGAACCGACAGGAGACTATACATAAACATAAAATTACTGAAAAGGATATCAGAATAGTCAAAGCCTTGCCATCGCAGAAGTCTCATTGGGATTTGCCTCGAAAGATCAGTTTGCTCCAGAACTGGCCATGGATTTCAACTATGGCATCATCTTGTTTGTTTGGTCTTCATGAAACAGCATACAGTGAGGTAATTATCAGGCTGTCTCAGAATTAATGTTTAACACTTTGAACTCGCTCATTTGTAAATCTAAATGATTTTGCAACACTAGATACTTTCCATATGGGCTGTGAGTGATAGAAAATACGGCGGTCTTACCTTCACATCTGGAGATATTGGTCAGGTTCTTTCTGTGGCAGGTATATATTGCATCCCTCTGCCTTGACATTTTCTTAACATTTTGATTTCTTCACAGAAACTTTCTACACATTTTTTCAGTTCATATATAGTAAAAATAATGGGACTTTCTCCTTTGGCTACAGGTGCTAGTCTTCTTGTATATCAGCTTTTCGTTTATAATTGGGTTAATAAAATTCTCGGACCACTCATTTCCTCACGTATTGCTTCAGTGAGTTGTCTCTTATATTGTTCTTAGTTGCAAAAGTTCTTCCATTATGATCGGTCACATATTGTCAATGACCTTGCAGTCTTTATCCATTCTTATCCTCGCTACGTTCCCCTTTATGACATACCTGTCTGGAGCAAAACTTTCTTTCGTTCTTTACTCTGCAGCTATGGCGAAGAGTGTTCTTGGAGTAAGTATTCAGGTTCCTTCCATTACTTTCTAGTCTAGAATAATATATTATTTGAAACCTCAAGAGAAGTACAGACTCTATTGTGCTGGAGACTCCAGGCTTAATTAAAAAAAGGATGGATTTTTATTATCATGCTATTGATTTCAAGTCTATCTAATCTTTCTCTCTTGCAATCTCGTGTAGATTACTATTAGCACAGGAATGTGCCTTCTTCAGAACAATGCTGTGGTACGCACATATATATAACTCAACTAAGTTTCTATCATACCGTTTTAACGCGAACAAATGATTCATGCAATGTTTCTGAAATTCAATACATAACAGCGTCAAGACCAAAGAGGCACTGCAAATGGCATATCGACGAGCGCCATGTCCTTTTTCAAGGCAGTTGCTCCAGTAGTGGCAGGTGTTCTGTGAGTATTACCCCATTTTATCACAGTGTTTCATAAACAAGTGAAACATCGTGCTACTGAAGTATACCCCATTTTTATAAGATTGATAGTGCAAAAGTTTTATTAACCTATAGCTAATGTTAGTCAATATATACTGATCAACGCAGATTCTCGTGGGCACAAAAACGTCAAGATGCCACCTTCTTCCCAGGTGATTAAGAAAGTTGCCAGTTCAAACAGTACACTGTATCATAGCTAACCATTAAATCCAGCATATTCCATATATTTTCCAGAGTATTTGGAGAATGGCATGGAGGTATAAGTTATGGAACGACATTTTTTTACCTAGTTTTGATCCAGTTCGGCTATTATGCAGGTGACCAAGTGGTGTTCCTGATGCTGATTGTGGTGCAGCTCTGTGGACTCATATCAACCTTCGAGCCTTTTCTGGTCTTGCCTCCAGTTGAAGGATGTAGCTAGCCAGATCAGAGGAGAAAAAGTTTGGTTACGATGGTACAAGTTCATACACGTTTTAAGGGGTCTAGTTAGATTGTTCAGTCACCAGTTAACAGTTACTTATGTGGCAAATAATATTCAACGCTCGGCAGTAAGTTCAGAGGGGAAGGCCAGATTAGATGGAAGAAAGAGGCACATCTGACGATGATCCTTGATCAGGCCAACCTTTTCATGGGTTACTAGCGAGCGACTGGGTTACTGGTGTCCCCGATGTAGACACTACCGTCAGAGACAGCAACAGTTACGTATGTGGCAAATGATATTTTCCACGCCAGAGCTGTTCGAAAAGTTCAAGGCTCAAATTGCACAGCCATAGGACACCAAGGACGGCCACCTCTTCTTAGTAAGTGCGACTCGATTGTACCAATTCCAGGATATATGATACACGTCAACTCTGTACGTATTTGTAGTGAGTGTGTACCTTGTAGTCTCCTGTTAATCTATTCTTACAAGACTATAATTTCTCCAAGACGCGTAACTTGCTTCATTTTTTGTACGCGAGCAATACTATTTTGATTATACACAGTTACAGATAGTATATGTTAAAAAGGAAACGGTTACGGATACAGTTACAGCCTTACAGGAGGGGGAGCCAAAAAGAGAAAGCGTCTACAAGATCGATACAAACTCAACAACTGCAAGAACCAATGAAGATGATATGATTCCACCATACTGGACGGTTTACAATGATAAGCATCTACCTCGCCTCCAAAAGAGATCATAAATGCTACTAGCAGTCCATGTAAGGTGTCGAGTGGGATCCCGCAAATATATAACTTATAGTCCATTTTGATATGTATAGTTCATATTTTGTTCAAAATATTTGAACTTACATCCTCCCAATAAACTATAAGTGCGATATTGCCGGGATCCTACTTGCATCCATGCACGGCGAGGTCTAAACCTATGGACGATGAAGACTCATTCGCAGCTGACCACAACAACCCATGGTCATCACGCGTGCGGGTGCGGTGGCAGGGCCCACCACTCCCGCTATCTCTTCCTCTTATCCCATCGGTCTCTCATAAGCACATATGTTTGTCACTCTCTATGTTTGACGACCCCTAAACTAGGTTGGTTTTGGCCTCCGATGGAGGTTCTCGTCGGCGTGCTCCAGTGATTGATTGTTTCCCGCTTAATGTTGGATTGGAGTGATCATCATTTCCCATGAGAAGGTGTCTGCAACGTTAGAGGTTAGACTCTACTTTGATCAGTGTGTGGGTTCGTACTGTGTCCAACGCGCTCAGGTGATTGCCCGATCGGCTCTACATTGCAAAACCTTGTGCGGCACGGGATCGGCGTTGATTTCGGGTGTCCCTGGGCGTTTCTTGGCAACATGTTATGTGTGCATGGTTTCAGTTACTTGGCTAAGTCATGTCCGGCGGTGTGTGCGCGGTTGTGTGATGATGTGCTGGCAGCACCATGTGAGTTTTGTGGGGTGGTGCTATTTGATTGTTGGGTCTCGAGTTACAAGGCTATTTAGGGTCAACCAATATTGGTTAAATCTGATAGTCGCGGCATTCATGCGGTGATCCTTTGTTCAGGCATTGCCTATAGTCTGCTCCAACTTCTCTTTGATAAAAACTCGTGATCTAAACCTACGTGGTTGGATCCAGCGACGACGGCATTGGGCATCATTTCCTTCTTAAAGGCGTCGTGATACAGGTTTTTTTTTTCTCGGCCGAGATTTCCGAAATCTCGCCGAAAACCGGTTTTATCGGTGACCACCGGTATTTCCTAATACCGAACGAAATTTTCTGGTATTCATAGAATATGTCTAAATTTTAAGAATTTTGATAAATTTTGGACCAATTTAGAACTTCGTTTGACAAATCTCGGTCGATATTTACCGGTATTTCGGCCGGTATTTCCGGTATTTCCGAAAACCGGATTTCTCGCTACCTACCGGTATTTTTTCCCAAACGAGAAAAAAAAACCTTGTCGTGATATGAGCATATTTCCTCTTACCCTCGTGTTGTTATTATTGGTGGTTGATGCTAGTGTTTGATTCAGCCGTCTTGTTGATAGGTTTTTTCTTTTCTCTTTTAATAATTTGGTTTTCTGGATCATTGGTGTCTGATTTTGGTATTGTGTTGGCGTATAGGCCAGGCGTAATTAGTATCGTCTAGATATGAATATATTCCAAAGCTCCGATCAGAAACCACACGCATCACCTGCTTCAGCTGGACAAATGCTGCTGCGACTTGCTTGGACTTATCTGATTGCACTAGGCTAGACTAGTAACTTTGCCTATAGATTCATGGGTCAGGTCGGGGTCACCAATTATTCGCAGCCGAACCGAGTATTGGCATCCGGAAATAATTATGAAAGGCTAACCTTTTTCCTTCTAGGAATAGTGAAAGGAAGCTAGTAGATAGAAAACAAAAACAGTGAAAGGCAGGGGACATGAGAGTGTGGCGATATAAACGTGAAGGTGCCTGACTTGACGTATCGAAGCTCTCCTGCTCCACGGTCCACTCGCTGGCCTCCTATGAAACTCTCACGCCATCGGTGTGATCAATGTTAAGCTTCATGCACTAGCCAACGCAATCAAAAGTCCGAACTGATGGAAAGGGCTAGTACAATCTACTTATACACTTCAACACCCCCTCTCATGTGTAACGGGAGACGAGAAGACAAGTCAACACGTGTAGAGAGGTAAAGAGGCAGCGGGAGGCCGGGCGCGGCAGGAGCTCGCCAGAGGCGGACGGCGGCGGCGGCTGCGAGGCTGCGGAGAATTTTAGAATAAATTGTGAAAGCCAGGATTTAAACTCGAGACCTGAGGCTCTGATACCATGTTAAGCTTCATGCACTAGTCAACGCAACCAAAAGTCCGAATTGATGAAAAGGGCTAGTACAATCTACTTATACACTTCAACAATCAACACCATGAGTGCAAACTGCAAACAGCCCTCTGCTCTGCTTCTTGCTCCCTCTGCTCTCCAGGCCGATCATATCTCCAAAGATTGCTCCATGGGGGATCTGCAGGAACCGATCCCCGACAGCACGGTCTCCCTGCCCGTCATCGACCTCTCCCTCGGCCGCGACGAGCTCAGCCGCGCCGTCCTCCACGCCGGCAAGAACATCGGCTTCTTCCAGGCTAGTCCAAACATCCTCTCGGTTACACCTGTATGCATGCGGATCAATTAAGCGGAAGGTGAATAAATTAAGCAGGTGATCAACCACGGCGTGACGGAGCAGGCGATGCGGGACATGGAGGCGGCGTGCCGCGCGTTCTTCGCCCTGCCGGCCGAGGACAAGGCGCCGTTCTACTCGGAAGACAACAAGAAGACTAACCGCTACTTCTCCGGCAGCACCTACCAGACTGGCGGCAACAAGTACTGGATGGACTGCCTCCGCCTCGGCTGCTCCATCCCTGTCGGCGACAGCAAGAACAACTGGCCCGACAAGCCCCACAACCTCCAGTGAGAAATCACGCTCCATCCTCACCATTTCAGTTTGTCATCAGAGTTACGATTTTGGAGAATTGGAGAGAGAGCTAGCGAGTACCTCGAGGGCGATATGATTTGGCGTTTACTCTGTAGCTACTCACTCCCTTGCAGGGAGGTCATCGAGACCTTCACCGTTCAGACGAGAGACATGGGCATGGAGCTGCTGCGGCTGCTCTGCCAGGGCATGGGGCTCCGGACCGACTACTTCGACGGGAGCCTCGGCGGCGCCGACGTGATCGTCACCCTCAACCACTACCCCGCGTGCCCAGACCCGAGCACCATGATCGGCCTACCGCCCCACTGCGACCGGAACCTCCTCAGCCTCCTCCTCCCAAGCACCGTCCCCGGCCTCCAGTTCTCCCACAACGGCGAGTGGATCGACGTCCAGCCCTTGCCCAACGCCTTCATCGTCAACTTCGGCCTTCCGCTCGAGGTAACTCTCTGTCACTTCGATCGATCGATATGGTTACTGTCTCAAGCCGTTCATCACTTCCATGTCTCTGTCGCTGCAGGTCGTGACCAACGGCATGCTCAAGAGCATCGAGCACCGGGTGGTGACCAACACCACCATGGCGCGCACGTCGGTGGGGACGTTCATCACGCCCACCAAGGACTGCCTCATCACCCCCGCCGAAGAGTTCCTCGCCGAGGACAACCCGCCGCGCTACCACGCCGTCACCTACGGCGACTTCAATCGCATCCATAGCATTGCCAAACATGGGTTGTCCAGCGTTAAAACCACCGACCTCAAGAACATCGAAGAAGCACTCAGCACAAAGACCTGAAAACCAGGAGGCATGCCTTTGAGATTCGAACTTATTCCCATTCAATTTCCGGTTGTCAAGTCTTCGGAAATTAATCCATGTTATGTGTGATGAGATGATGCAATAAGAAACCATAAATAAAGGATGTATTGAAAATTGAAATAACATGCAAATTTCCCGGTTGTCCTGTCTCTGCAGATTACACCTAAAACGAAGCCAATGCGCACCCAGAAAAAATAACATGTAAATGAGACGCACCTTTAGTACTCCCTCCGGCCCGAATTACCTGGCCCCTATACTTTTTTTAAAAAAACCCTCAAGAAATTCCCCACTGCGCCGCGCCGCTCTCTCCCCACTCTGCGCCGTGCCACCACTGTCCTGGCAGCAGCATCCCCACTCCCTCCGCCGCTCACTGCCACCGCGCCGCTGACCCTCTGCGCCGCTCACCCTCCGCCGCTCACTCTCTGCGCCGCTCACTGCCACCGCGCCGCTTTCTCCTCTCCGTGCCTCCAGGGCAGCAGCATCCCCACTCCCTCCACCGCATGTGCCGAGCTCGATGAGATCGAGGGCGGCGCCGGCAGGCAAGAACAGAGCGAAGTAGGAGGTCCCGGGCCGGAACGGCGCCCTCTAGCTCGGACATCAGCAGCGCGTAGGATGGGATAGGGAGGGTCCTCGCGCCGTCGACATTAGCCTCCCCGTCACCTTCCGCGTCCTCCAGGCCCCCATCCCGCCTCCCGCTCAAGGTCGCCCCTTTGCTCCTTCTTCCTCCCCCAAATTATTCTCCTTTATCGCTCCTGACAAGGCTTCCTCGCAGATGGGTGCCGCCACCGCCACCGCCATCCACCACCACCTCCCCGCGGCTCCGCTCTGCCCTACTCCAAGGCGGCTTAGCAGCGCCAGCGCCGGCAGCAGCTCGGCGTCCCCACCTCCCGCCTTCCGCTGCTGCTCCGGTCTCAGGACGCCGGGCGTCCAGCTCCAGTCTCTGTCGACGCCGTAGGGTTCGTGTTCTTCTTGCTGGGTTTGGACGCCGCTGACTGACGGGAAGCTGCGTGGAGTGGCGGCGTTCCTGAGGTCAAAGTGTTCGTGAGGTACACTAGTTTTTCCCATTCGCATCACAGTTTTCCAGTTACAGATGCCTATCGGTGATAGTAGCAGCTTTGACTGATGAGCTGGTCGGTGCCTATCGTCTTGCCAATAGAAGTCGAATTGCTAATACACAGGCCAGCTGTGGTCGATGAACTATGGCACGTCTGCGTCATCGTTATCGTGGGACAAAAATCTTTACTGTTAGTTGAGCCTTGCTCGGTTCAGAATATGTTTTTGCCCGGTAAACTAACCTTTGTAGCTCATAGGACTGTGAACGGTTGGATTATGATCAATTCCTATCACTTACTGGATTAGGATTATGATTAATTCCTATCACTTAAATGCTTACAGAACTAGAGATGGCTTATTCTAAAAAAGGCGTTCTAGGAAGATGATATCTTAGGATCTGTATCTACTCCAGATTCCTTTCAAATATGTCTTGCTACATTGTGATGCTCAGCTTATTGATTCATATGGTGTAAATGCCTATTGATCTATGCAGTTGGGCGTACTGTGATGGGAAGCATTGGAAATAATCTGTACGGGGGTGTTAACTCGTCTGTTGAAACAGTGACATGATCATCTCGCTGTGATGCTATCAGCCAGGTATTACTGCTTTGTTCAAGCATAAAAGTTTTTTTACATGCTCTAGGATTTATGCTCTATAAACCTAGCTTCCTTGTTGGAGTATAATTATCTGCATATAACCGCTTGTTTACATGCATATAACCGCTTGTTTACATGCTCTGTAAACCTAGCTTCCTAGAAGTATCAACTATAGTTGCTTGTGCTTTCTTGAGCCGATGCGCCAACTTCAGTTGTCCCGTGTCCTCTTGAAATTCGCCAACTCGACGCCTTTTGGAGACAAGGCTTGATGGGTCATCAAGCCATTTTTTATACACATCTTTTTTGATCATCGTCTCATTATCCACAATCACTTTGGGGCCTGTCGGGCGTGCTTTTTTCTTCGATGAGTGGTTCAATGGATCCCCTAGACAAGAATCATCAAGCAACATCAAACTCCAAGTTTTTCCGATAGATTAGGGAGGAACTAACTAGAGGACAAGAAAATATCATTAGGGAGGAACCTATACCTGCATGTTGAGCCAATGCGGCATCATGATTTGCTATGATCTCCATGCTTTTCCGATAGATGGCAGCATCACATTTTAGAACCAAAGGCAGATCTCCTTCTTTTTTCAGTTTGTCTTTGCCCATGTGTGTTATCTTGTAGACGTTTCCTCCTTCATCTTTCATGACTTCAATCATGACAGATTGAAGGGTTATAAACACTTTCACTAGGATATCCACAGGATACTCATCATATGCCTTTTCAACCGACTCTATTAGTTCCTGGAGAGTGTTAGGTGCATAGCGAACTGTGATGGACAGAATTGAGCTAAAAAGCCAAGATCGAGGGCATTCAAGTCCGGGGAGTTGGCTGGTTGCTGCATCAACTGAATATCGCGTCCCGTTTCTTTCACGGCAGCAAGAAACGTTGGATCATCTTGAAGAATGTGCGTCCACGCATTATCTTGTTGTATAAATATGGTTTCCTTGTTGTCAGGCCATAGAGCTGCGATAGACGGAACTACCTTCTCACAAATATACTCCCTCATCACGTCTCTAGTTACAACTATTGACTTGAGCTCCATGGTTCCTTTGAGCCTATTCTTGGAGTCATTCTTAGCTGCCGTTTCTTTCACGAACGCCTAGATTCCGATCTTACCATCGAATGTCTCCTTTCCTTGCTCATCATATCGGGGTTTCGCCACCGCTGTTAGAAACATGACCTTCCCGATACTATTTTTGTTGTGTATAGTTCGCACGGGATCTTCCTCTTCATAGAGGAGATAGTATGTTCTATTCTTTTTTGTCATATCAAACCATTTTTCATCTATATGAACTATGTTCTCCATATTGAGAAACAATTGTTTGTCATCAGATGTTGTTGCTTGATCAAACATTGACGTGCAGAACTTCAGCCTCGCAATCATGTTTTCTGGTTTCAGTGCTGGTTTGATTGAACTTGTGTGTCGGCGTATTACTCCTCCCCATTGGAATCTTCTCTGCAATGTGGCATAGGGGATATTCAGTTCCCTTGCGAGCCCCCTCAGTGTAGACCTCTTGTTCAGCTCAATGGAAGGAATCCTTGACAGACCAAGCTCTGATTTCTTCTTTCCGCAATTCCCCTTCTTTTTACTGGACACATCTACCTTCACTATTCTCTTGCCTGCTCTTTCTTGTTCTTGTGCCACCGTCCATATTCTACGAACAGTGGTAAGACTTGTTTCCAAAAGAGCAGCTACATGTTTTTTATCTGCCTTCGTAACTTGTCTGTCTTTCCCGAGAGCTTTTAATGCAACATATATCGCATATCTATGACTGTCTGGCAATTCCCTATGGTTTGTCGGTTGTACATCTTCTTCTTGTGCATGATGTTCATCTTCTTCTTGTGCATGATGTTTGTCTTCTTCTTATGCATGATGTTCATCTTCTTCCTGTGGAGTCAAATTAAGATCTAGGTCCATCTTGTGCCTGTTGTAATAAGCACAGTAATGTCAATGAGAAGCTTGCAAAATCATCACCAAAGTAGTAACAAGCAACGCAAACACAAGGAGTATTGGTTGTTGACCATTGATCGAATTAATCACCTAGCTGCAACATTGAGCTGTTCCTCCTTTGGGCAATGTTCTGATTTCTTTGTTCATTTTATTAATAATATCATCCTATTGTGTAAACATGTCAATATCCTCAGGCATACTGATGTAATAAAGCTCAAAGCAGAAAAGGTTACAGCAATTGAGAACAAGAAAGAGAGTTTGACCATAAAGGAAGACAATAGAAATCTTGAGGCTTCACAAACAGGTACTGCAGTTTTGTTGCAGTTTTCCAAGTTACACCTGGCCACTATATTGTTTGTAAATGCTATGGTGTTTTCCTCTGGATAGTTCTAGGACAACTGCACTTCTCCAAGTTACATTCTGTTTTCTGAATTTTGTCAAAACATAAAGACTTATGCCCATGAAACCAAGCAAATTGATAAGACTTGTTTGTTTTAAATTGCTTGAGAATGTTGGGCATCTGCAAGTTATAGTTTAGTGAAAAGTATAAATATGCTTTAGAGATTTTTTAGGTCACTTCTGAATAATATCTGATGTATGGTTTATGCTCTCTTCTGAATAATATCTGATGTATGGTTTATGCTTCAGAGATTTCTTTGGTTAAGGCTGTACATTCTGTTTTTAGAGAGATAATTGTCCAATTTAATGCTCCAATTGGCTACTGGACCCTTCATTGTTGCTGCAGGAGGAATATCAAACATAATTCTCCATAGTGATGTTCAGAAGATTGAGCTAGGAGTAGATGTTCAGAAGCTACAAGTCTTTGAATGCAACTACCAATGTCTGTGAGGTGAGTACACTAAGATTGAACTCCTAAGTTTCATCATTAGCATATATATAAGTGAGGATGTAAAAAAAGGGATATTGATGAGCTACTGCTGTGACTGGTTACATCTATCTGGTGTGATTGACCCTTAAGAACTTAGGAATTTGTGTGTGACAGTATTGATGAACTATCTGGTGTGATTGACACACAGTATTGATGAACTATCTGGTGTGATATAAATAGTAAACAGCTGCAGAAGGAACAACTATGGTGCTCATGGAAGCAAATTAGCAACTATAATAAAAACATACTTCTCAGTATCCTAGGTTATATCTCCAACAAATTGTTATCTACATCACTACTGGTGGCATAGAGCTATTATTAACATGTAAACATGTTTATGAAGCTTCTTTTTGAGCAATTTATCAGGTGTTGTTACAGAGTATCAGGTGCAGAGTATCAGAGTAGCAGAGTAACATTTCTGAATTATTAACATTTCAGAAATACTCCATCTTGATTCAGTCAGCAGCGTAGAGGACAGTAAAATGATAAGTTAGACTCTGTGTGTAGTCACAAATTAAAATTTGACTACTCCCAATATAATTTGTCCCAATATCACCAAAGCAATTAAGGGGTTTGTCATTTTGAAAAGACTAAAAAAGCATTGTTTGTTTATCTCCAGCGATTAGGACTGAAATGCTTCATTTTATACTTGCTGGTACCATGCTTTATCCCCTGTAGTGACCAGGACTCTTTTTCACAATGTGTTCTTGCTTTAAACAGTGCCAGTGAAGATCAGTAAGTTGCTGCAACTGGTCACCTGTGTTGGAGATAGCTAATGAGATAAACAGTGCCAGTGAAGATCAGGAAGATGTTGGAACTGTCTGAATGAATTTATGAATGAAATCAAGCCGGTGTCTGATACTCCATGGTTCAGTTATAGACAAGAAACACACTGAACAAGAAGCCAGTGCCAGTGAGTATCACTTCTGAAGAAGAATTTGATGTTTCAGTTACAGGCAACCATGGTTCAGTTACAGACAAGAAACACACTGAACAACAAAGGGCAGAGTTGTGTTTCAGTGAGCAGCCATGGTTCAGTTACAGACATGACACTCTCTACCAGAGTTGTATCTTGCAATATGCATTACATTAAACATTTTAGATAATCTGTGAGCAGCCATGGCACCCAGGCTCTGCAGAGAACATGGTTGAGAAGGAGATAGCTGGAGTAGCTACTACCTGAACTTGCAGAGTAGCTGGCCGGAAGGAGCTTCAAACAGCGGCGAAGCGGCGCGGTCGGAAGGAGCAGCGGCGACGACGAGCGGAGCAGCGGCGACGACGAGCGGAGCAGCGGCAAGGGTCGGGACGACCTGGAATAGCTCGACGACGAGTGGAGCAATGGTGCGGCCGGAAGGAGCAGCGGTGTGGCTGGAAGGAGCAGCGGCAAGGGTCGGCGACGACCTCGACGACGAGCGGAGCAGCAGCGCTCCTGGAGGGCCCGCCTCCTGTCCTAGATTCACCGTCTACTGGAGCGGCCGAGGCCGGCCGGCGGGGGTGCGAGCTCTGGCGCGTGCCCAGCTCCGGCACGTGCCCAGCAAGCTCTGGCGCGCGAGCCCAGCGAGCTCCTGGCGCGAGCCCTCGGCCTGCCCGTCCCTGATTTCGAATTTGGGACCACGATGGAGAAGAAACGTTTCAGGGAGGGTTTTTTTGCAAAAGTTCTATTTAATGGGCTGGGCCGCTGGGGGGCCATCTAATTCGGGCCGGAGGGAGTATTACAAACTATATATTACCTCCGTTTCAAAATTTAGCCTTTTTAGAAAGCCATCCCTATCCAGTTTCCAGTTTTTAAGTCGTCGAAAACTAAAGCACGTTTTGTATGGTGATATGTGACGCAATAAGGAACCCTATACTAATAAGGGCGTATTAAAAAAAAGGTAAGAAAAGATAGCTGGTATATCATGACTAAAAGTCCCTAGCGTCGTCCGCATCGGGCGACTCAGGGGAACCCTAGCGCCCAATCGCCCCCCCTCCCCCCCTACTCCCCTCTCCATGATTTCCCTCTCCCCGCCGCCGCTGGAGAAGGTCGTCTGACGGCGGACGGCGACGGTGAGGCACCTCTGCCCATTTCTTTTTTCATAAGCCTTGGCGGTCTTCCCTCTTTCCGTCAACGTCGATCTGTCTTTGAGGTCGTTGACCCAGCCGGCTTGGCCGCCTCGTCTCTTGCTTCGTGGTGGGTGTCAGAGTATCGGCGGCCGCTTGCGGATGCACAACTGGTCTGCGTGACACTGTGTTGCATCCAGATCGTATTCGTGGGTGCCCTTGGTGTCCATGGTGTCATCCTGTTCAATCTGAAGGTCTCTTGAAAGATCACATACAACTCTACAATAAGAATCCCTTTTTTAGACTGAGTGATAGCCTATAAGACACCAGGCGCCGAGAGCGATCATCCTCAACACCAAGCTCGGGAGGAGTTCATGGCAGGAAGTGCATCGCAGGGTTGGCGTGGTTCAGCTCCAGCAACATCGGCCATGTTGCTGCCATCAGCCATGGATGTGGACCTATTACACTCCAGTTTGTTGGCACCATGAGAAACGCCCTAGCATATTTAGCTGCAATTACCATGGTGCTAACAATGATGAGAATGAGGATTTTGAAGATGGTTGTGTCCGATGACCAGTGCAGTGTATCTCGATAGCTCATGTGAAGTTCGAGTTTACAAGTGATGACGGAGGTGAATGGATGTGGTGTAGACAGTGAACCGGATGATCGGTGTTTTGTAGCAGTTTCGGTAAGCGGGGGCAGCAACACAGGTTGGACTTCATTCTTGGTGGTGTTCTTTGGGCATTAAGTCTCGATTTCCGGGGGTGAAAACTCTAGGTCTGACCTTCACTGGTTGTACCTGGCAATGGCGGATCTCTATTCGTCTCCTTATTGAAGGCATTGTCTAGACTTCAGTTGGACTTACTATTGAAGGAATTGTCTGGACTTCACGCCGACCAAGGACTGCCTCATCACCCCGGCCGAGGAGTTCCTCGGCGAGGAGAACCCGCCGCGCTACCACGCCATCATGTACGTCGACTTTAATCTATCCACAGCATTGCAAAACATGGGTTGTCCAGTGTCAAAACCACCGACCTGAAGAACATTGAAGAAGCACTCAGCACAAAGATCTGAGGCAAAAACAGGCATGTCGGCCGGCCCTTGAGATTTGAACTTATCTCCATTTAGTTTCTAGTTGTTGAGTCATCGAAAACCAATGCAAATTCTCCGTCGTGATATGATCAATAAGGAACCTAAAATTAATAAGATTGTATTAAAATTGTTTCAAATGTTAATTGACAGATGGCCTTTTTATGGAACATAGAGACTTTGAAATGAACCAACAGAACAAATAGTAGAAGTTTCAGTTTAGTTAGACTATTAAATTCCCGTGTGTTGCTACAGTCATTTTTTTACCCCCGATATATATAATGCACGTGAATATTCACAGGTATATAAAATATAGCACACGGTACTGGGAAAACATTATGATTGCACTTGCTTAAATTGTATTTCCCTAAAATGAATAATTTTATGTCATATGGATATAAAACAAGGACTCATCGTAATTGCATTTCATCAACTAATATCTACACCTTGATGCGCTTAATTTTGTCGGATGCAATGGATGTTGTTATTTGCAAGTTGAATCAACCCTGATCGGGGGTGCCCTAACCAAGTCAGGTTGTTATCTATTTTAAGATAGAGTGGTATGCCAGCGAACATTTCATCATTGTTGAAACACCTCCGTTTGGTATATTATTTCTGTGGATAATAGGAGAATAAAGTTAAACCTAACAACCAAGATAAAAATATTGATTGATTTGTCAAATTTTAATAAATACCGAGTCAAAACATAATTCAAAGGAAAAAGATAGGGCCACTAACCACCATTTAGCCCCTCCCGTATGTAACTAAAAGCCCTAATCGGGGGCGTCCTAACCAAGTCATGGTTTGTAGCCCATTGTTGCATGTGCATATTAATATGGGAGCCCGTCAACTTGCAGTTCTATGCAATTAGTGCTAAGCCTAATCGCTACCAAAAACTCCTAAAGATTTGCATCGATCGTAGTCCACGCACCAGCAACGAGAAGACTGGAACCACGACATGTTGTCCTAGACCAGTGCAGGTGGATTCTGTATGGCATCCAAACCTTCACCGGATCGACTCCCTCTACTTTGGCTACGACTCAAGCCTGCCTCACCTAGGCGATGAAGGTATCACCAGTAGTCTAGTACCCTACAATGCATATCTCTTCTATATGTTTATGTGCACTAGGTGGTTTAGGTACTAGCAGTGTTGATCATGTGGTACTTATAATGTATTGTAGGTTTAAAAGGCTAAAAACAATGTGAATATTTCTACATCTTCTGTTATAAATGAGGAGAACGCTTTGAAGGTGCTAATGTGATGTCTTATAATATAGGCACAGGTGGCAGAAATACGAAGATGGAACATAATGCCTAAACTCCTACACTATAATTTTTTTATGGTATTCTATTAAGACCAAAAGTAGGGTTGCATGTCATCCACAAAGTTTGTTCAGCTACACCTACACCCAACGCCGCAAGCTCATATGCTGGCTTGTTACAAGATCGTGATACATACACCACACTAGCCTCAATGAAACCCATACGTAGCTGGTACTTCAAATCAGTAAACTGTGGAGTTTTGGGTGGAAACGAGTACCCGTTAGGGTCTCGTGTTGCATGTTATATAGACGTAGGAGAAGCCCCTATGGTGGCAGTACATATGTGTACATATACAGGTGGAGTACTACTCTATACCGTGTAGTATATATTACATTGTTTAACACTCTCCCTTAATCTAAAACTGAGAAAGGTTTAGATTACGCTTGAAAGCAACTAAGTTCTATATAGGAAGAGCTTTTGTAAATCCATCTGCAACTTGATCTTTGCTGGAGATGAACCTGATATCAAGCAGCTTGTTTGCAACATGTTGACGAACAAAGTGAAAATCTATCTCACTATGTTTAGTCCTCGCATGAAAAATAGGATTAGCTGACAAATAAGTAGCACCTAAATTATCACACCATAAGCATAGTTTTTGCTTCAATATAACTCCAGGCTCATGAAGCAATGCTTCAGTCCATATCAACTCAGTAGTAGCATCAGCTAGAGCTTTGTATTCTGCCTCAGTACTGCATCTGGACATTGTGTGTTGTTTCTTTGCATTCCATGAGATTAAATTTGGACCAAAGAAAACAGCATAGTCTCCAGTAGACTTTCTATCATCTGGGCATCCAGCCTAGTCTGCATCAGAGAAAGCACTAAGTAACTGTGAAGATGAACGTTTAAATGTGAGACCAACCCGCAGTGTCCCATTTATGTATCTGAGTATGCATTTTACATCTGACCAATGAGTGGTTGTAGGTGCATGTAGAAACTGACAAACTTTGTTGACTGAAAAAGATATATCAGGTCTTTTGAGGGTTAAGTATTGAAAACCTCCAACAATACTTATGTACTGTGTGCTATCCTCAGGACCAAGCAGTGAACCATCAACCAAAGATAGCGGTTTACTAGAGCACAGAGGAATAGGCATAGATGTACACTTTGTCATACCAATCTTCTCAAGAATGTCAGCTGCATAATTTTCCTGGGTAAGACATAAACCATTGTGAATTTTCTTTACCTCAATGCCTAAGAAGTAATGGAGAGGACCCAAATCCTTGAGGGAAAAGTCTGCTCGAAGATCATGAAGAAGAGTAGTAATAGCGTCATCTGATGAACTAGTCACAATAATGTCATTCACATGTATTAGCACATATATAGCAACAACGGGCTTATCATAGAGAAAAAGTGAGGTATCAGCTTTGGAGGGAACAAAACCAAGCGCAGTCAACTTGATACTTAGCCGAGCAAACCATGCACGAGGAGCTTGTTTGAGACCATAAAGAGCCTTATCAAGTTTGCATATGAAATGTGGAGTATGAGGATTTTCAAAAACTGGAGGTTGTTTCATATAGACCTCCTCTTTCAGAACGCCATGAAGAAATGCGTTCTTGACATCTAGCTGCCGCAAACTCCAGCGGGAAACAGCAATAGTGAGAACAAGTCTGATAGTTGCTGACTTTACCACTAGGCTTAAAGTCTCCTCATAGTCAATACCATGCCGTTGTTTAAAACTTTTTGCAACTAGCCGTGCTTTGTACCTGTATATAGTACCATCAACATTTTTCTTGATACGGAAAACCCACTTACAGTCAATTATGTTGCATGTACAGCTTGGCAGGACAAGGTGCCAAATTTTATTGTCCATCAAGGCTTGATACTCATCATTCATAGCCTCACGCCAACGAACATCATCAAGAGCTTCACCAAGCGTACTTGGTTCACCTATTGCAGTAAGCAAGCCATATCGAATAGTTCGATCAGTATATGTTTTTGGTTTTTTTATACCGTGTTGTAGTCGTGTCCAAGGCACCACAAGTGGTGGTGCAGGCGATGGCGAAGGTGGTGGTGAGGGAGTATGCACCACATTCTCCTCATTCTCCTTACTAGGAGATGATGGCAGGGAAGCATCGGAGGACATAGGGGGCATCGTAGGCAATGGCGCGGGCGACATCGGCGCAGGCGACATGGCGGGCGACAGCGTGGGTGACCCTACCGGATCCACCTCGGGATCGGTGCCGGCAGATTCTGCCGCTGAGTCAGCACCAACATGATCCTCCTCATAAGTAGCACTGCTGGCATCTGTTTTAGAGCCACTTGATGACTCAGTGTCATCATGTTCTGTATTGTGGTGTGTGATACGTCTCCAACGTATCTATAATTTTTGATGCTCCATGCTTGTTTTTATACCATTTGCCTATTGTTTCGTTACACTTCGTGGCACTTTTATGCATTTTCCGCAACTAACCTATTAACAAGTGCCACAGTGTCAGTTCCCTGTTTTCTGCTGTTTTTGTGTTTCAGAAGTGATACACAGGAAATATTCTCGGAATTGGACGAAACCACATCCTGAAGTCTTATTTTACCCGGAAGCTTCCAGAGATCCGAAGGAGAGTAGGAGGGGGGCCACCAGGGCCCCACACGCAGGGGTGGCGCGGCCAGCCCCCTGGCCGCGCGGGCCCCGCGTGAGGGCGCCTGACTCCCCCTCTGACATCGCCCCTTCGCCTATAAAGACCCCCCGACGGAAAAAAACCTAAGTACCCGATCAATTTTCTAGAACACATCGCGATCCACCGCCACCGTCGACCCGAAGATCGGGAGGGTCCAGAAGCTCTTCCCGGCACCCTACCGGAGAGGGGAATCGCCACCGGAGGTCTTCTTCATCGCCATGCTTGCCTCCGGAGCGATGAGTGAGTAGTCTACCTTGGACTATGGGTCCATAGCAGTAGCTAGATGGTTGTCTTCTCCACTATGTGCTTCATGTTTAGATCTCATGAGCTGCCCTACATGATTGAGATCACCGTTATGTAATTCTACATGTTTGGTTTGTTGGGATCCGATGAATATTGGTGTTTATGATTAAGTTGCTGTACTGAATTATATCTTTTGTTATCTCTATGTTGTTTATGATCTTGTATGCTCTCCGTTGTTAGTAGCTATCTTGGCCGAGTAGTTGCTAGTGACTCCAAGAGGGGGTATTTATGCTCGATAGTGGGTTCATGCCTCTATTTCACCTGGGGGAGTGACAGAAACCTCTAAGGTGGTAGATGTGCTGTTGCTACTAGGGAGAAAACAACATTCATATGCTCAAGGGCATATGGTTTGTTTACATTACACACTTTGCTTAATGCAATTATCTGTTGTTCGCAACTTAATACTTGTGGAGTTCTCGAATTGATTCACCACAAGTGGATTATTAGTCATAGATGCTGTTGGATGGCGGTCTATGTATTTTGTTGTAATGCCCAGAGTAAATCTCATAGTGATCTTCTTGACATATCACGTTATCTTTATTCTATCAATTGCCCAACTGTAATTTGTTTACCCAGCATGTGTTATTTTATCTATGGAGAGACACCACTAGTGAACTGTGGACCCCGGTCCTATTTCCATCATATTGCTATCACCTGTTTACTTTACTCGCACTGTTTACTTTACTCGTACTGTTTATTTTACTCGCATACTCTATTGTTTTCCACTCGATACGCTCATAACCTTTGTTTCAAGCAAACGGTGAGATTGACAACCTCATCGCAAGTTGGAAACAAAGTATTTGTTTGTATGTGTGCAGGTTCCGCATCACCTTCAGTCGTTTGTCTCTCCTCTCCTGATCGATATTAAACCTTGGTTTCTTAACTGAGGGAAGACTAGCTGCTATACTCATCATACCTTCCTCTTGGGGTTCCCAACGGGCTGCTTATCCACCACGCACAAGGACGTCTGCTTCCACGTTGACCACACGCCATCAACACGCAGCAGCTAATTTTCTGGCGCCGTTGCCGGGGAACACAGAAGAATAATCTTCCTCGTCAACTAGGCACCATTAAACAGCACCAGCTAATTTTCTGGCGCCGTTGCCGGGAGGAAGAGAAGACTTCTGCGAGGGATGTTTTCGCACACACATCCTTTACTTTATTTTATTGTTTTGCTTTACTTTATTTATTTTACCTGCATTGCTCTATATCAAAAACCCAAAAAAATTAGAATCCTTGGTAGTTGTTATTTCTTTACTTTTAGTTTATCATATTGATCCCTAAGTTCGTTCTGGAGGACCTCTCAGTAGGTAGTGGTTCGATTATTGGCAAAAGTAACATTGAGGAGTTCTTTAGTCACATTAGTATGCATGAGGAAGTTGAGGAAAAGTCTTGGGTTGAGCTTGCTCCTATTATTGAAGTTGCTTCTGTTTATTTAATTGACATGTTGGAAACTAGGTTTGCTAGTCTTAATCCTTTTATGCAATATATGTTCCTTAAGCTTCATGAAATTGAGGATCCCGAAAAGAAAGCTTTTATCTTGGAAACTTTGCGCCTAGAATTTAAGGATATCGTTATTGAAGCTAGAAAGGTTCTTAAACGTTTTAATAAACTCGGTTCGCCTATAAAGGTTATTGATACTAATGATGAGGGAACCGAGATACCTATACCTTGCAAGCTTTTGGGATTGTGTGAAGCCTTCGAAAATAATTTTGCCTGGATCTGTCCTGAAAATCTTTTTGATGAAAATAGTGTACCAAAACATGATCACAAAGGGCCTTCTAAAACTTATGTGGATGAAATACAATGCCTTATTGATAAGACCTCTGCAGTTGATCTTAATGCTTCTTCTGATATTACTTGATTCGCAATTTTCTGCGCCTAGCTCAAAGGCGTTAAAGAAAAGCACTCTTGGGAGATAACCCAATGTTTTATTTTCAGTACTTTTTCTTTTATTTGAGTCTTGGAAGTCATTACTACTGTAATGACCGCTCCTTATCTTGTTTATTTCATTTTTGTGCCAAGAGAAGCCTCTAATTTGAGTGAGGTAAAGATTTGGGGATGTTGCTGTCCTGAAACTGTTTTCGGTGCTGCACCGTAAAAATTCGTGAAAATTCTCTGTTTATCTTTTGGACCTGCGATTTCTTGCGCATATGCCCCAGGTTATATCCAAACTTTTGTTAGTTGAACACTTTTTGATTTGAGCAACAGAAAATCCCTCAAAAATTCGACCTTTGTCAGCTGTTCAGTTTTGACAGATTTCTGCCAATATTTGTGTTTGCCACTTTATCGCTTTCTTTTGAGTTCTTTTGATCATGGAACTTTTGGGGAGGTTGCTACAGTAGTATATGCTATATATGTGGTGGTTTTGAGTTGAAACCTGAAGCAAATAGAGGATTGATTATATGTTATGCTTACACTAATGTTGCTAATAGAATTGTGTTTAGTTTTGTATGAAGGAAGTTTTCAAGTGTAGGGATTGGAGAATGATGAGATGAGTTGAAGAATGGACAAAAGCTCAAGCTTGGGGATGCCCATGCATCATCCCAAGAAATATCCAAGAAGTACAAGCGTCAAAGCTTGGGGATGCCCCCGAGGCACCCCTTCTTCAGCGGCAAAAATCAGGTCACCTTTCAAAACACTATATTTTTATTGCTTCATGCACTATGTGTTTTTCTTGGACCGTCAGTTGTTTTAGTTTTCTTAGTTGGTTTAGTTTGTTTGTTTGCTGCAATAAATGGTTGGACCCCAACAAATTTCCTTTGGAGGAGATGTACTCGTTTTCATTTGCCAAGAACGCTCTAGTTTTCACTCTTATTAAAAATCGAGTGTTCTTCTTAGTCTGCTACTGCTTTTGGTTTTCGTTTTCACCTTGATTTGCGTTGAGACCTTGTCATATCTTTTCATCAAGGTGTATTTTTGCCTCTGATCTTTATTAGTTTTCATCAAAAGAGGTGTTTATAAAAAATTTCAAATGGTGTTGGAAAAGAGAAAAAGCTTTGTGCAAAATAGTGGTACAAGAAGGAGCTTGTGTAGACTGCGGCTTAGGCTTTTTCATGTCATGCATGATGCCTTTTTGATAGTATGCTTCGTGGTTTTGCTGTAGCATGACTTGTCTCAAATAACTGAGATTGCTTAATGAGCCTTTGAAAAAAATCATGCGTTGTTTTTATTGTATGGAAGTATTATTTTGGTTTTCTCCTTGATGCTTTATTTGGGTTGACTTGGCGCATGCTCATACATGTTAGACTCTTACAAAGTCGCCAATAGCCTTCATGATCATTTAGTTTTTGACTTTTGATGCCATCTTATGCTTCTTTTAATGTCGCTTTGTCGCTTTGCATGATTATGGCCATTACTGCTCTCTTAGTTGGTCGCTCCCAGTCTTTTGCTAGCCCTCGCCTTGTACTGAGTATGAACTCTACTCGTGCATCCAACTCCTAAAAGCCAAAGTTTTCCAAAGTGTCCACCATACATACCTACTAGCAATTTGCTATTCCAAGTAAATTTGACTTGCTTTTATTTTCTCTTCAAATTAAACTCTTACCAGTGTTATGCGAAATTCGGTTAGTAAAGATCTCACGAACCGGAAGACACACTTTACTTTTTCCTGTTCTTAAAAATTTAACATTATGGTCTCTTATGTTGAGTTGTTATGCTTGCAAGTTGTAAGTTGGATTCTAGCCCATCCATGCTGTCATGGGCAAGCTTTCAATATTGCACTTCTTATTTGAGTTGATATCGTGATCTTTTGTCTATGGATGCCCGCGGTGTGAAATGAATTGGGAATCTTGTGGGGATCATGGAGTTTGTATATGTGTTAGGAAAACGCCGGGCCGCCAATCTAAGCCATGCATAATTCATGGTGGAAATTTGCAGCATACCCATGGTGAACATTCGACGACGCATCTCACAATAAAAAGCTAAACAAAAGGCAAATAAAAGAGATGTCGAGGTGTTCATTGTCTGCTTGTCCTGTCATTTTGGTGTGGGCTTGTTTCATGTCATCTGGCACGGAGGTACCCCATTGGCGGTTTTCAATGATATGCATATACTTACAATGACAAGAGCCTTGCTTGGGACTCTAAGTAAAGTAGCATGAGGTTTGGGTACTCGTATTCACGGGGCACAAGGTCTTCAACTTATGATTTGTCAAGCATATGCATCATAATTGTTCTCGCATTAACTTTAACCATTCAAGATGCTTATGATGGGGGCAATGAGAGCTCAAAGCCGGTAAGTACCATAATTTTTGAAGGTTATAAAACTTGCAATCACTGCTTCCCTCTGCGAAGGGCCTTTCTTTTACTTTTATGTTGAGTCACCACCTTCTTTCTTTATGCACCATTAAGAGAGCATAGTTGTCATTCTTAGTGTAATATGCATTGTCCCAAAGTTCATTGATTGATTCATATTGTTGGTTTCACTTGTTCTTAAATTATTTGTATCTAGTCGCCCTCTTAAACTTGAAGGTGTCCTATGCATTTATGTTTTGCTCTCTTTGAAGGACAAGCTGAAAACCATTTGTATGTTTTTCCTTATGATTTGAACACACGTTTGACTTTCATTGTTTCATTTTCATGATCTTTTGTTTGTGTTCATTTGCATGTTTACAACATGGTTGCTAAGTTCTTATTGTCAAGATTATATCTTCATGCCCATGTTTTAAGTTCTTATGATCCCAGCTCACCAATGCTTACATATATGATTAAGATTGTGTAGGTGTATGTCACCTCAAAAATTATTCTTTTGTTATCACTTACCTACTCGAGGACGAGCAGGAGTTAAGCTTGGGGATGCTTGATACGTCTCCAACGTATCTATAATTTTTGATGCTCCATGCTTGTTTTTACACCATTTGCCTATTGTTTCGTTACACTTCGTGGCACTTTTATGCATTTTCTGGAACTAACCTATTAATAAGTGCCACAGTGTCAGTTCCCTGTTTTATGCTGTTTTTATGTTTTAGAAGTGATACACAGGAAATATTCTCGGAATTGGACGAAACCATATCCTGAAGTCTTATTTTACCCGGAAGCTTCCAGAGATCCGAAGGAGAGTAGGAAGGGGGCCACCAGGGCCCCACACGTAGGGGCGACGCGGCCAGCCCCCTGGCCGCGTGGGCCCCGCGTGAGGGCGCCTGGCTCCCCCTCTGACATCGCCCCTTCGCCTATAAAGACACCCTGATGGAAAAAAAACCTAAGTACCCGATCAATTTTCCAGAACACATCGCGATCCGCCGCCACCGTCGACCCGAAGATCGGGAGGGTCCAGAAGCTCTTCCTGGCACCCTGCCGGAGAGGGAAATCGCCACCGGAGGTCTTCTTCATCACCATGCTTGCCTCTGGAGCGATGAGTGAGTAGTCTACCTTGGACTATGGGTCCATAGCAGTAGCTAGATGGTTGTCTTCTCCACCATGTGCTTCATGTTTAGATCTCATGAGCTGCCCTGCATGATTGAGATCACCGTTATGTAATTCTACATGTTTGGTTTGTTGGGATCCGATGAATATTGGTGTTTATGATTAAATTGCTGTACTGAATTATATCTTTTGTTATCTCTATGTTGTTTATGATCTTGCATGCTCTCCGTTGTTAGTAGCTATCTTGGCTGAGTAGTTGCTAGTGACTCCAAGAGGGGCTATTTATGCTCGATAGTGGGTTCATGCCTCTATTTCACCTGGGGGAGTGACAGAAACCTCTAAGGTGGTAGATGTGCTGTTGCTACTAGGGAGAAAACAACATTCATATGCTCAAGGGCATATGCTTTGTTTACATTACACACTTTGCTTAATGCAATTATCTGTTGTTCGCAACTTAATACTTGTGGAGTTCTCGGATTGATTCACCACAAGTGGATTATTAGTCATAGATGCAGTTGGATGGCGGTCTATGTATTTTGTTGTAATGCCCAGAGTAAATCTCATAGTGATCTTCTTGACATATCACGTTATCTTTATTCTATCAATTGCCCAACTGTAATTTGTTTACCCAGCATGTGTTATTTTATCTATGGAGAGACACCACTAGTGAACTGTGGACCCCGGTCCTATTTCCATCATATTGCTATCACCTGTTTACTTTACTCGCACTGTTTACTTTACTTGTACTGTTTATTTTACTCGCATACTCTATTGTTTTCCACTCGATACGCTCATAACCTTTGTTTCAAGCAAACCGGTGAGATTGACAACCTCATCGCAAGTTGGTAACAAAGTATTTGTTTGTGTGTGTGCAGGTTCCGCATCACCTTCAGTCATTTGTCTCTCCTCTCCTGATCGATATTAAACCTTGGTTTCTTAACTGAGGGAAGACTAGCTTCTATACTCATCATACCTTCCTCTTGGGGTTTCCAACGGGCTGGTTATCCACCACGCACAAGGACGTCTGCTTCCACGTTGACCACACGCCATCAACACGCAGCAGTGTGCATCAACCTGAATAGCTGAATAGTTGTATGAGTCTGAAGCATGTACATTAGTAACATTAGGTACCATAGACAACGACATATAGTCATCAATATGTGCATCACTAGAAGTAGATGATGTGTGTGTAGGAAAAAAAGAATGTCTTTTTGAAGACGTTTGCCAGTATTAGGATTTAAACTGGCAAAGGGAAAAACACTCTCATAAAAAAAACATCTCTGGAAATGTAAACATGACCAGTAGAAGGATCAAGACATTTGACACCTTTGTGATTTGAACTGTATCCAAGAAACACACATCTAGTAGACCAAAAAGCAAGTTTTCTTTTGTTGTAGGGACGCAAGTTTGGTCAGCTAGCACAATCAAAAATACATAAAGCAACATAGTTTAGAGAAGTACCAAGCAGGCACTCTGAGGAGTATCAAAATCAATGACTTTACTGGGAAGGAGATTGATGAGAAAGGTGGCAGTGAGAAAAGCTTCATCTCAGAATTTTAAGGGCATAGATGCATGTGCAAGAAGAGCAAGACCCACTTCAACAATGTGACGGTGTTTGCGTTCAGCAGAACTATTCTGTTGACGGGCATGAGGACATGAAACATGATGTGTGATGCCAATTTTTTGAAAGAAGCCATGGAGTTTTTCATACTCACCACCCCAATCAGTTTGCATAGTGATGATTTTTCTACCAAATTTTCGCTCAACAAGTTGCTGAAAATTAAGAAAGACTTGATAAACTTTAAAGCCCTTTTTAAGAAAATATATCCAGGTAAACTTGCTATAGTCATCAATAAAGCTTATATAATATGCATGTTTGCCAACAGAAATAGGTGCAGGATCACATACATCAGAAAACACTTGTTCCAAGGAAACAGTTGATACACTGGTAGACACTGGATATGGCAACTGATGACTCATGGCAAGCTGATAAGAGTCACATACATAAGGATTTATTTCTGGCGAATGAGAAAGTTTATTTTTCCTAATGATTTGCTGCACCATGAAGGAAGAAGGGTGTCCTAGGCGGCGGTGCCATGTGGAAGATGACAACTTTATTGTGCTGAAACCTTGCTTGGAAGATCCGGTAGAAAAAGGCACTAGCGGGTAGAGGCCACCATGACAGGGACCTTTAAACAGAGTTCTTCTGGTGACCAGATACTTTATCAAAAAGAAGAAAGGGTGAAACTCAAGAAATACTTGATTATCAAGTGCGAGTCTATGAACGGAAAGCAGGTTTTTTGATGCACTAGGAACATAAAGGATATTTTTAAGATGCAAAGGACTACTATGGGTATGCAATATTGAATGACCAATGTGGCTGATGTGCATACCATTGCCGTCTGCAGTGTGCACACGGTCACGTCCGTTGTACTTGTCGTGGACAGTGAGCTTGTTTAGAGCTCCAGTGATGCGGTCTGTGGTGCCGGAATCAAGGTGCCAGTTGGTGTCAATAGCATAGGCAGCAGCATGCACCTCCTTGACATTTCGATCCACTTCATCATCAGTACCATTACCATGGCGCCACCAGCAGTCACTGGCAGGGTGACCATAAATCTTGCATATCTGATAGCGCACATCAACAGAAGGGGTAGGGGTGCGGTCGCGCCCACGGCACCTACCACTCTCGTCACGGCGCGGCTCGCCCACGGCGCCTACCACTCTCGTCACGGCGCGGCTCATCGCGACGCTGATCATCGTGGCGCCGATCATCGCGCCTATCATCACGGCGCGGCTCATCACGACGCCGATCATCGCGCCTGTCATCACGGCGCCCGTCATCATGCCTGTCATCACGACGAGGTTCATCACGACGTCGATCATCATGACACCGATCATCGCAACACCGATCATTGCGCCTGTCATCACGACGCCTATCATCATCACGGCGCCTATCGCCACGGCGGTCAAGGTTAGGAGAGCAACCACGAGAGGAGGACCCTCCACGAGTGCCAAGGTTGCCTGACGAGATGAATGGACTAGTGTCATTGTCGAGGTCGGCGAGGAGGGTCTGGCGCATGTCAAAGGAGTTAATTTGATTTGTGACATTGGTGAGAGATATATCAGGCGTGTTTTCGACCCTGTCAACTAGGGCGTTGTAGGTGTTGTCAAGGCCGGCAGTGATTTAGCCAATCATCTCTTCATCATCAATAATTTTCCCGGCTGCCGCAAGCTCAGAGTAGAAACCGGACATCTTGAAGATATATTGTTCAGCAGTCATCTCCTTCTTCTTGGTGTTGTTGAGAGAAGTTTGCAAGTGCAAGACTTTCGCCTTGGAGGCAGATTTGAACATGGCAGAGATAATGGCCCAAGTTTCAGCAATAGTCTCCACGTCGAGGACGTATGCGAGGATGTCCGGGGAGATGGAGTTGTTGAGCCACCCATGCATGAACTGGTCACGCGCCACCCAAGTGGCGTAGTCGGGGTTGGGCATGGAGCCGGCATCATCCAGCACCTCCAGCATCTTCACCGGCGCGGCGTCCGAGCAGTCGAGCAGGCCGAAGGCACCGGCGCACCAAAGAGGGGGGAAGACAAGAGCCTTCCAGAAGAGCATGTTGTCGCGGGTGAGCTTGAGGGATGGCGGCTTGCCGAGGTTGGTGGAGAGGACGACCATCGAGGAGGGGTCGACGAGGACGACATGATGGTTGCGGCGATCTTGAGGTGGCGGCAGTTGTGGGCGGCAGTGGCATGGTTTTGTTTTGTAGGCGGCGGCGGCTCGAGGTAGAGTGACGACAGCGGCGGTTTTAGGGTTTTGAGGCGGCGGCGGCTCGAGGAGGAGCGGCGGCGGCAGCTGGTTTTAGGGTTTTGGAGGCGGCGGCGGCTCGAGGTAGAGCGGCAGCGGCGGCGGTGTTTTTGGGCGGCGGCTCAAGAGAAGCAGTGGCGGTGGCTAGGTCTGGAAGAGACCCGCTCTGATACCATTTGGAGTTTTGGGCGGAAACGAGTACCCGTTAGGGTCTCGTGTTGCATGTTATATAGGCGTAGGAAAAGCCCCTACGGTGGCAGTACATATGTGTACGTATATGGGTGAAGTACTACTCCATATCGTATAGTACATATTACATTGTTTAACATAAACAACTTGCAAATTGAAGCTAAGCTGTAATCATTCATCGTCATTGCATACATCAGGTTGATACAGTCTGTCTCAAAGACAACTGGTCTAACTCCCAAACTGTCTGCAACCTGAATGGCATGAGATAGTGCAGTTCATTCAGCATGGAAGACATCCCTCATTCTCACTAATGGTCCAGACACATCGAAGCAAACCTCACTCTCACTATTTCTAGAAATTGCGCCCCAACCTCGGTTCCCTGATGACTCCTGGAATGCCGCATCGATGTTAATTTTAACAGCTTCAGTCCGGTGCATCCCATCTCTCGGTGAACGACTCCTATGGTTTTGTTTTCGTTTCCCACATTATACTGGAACTGTTCAACATTCTGGTGTGCCTGCCCATGGTTCCCTTTGTTTCGTTCAGACCACCAATTCCAGAGCAGAGAGATTTTCAGTAGTTGTTCTGTTTTTGGCAAAGCTAAGACCTCCTATAGCATTTCTAGGACCGGGCTGCACGGGATAAATTTTAGTCTGATGTCCTCCAGAAGTAAATCTCGCCACCGTTGTTTTACAAACTTGTAGGTTATAAAACGATGACCTCCATCTTCGAAGAGTCTATGACAAACTGCACATCTTGTGTCTAAATCGACTCCTCTTTTAGCTATATTCATGTATAAAGGAGTAAATTGCACTAGAGGTCACTGAACTTATCTAAAATGTGCAGATAAGTCACTTAACTTGTAAAATAAACAGACATCATTGAACTTGTCAAACGCGTGCACCGGAGGTCACTCGGCGATTTTCTCACTAGTTTTCAAAGAAACCCGGCACGTGACCACCACGTGACCTGCCCAGGGACTAATATTTTTGCAGATACCCCCTAAGCTCTCGGAAAATGGCAATAGAGGACGGGCTCCCTCGAGCCTGTTTTTTATTTTTTGAAATCGACATTTTTAAGTTTAAAAAAATTCTGAACTAAAATTCTAGATGTTGAATATAACTTATTCTACAACCCTGTGAAATTTCAGCGCGAAAGAGTTTGTATTCCGGCCTACACAAAAGTGACAAATTCTGACAAATCTGAAAATTTTCGAATTATGTACTGTTCATCTCAGATATAGAAATTTGTCAATTTTACACAGCCCAAAATACGAAATAGTTCGCGTTGATTTTTTGCAAGCAGCTAGAAGTCATTATTGCCCACATCTAAGGATTTTTTTCATATTTTTCTGAAACTTTAAAATATCGATTTTTGTTGAATTCAAAAAACGGGCTCCATGGAGTCCGTCCACTTTATCGACGCACTCCTAAGCTCTGTTCTATTCTCTTCATTAATCTCTAATATGGAGGAGGCGGCCGGCGCGAGCTCGTCGTCGACGCTTGCCTGTTTAAAAAAATGCCCCATTTTACTTTAGATTTACGGAAAAAGCACGCTTACCTACCTAATTAATCTCTAACACCTAATTTCTTAATTAATCTCTAATCTGTAATTATCAGTGGATAGATCCAAAAATTGATTGCTACACCAAAAATTGATGAAATAAACAAAGAAATCGGTGGCTATTACAATCAGTAGGACTAAACAAAAAAAAATTGCGGAAAACCAAGCAGTACAAGCTGGACCAAATTCTCTTCCCTGCCTCGTACGTCGCTGCCGCCTTGCAACACATGTCGTGGAGACGCACACCAAGGTCATTACCAAGGCCATTGCCAATCGCCTTGCAACGCATCAGCCGTCACCTCAAATGATCCGCAATGGTCTACCGTTCGTGGCAGCGCCTCCCCCGTTCGTGGAATTAGGGTGACACCTCCAAGCCTTGGAGACGCACACCATCGACGCATACTGTCAACGCCGTGGTCCCACCCTCCAGTGGACCAGTCAACGCGTCAACACCGGGCAAGGAAAAAGACGAAGCACCGAGGCCCAAGAGAAAGACTCGACTACCGAGGCAGACCATAAGCTGGGCCGAAAGTTGCCCGTGTAATAGTTTCTCCTTCCTCTCGTTAAGTAGGTGTCGTGTGCCGGCAGTGTTCCTCGGCCAGGCTCAGATCGAACATGACGGCGGCTGCCGTAGAACTAGAACTCGCTCGGGGGTGGAAGGGTGGTGAGCGAATTCCTCTGTGATTCCTTCCTTTTCGAATAGATCTGAGAACCGATACCTTACAAGCGGTATCAGAGCCATACGATCCCACTCTGGCCTTCCCGATTCACCACCACCACACCTGATTCCAATCTCAGCGTCGGGCGGCGATCATGGAGGATCTGTCGCCGGAGTCCCTAGTCCTCTACAACATCCTCAAGGCCGAGACCACAGATGCGTTTGAGGAGCGCTTCATGGCTCACAAGGAGATCCTCGCCTCCGTTCGTGCCTCCATCGCCGACACAGACCACCGCATCAAGAGCGTCCATGACTCGGTCGACACGCTCCACACCACCGTGGAGGAGGAGATCGCTGGCATCAAGACCGCCCTCGGCTCCAGCATCGCCACCGTCCAGGGCTCGCTGAGCGCGGATATTCATAATGCTAACAAAGAAGATTGAAAAAAAATTAGGTGAGTTCTTATGTGAGTATTGTTCTACTACAGGACAAGTAAGAGGATAATTTTTTAATGAAACCTACCATACTTGTGATTAAAATGGTATAACCAAAATCAGGTAAATTTCGAATCTAAGATTTTTGCTCTATTTTAGATCCATTGCAATGCACAGGCACTTTGCTAGTAACGTCCAATAACAAAAAGAGGCCTTGAACGGGGAAAAAAAACATGAATTACATTGATAGTAGCCCTGGACCTCGAACCGTCCGCGGCCAGTGCGCCGAGGCCAGAGCAGATACAAGCGCGGGGCACATAGAGGAGGTTGATGGGAGAAAGCCGAACTTACCAGAGGGGAATTGTAGCCAAGGTCAAATCATCAACGCCGAGGCAACCACTGCGCGCAAGGTGACGGCCAAGCCAGCAGCGGCAGCATCGTTCCAGACTGAATCGCCATGCCCTCTGCCATCTCTCCTTGGCCACCTCTACGTTGAGGATATCCCATCTGCCAATGTAAAGTCTGCACGATTTGAGCACTCAGATTAGAGCGATGGGCAGAGAAAAAAGAATATTAATGAAGCACTAGCTAATTTCCAACTGGATCAATCATGAGAAGCTACAGCAGAATAGGGGGAGGACCTTCTTGCGTGGTGTCAGGGGCTCGACAAGGCCTCCCCGAAGCTCGAGATCGTCCCCCTCATACCCCTTTTTTTGCTGTGAATCAGAAGAAGGAGAAAAAAGATCACGCTCCAGATTGGAAGTTGGAGAAACGGATTGGTACCTAGGGGCCAATCTTTTTTATTCATGGTTTTTCTATAATTTGACAAGTACTCTTATGCATGAGGATTTCATACACATGGATATTCATAATGCTAACAAAGAAGATTGAAAAGTATATGGTGATTTTTTATGTGAGTATTGTTCTACTACAGGACATGTAAGAGGATAATATTTTCTAATGAAACCTACCATACTTGTGATGATAAAATGGTACAACCAAAATCAGGTTAATTTCAAATCTAAGATGTTTGCCTTATTTTAGATCAATTGCATTGCACATGCACTTTGCTAGTAACGTCCAGTAACAACAAGCGGCCTTGAACGGGAAAAAACATGAATTACATTGATACTAGCTCTGGACCTCGAACCGTACGTGGCTGGTGTGCTGAGACCAGAGCAGATACAAGCATGGGACACATAGAGGAGGTTGATGGGAGGAACCCGAGCTCACGAGAGGGGAATTGTGAAATAAAAGGCACACCTGCGCCCGACTTTAAATTAATAAAGCCCCACACAACCAGAGGGGAATTGTAGCCAAGGTCGAATCATTAACGCCGAGGCAATCACTGCACGCAAGGCCATGGCCAACAAAGCAGCATTAGCAACGTTCCAGACTGAATTGCCATGCCCTCTGACATCTCTCCTTCGCAACCTCCACCTTGAGGATATCCCATCTGCCATTGTAAAGTCTGCACGATTTGAGCACTCAGATTACGAAAATCTAACTAGATGGGGGGAGCTAGGATGTGCTCTGGCGACCGCAAGGGCGACTCCGCGTCGCCGGCGCGCGCTCAGCCACCGGACCACCTCCTCCCCCACCTCTCCTTTGGCTCCGTCCCGCCCAACCTGCTACTCCCGCTCGCTCCTCTGGCGCAGTCGCCCGTGCTGCCGGTTTGGCTTGCCGCTGCTCCTGCCGTCCTCTCGACGACGGTTGCGGCGACGGCCGGCGATCCTGATGCCGCCGCTTGCCCTTCAGCTTCTGGCAACGATGCTGCTTCCCCTGCCGATGACCGCAGCGAACGCCCCTTCACTGCATCTCGGTCGGTCCTGAGATGCGACGGCGTGCAGTACCTCTCCCCAGGTGCGGCTTTCCTTGACTCTATGCTTTCTACCTTTCACACCATGGTTGCAAGCTCGGTTCATGGTTTAGCTAGCGAGGTTTGCGTTTTCTGGATCACTCCCGGTAGCCTGTCCCCCCGCTACAACTCCTTCTGCGTGCGCAATGCTCTAAATTTCAATCTGACAGCGTTCCCGGACAGCTTCGCCGTGTGCAGCCATGGCGGTGGCATCTTCTCTGCCAGGGCTGCCAATGCCACGGTCGTGGATTTTATCCTTGCGCACAGACATGTCCGTCTCGGCAAATCTGTGTATTTCCTCCACCGCTCGGAGCTCGGAGCCGCTGCCGCGGTTGCCCTGCTTGCTTCTTGCTCGGCGGCGGCGCCGTGCGCGACGGCTGCTGACCGCGAGTCAAACTCCAGCGTGGCCTTGACCACGCAGTCCCTCGTGGTTGGGGAGCCCGCTGTGAAAGTTCTCGCCTTCCAGGCCCCACCTTCCCCTCCCGGTAGACACGACAAAACCCCCAGCCGCTCCCCAAGTCAACCTGCCCTCTGCGACTCGCCCACTCCTCCGCTTCTCCGCCCCTCTTCCTCTCCCACACCCGCGAATCCGGCTGAGACGCTCCTCAACGCCGCTCCGGTGGATGAGCTCTTTTTCAGTGCACGCGAGCCGGATTCCTGTTCGGTCCCATCGCCGCGCGCCTCGTTTTCTCCCTCTGCGCAAGATCTCTCTCTCACACCCACGAATCCTGTTGATTTCTCAGCTGCCCAGCATGGGAGCTCTGCTCCTCCGCCGTTCACCGCAGAGCTCCACTGCTCGGTCATGTCCGCTGGTTTTTCGCCTGGTTCCCCCCGCTCCCCTCCTCGCACCTATAAGGATGCACTGCTCTCCTCATCTCCCTCACCACCGCTACGACGCAAGAAGCTCGTTTTCTCCCCAATCAAGGGCCGCCCACTCTGCTTCCGCTGCCTCTCGCCCGAGCACGGTGTTCGGGGCTGCCGGGACCCTCTCCGGTGCGCTGCGTGTGGCCGGTCCGGCCACAAACGTCGATCATGTGAGTCTCCCCCCTGACCTACTCCCTCTCAGCTCCCAATCTTGGCTCACTTTCTGATTTGGCTCCTCCCAGGATGTCCCTGCGCCTCTCCCGTTCCCGGTCCGCCTCTCCGCCCTCGCCGCGCCAGGGGCCTGCTGCTGCCGGCCCCCTGGATCGTTTTCGCGTCGACAGCGCTGGACAACGTTTCCGCCCGCCCATGTTCCGGCCTCCGACGCCCTATCCACGAGGCTTCCCGGGTGCTGACACCCCTTCCCCGACCACGACGCCACGCTCGGGCATCCATGGGCCACCCATCTTCGCCCCTCCCCCGTCTGGCGCTGGGAGGCAGGCTGCTGCCAGCCCTCCCCGGCCCCCGCCGGCTGCTGATGCGGACGACCTCCTGCCGGTGCGGCCGGAGTACGCAGAAATCTTCATGCCCCCGGCCCACAACGTCTCTGGCAGCCGCCGGTTCGCCTACGCGATCATCGAGCCCGCCTCCAGCTCGCCCGGCTTCCTCCTTCGTCGGGTGTTTGAGGAGCGTGGCGGTAACCCGTTCATCGGGCTCGCTGCCAGCGACTTCGGTGCCCTCATGGTGCTCTTCCCCTCGCCGGAGTCGAGGGAGGAAACCATGCGGCTCTTCCCCATCAACTACGACGGGCACTCCGTCCGGCTTGAGCGGCCTGAGGACGGCCACAACCGGTTCACCTGGAGTTTCTCCTTCTTCGCCCAGCTCTCCGCCACCGGCTTCCCCATCGAGCACTGGGACGAGGGCGGGATCCGCACTGCTTTCCGCTCCATTGGAAGCGTCTGCTGCATCGACCCCCTCTGCCTCAACGAGCTTGACTACTCTGCTGTGCGTCTCGTGATCAAGTTGGAGGACGCCAAGGACGTGCCCCATGCCCTGCTCGTCCGCAACTTCGACGGTTCTTCAGTGACGGAGGTGAGCATCAGGGTTGTCCGTGTCTGGTCTTGTGACGAGAACGGCTCCTCTGTCTCCTCCGCCCACTTCGATGACCTGGGTGGCTCGGGACCTGTCTCGTCCCCAGGACGCGGCCGGCGCGCGTCCAGGATGAGTGACATCGACACCGACTCCCTCCCTGAGGCGCCTCTATCGGCGCCTCTGCCGGCTCCCAGTTTCGGCCCCCACTCCGCGCTGATGGACTTGTGGCGCCGTGTTGTGGAGCGTCGTCGGGCCGGCATCTCTGCCTCCCTCAACGTCCTCGACGCCGGCCTCCCGTCCGACCCTGTGTCTGCCCCGCCTCGCTCCAGCCCCACTGAGCTCTGGGATCGAGTCCTGGCCCGCCGGCTCGCCGCCCAGTTCCCTGAGGAGGGCCTCAGTGCTGATCAGGTCTGCTTGCACGCCCCCATCATCTCTCCCAGTTCTTCCTCCTGCCACGGCACTCACGCCCCGCTTCTTCTGCAGTGGTATGATACCCTAGGGACCCCGGCTACTCCGCTGGTTCCTACTGACGAGGATGACCTCGGTTCTTCTGACCCCGCCCCGGCCTCTGCCCGTGCTCCTCCGCCGCCGGCTTTCGCTGCCTCCGGTGATGAACACGAGGACGCCGCGCGCAAGCAGCGCGTCCGCCGCAAGCGGGCCGTTGACTCAGCCTTCAAGGCTCGCCGGAGCTCCCGCCTAGCTTCCAAGGAGCCCGAGAACTTCGTCAACATGCTGTCCAAGGCTAAGGCTGTCAAGGCCTCTCGCTTCGACCTCTCCGGCGGGTCACCTCGTCTTCGTGCTGCGGCCGTGGTGGCCGGCTTCGACGATGGCGTCCCGGATGCCATCCCCCTGCCGCGTCTCAAGGCGCTTGCGGCTGCCTGCGGTGTCGACCCTGATGCCGTCTCTGACCGCGACGTGGTGCCCTCCGGTTCTGGATGATGCTCCAGTCCCCTTGTGTTCAAGCAATCCCGGCTAGTCCCTGCGTGGTTCTCGCGGACCGAGATCCAGTGCCTTGATAAAGGCAAGGCACAAGTGAACAGTACGGTGCCTTGTCGACTGAACCGTTAGATCAAAAATCGACAGACAAGATCAAACACTGTAGCAGCTGCACTGTAGATTGTCTGTAGCATGCATAGTGCGTCCGATTCCCTGTAGCAATTGTACTGTAGACGAGCCCTGTAGCAGTGGACTGTTCAGGTTCATCTGAGCATCCATTATTGATCCAATGGCTAGAAACAAGTCAAGGCATCATACTGTTCATCGGTGTCTTGTCTTCATCAAGGCACTGGATCTTAATCCTTTGCCTCTGATTTGTATCCCCCTAGGTTCCCCATCCTTAGCTTGAGCAGCTGGAACAGCTCCTTCGTAGGCTTGCCTGCTAGAGTTTCGCCTTTTTTTATTTATTTCTTTTCCAATCTGGACGTTGTAATGGCCTCCGGTTATCATCTAATCCATGCTTGCTCCACTTCTAGTTACCCTCTGGTGCTTACCTTGTGTCATTATGAGTAATCTTTTTTTCCTAGTCTGCTCCTGGAACGTCCGTGGGTTAGGAGACGACAATAAATGCTTGGCTGTTCTCGCTGACATCCTTGTGGCCCGGCCCTCTATCCTCGGCCTTCAAGAAACCAAGCTGGGCCATGTTACTCCCGCTAAGGCTGCTTCCTTTCTCCCTCCCACCCTGCGCTCTTTCGTGTCTGTCGACTCTACTGGGGCCTCTGGTGGGCTGCTTTCTGCCTGGGACCAGAATGTCTTCAGCCTCGCGCATACGATCTCCTCGACTAATATTCTCACCACTGATCTTTCCTTTCACGCCGATGGCTCCCTGCTGCGCTTTACTAATGTTTACGCCCCCTGTTCCCATGCTGATAAAGCTAGCTTTCTTCTCGATCTAGCCACCCACGAGCCCAACGACAACACTCCCTGGCTCCTGGCCGGCGATTTCAACTTAACCAGGGACCCTTCGGAGAGAAATAACGATAACTTCTCGCATGTGGAAGCTTCTCTTTTTAACGACAGTATAAACAACCTGGCCCTCATCGAACTCCCCCTTCACGACCGGTTGTTCACCTGGTCAAATCGGAGAGAGACCCCTACCCTCGTTCGGCTTGACCGCGTGTTCATTAACCACGCCTGGAACGCGGCATTTCCATCCTCCTCCCTCGCCTCTCTTACCCACGATACTTCTGACCATGTCCCCCTTATTGCCACAATCTCCACTGTTGTCCCAAAGCGTGGTTTTTTCCGGTTTGAACCTTCCTGGGCACTTCACGATCGTTTCCGTAGCTCGATCTCTGCTTCTTGGTCTTCCGTGTCCCGCCCCGATCCTACTGCTCAAATCGTAGCCCGCCTCCGCCTTTGTCGGGCTACATGTAAGA